>JARXNR010000441.1:0-205765 GCA_036346035.1 Crossoptilon crossoptilon | reverse complement strand
AGCAACAGGTACCAGTTGCTACAAAAACGGTGCACAGACGGCAGTACCGCACCAACAGGGATTCCTTGCTCCCCATTCATAAGTTGATTCGTCAACTAGAGAGTCAGGGAGTGATCAGCAAAAAACTCACTCGCCTTTTAACAGCCCCATATGGCCAGTGCGTAAAGCCAGTGGAGAATGGAGGCTGACGGTGGACTACCGTGGCCTGAATGAAGTCACACCCCCACTGAGTGCTGCTGTGCGGACATGTTAGAACTCCAGTATGAACTGGAGTCAAAAGCAGCCAAATGGTATGCCACCATTGACATTGCTAATGCCTTTTTCTCCATTCCTTTGGCCAAAGAATGTAGGCCACAGTTCGCTTTCACCTGGAGGGGTGTCAGTATACTTGGAACCGTTTGCCCCAGGGGTGGAAACACAGCCCGACCATTTGCCATGGGTTGATCCAAACTGCACTGGAACAGGGCAGTGCCCCTGAGCACTTGCAGTACATTGATGACATCGTTGTGTGGGGCGATACAGCAGAAGAAGTCTTTCACAAAAGGAGAGCAAATAATCCAGATTCTTCTATGTGCTGGTTTTGCTATTAAGCGGAGCAAAGTGAAAGGACCTGCTCAGGAGATTCAGTTCCTGGGTATAAAGTGGCAAGATGGCCGTCGTCACATCCCGACAGATGTGATCGACAAAAAAAAAATCACTGCTATGTCTCCACCCACTAGTAAAAAAGAGACACAATCCTTTTTAGGTGTAGTGGGCTTTTGGAGAATGCATGTTCCAAACTATAGCTTCATTGTAAGCCCCCTTTATCATGTGACGCGAATGAAGAATGAGTTTTCATGGGGCCCTGAGCAGCAGCAGGCTTTTGAACAGATTAAACAGGAGATAGCCCGTGCCGTGGCCTTGGGGCCAGTACGGACAGGGCAGGATGTAAAGAACATCCTCTACACTGCTGCTGGAGAGAAAGGTCCCACTTGGAGTTTGTGGCAAAGAGCCTCAGGAGAGACCCGAGGCCGACCCCTGGGATTCTGGAGTCGGGCCTACAGGGGGTCGGAAGAAGGCTACACTCCAACCGAAAAGGAGATCTTAGCCGCGTATGAGGGGGTTCGGGCTGCTTCTGAAGTGGTCGGTACTGAAACGCAGCTTCTTCTGGCACCTCGACTACCAGTGCTGAACTGGATGTTTAAAGGAAAGGTTCCCCCCACCCATCACGCAACTGATGCCACTTGGAGTAAGTGGATTGCGTTGATTACGCAACGAGCGCGGATGGGGAACCTCAGCCGTCCAGGAATCCTAGAGGTCATCATGGACTGGCCTGAAGGTAAAAAGTTTGGAACATCACCAACAGAAGAAATATCACGAGCTAAAGAGGCCCCACCATACAACGAATTACCAGAAAATGAAAGAAAGTATGCCCTGTTCACTGATGGATCGTGTCGTATTGTGGGAAAGCATCGCAGATGGAAATCTGCTGTGTGGAGCCCCACACGACAAGTTGCGGAGGCCACCGAAGGGAAAGGAGAATCAAGCCAATTTGCAGAGGTAAAGGCTGTCCAACTGGCCTTGGATGTTGCTGAACGGGAGAGGTGGCCAATGCTTTATCTTTACACTGACTCATGGATGGTGGCAAATGCTCTATGGGGGTGGTTACAGCAGTGGGAGCAAAATAACTGGCAAAGAAGGGGTAAACCTATTTGGGCCGCTGAACTGTGGAAAGATATTGCTGCCCGAATAAAGAATATGGTCGTGAAGGTACGCCATGTAGATGCTCATGTGCCCAAGAGTCGGGCTACTGAAGAACAGCAAAATAACCACCAGGTGGACCGAGCTGCCAAAATTGAGGTGGCTCAGATAGACTGGACTGGCAGAACAAGGGTGAATTATTTCTAGCTCGGTGGGCTCATGAGACCTCGGGCCATCAGGGGAGAGATGCAACATATAAGTGGGCTAGAGACCGAGGGGTGGACTTAACTATGGATGCTATTGCACAGGTTATTCATGACTGTGACACATGCGCCACAATCAAACAAGCCAAGAGGATGAAACCTCTTTGGGGGGAAGGGCGATGGCAAAAGTATAAATATGGGGAGGCATGGCAGGTTGATTATATCACCTTGCCACGATCTCGCAGTGGTAAGCGTTATGTGCTTACTATGGTAGAGGCAACCACTGGGTGGCTTGAAACATATGCAGTACCCCATGCTACCGCCCGAAACACCATATTGGGTCTCGAGAAACAAGTCTGTGGCGACATGGCACCCCAGAAAGAATTGAGTCAGATAATGGGACTCATTTCAAAAATTCTCTTGTAAATACTTGGGCCAAAGATCACGGCATTGAGTGGATTTACCATATTCCCTACCATGCACCAGCCTCTGGTAAAATTGAACGATACAATGGGTTGTTAAAAACTATGCTGAAAGCAATGGGTGGCGGAACATTTAAGCACTGGGAGAAGCATTTGGCAGAAGCCACCTGGTTAGTCAATACCAGAGGATCTATCAATCGTGATGGTCCTACCCAGTCCAGCTCCCTACATACCGTAGAGGGAGATAAGGTCCCTGTTGTACATGTAAAGAGCATGTTGGGAAAAGCAGTTTGGGTTCTTCCAGCTTCTGGAAAGGGCAAACCTCTCCGCGGTACTGTTTTTGCCCAGGGACCTGGGTCCACTTGGTGGGTAATGCAGAAGAATGGGGATGTTCAATGTGTACCACAAGGAAACTTGATGCTGGGGGAGTGCAGACAGTAATTCTATGTATATGTATATAGACGTGTGTGTGTGATGCATTTTTAATCTTTGTTTTGTTTGTATATATATGTGTATATATATATATTAAGTATGATGTAGTGATGTAGAATAAGGGGTGGAATGTCATGGTTTTGTTTTTTTTTAATTTTCAATATTCCACATCAAAACATCATGTACTGGAATTAAAGTGTTAATGCTCTAATTCTACGTACCTATCCCTATACATTACGGAAGTCATGGGATCTGACCCTTCCGGGGGGGGCGGTCTCTTACTGCCTGGCAGTGGGTGCTGGAGGGTGCTTTCCTAGCCGTTCCAAGCTTTTCAGGTTTGACTCGGTCTCGGGAACTCTCTCTCATATCTTATTTGATTTATTAGACTCAATTTCAATTAGATTGTATTATATTGTATTATTTTGCATTCCAATATCATAGTTAGTAAAATAAGTTTACCTCCATAGATTGTTGCCGCTGTTTTTTTCCCTTTTCCCCCTTCCTTCCCATTTTGTGGGGCCAGGCGGGGGGTGGGGAGGGCAGGGGCCTACTGCCCCCTGTCACGGGCATAAACTGATCTGGTTAACTCCGTGACATTGAGAAAGGAGCTGTTGACTTGGTGGTAAATGACTGGATGCTGTAACACTGTTAATGTACTAGAGAGAGTGGTGACAGAAAAATCTGTCCATGTAATCATTTAGCTTGTTGTCACTTTGAATTAGATTGATCTCTCAATTTCACTTTCAGTTGTTATGCAAATTAGAAGAGAGGTTCTTAAACTATTCAAGAACTGAAGCTAGCCCCCTTTGTGGAGCTCTAATTGCAAATCTTGAATTTTGCTTCTAAGTTAATTGGAAATTTATCTTGGAAGATCAGTTAAAAGATCTATAACCCAACAGAAAAAGCCAGAAACATATTCTGCTATGCAAAAAGTATTACTCAAGCATTCCTGTCTTCTTTGCAATTCAGTGTAACTGATAATAGGGTGTGAACAAGTGAAAAACAGCCACAAGAAACATCCACTGAGCTCGGGATGCTGATATACTTACCTGCCCTTTTCTCTCTTCCCTGTGTGCTGAGGTTTGCTCCCTGGGTTTTCAGGATCAGTTCCAGAGCATACATTAACAGGATCCTTGTCCTTCTATTTTGTCTGAGATTTATAAGTTGAAGTCACCACTGAGAAAATGCTTGGATGTTGCCATTTTTTGAATTAACCCTGGCATATATCCCACAGAAAAGGTGATTTATATTTTACTAATTAATTCATCAGTGTTAAATGTGCTTTAATGACAACTTTTTTTGGATGAGAGTATCATTAGCCTTAATCATATTAACCTAACATACTTTCTTCAGGCAGAACAAAGTGCAACATTTTCCCTACAGAATGTCCTTCTTTAAAGATAATTCCAGTCTGGGAATTAAAGGTATCTATGTTTCTTTTGCTGAGAGAGCAGTATAAAACAAGTGTCTAATAGAAAAACACCATCTTGGTTCATGAAGCTCTTCTGTTAAAAAAATCCTGTGTCGTGGTGAAGTAGATTGTTCTCACAATTTCTTAGTCAGAGAGCTGGAATATTACATATTTGTCTTATGCATAAATTTGTGCAATACCTTATTTCTGGTTAAAAATATCAGGTAGATAGTGCATATCATAATGTTTGGGTTTTTTTTTGTTTGGATCAGAGGATCTTCTAGATATTGAAGTGATATCACAATTTTGCTCTCATAGATACTAAAAGAAGGCTATGGTGGGGATAAAAGGAATAAATATAAGCTCATTGTAAGTGAAAAGAAACAAAACTGACAGGAAACACTCAAGAGTAAACTAGGATGAGAGTCAAGGTTTGTTGAAGACTTTCAATGATGGATTCACTGCAGTTTTCTCACCCAGACCTGTGACAGGTATATGCATATCATCTGTTCTTCACCTGTAATTTGCTCAGAATTTGTTTCTAGTCCAAAAAAGCTACTTAGTACCTTGATACCTTTAGTATCAAATCAAATCAAAATGCTTTAATCAGGTCTAAGAAGTAAAAGGAAACTTCATAGAATGGTCTTTGTGATAGTTCAGCGCTGACACTCTGCGGTGAAATTTGCCATCAAATCTCATTTTCAAGCCATTGTGAAGTCCCAGAAGATACGTGACTTAAGTGTTTTTTTTTATAGTACATCATAGCAATCTCATTTTTTTGGGTGTTGCGGATTTCTGAAGCCTTGAGCCAATAAGCTCCATGTGATTAGTCCCTACTCCCTAGGATGCTTGCAGGCTTTGCAAACTCTGGTGTCTGGCAAGCTCAAGGAAGGAGAGCTGTCTTTGCAGCTTGTCTTTCATTTAGCAGCAGTCATTACACCAAAGCTTGTATGTGCATACAAGTGTGACTGATTTGTAATAAGAACAAAGAAAAATAAACAAAAATATGGGAATATGGGGGACCTCAGTGACTGACTCAAATCCATATTTATCCTTTTAAATAAATGCCTTAAACATGAAAAGAAAAATAGAGATCAATAAATTTAGCACTGCAGTCACCATTGTAATGGAATTTATTTTTGCATGTCTTTCTTTGACATTCACCACAGGTCTTTTAATATCAGGAGGACTTTCACTAATTCAAATAAGCATTTGACATTCACATTCTTCCTTCATCTTTGAGAACCTCATTGCTAAGTTTGCAAGTCCCTGTCTGGTAGTTGTGGGACACACAGGTACCTGGTGAACATACACTGTTTAAAAGTTCTGAAGTTCTAAAAATGGACTAATCAATTAGCAGTAGCATAAAGATTAACCGGAAATAACTTTCATGTTGTGCAGCCTACTTGTTACTTTTTCCATGCATAAATTTTTCATTTTCTCAGTAGGAGAACAACCCTCTAAAGCAATACACTCTCAACAAAAATCTATATTATTCTACCCAGTTTTGGAAGAAAGCAGAAAAAGTCTTATTTTCATGAGGAATACTGAGGTTCGTAGTTGTTTGAGTTATGGAAATTCTTTAACATAGTCTTGAATGTGTTGAATGTGTTGAAGTTTTCCCCCATACATTTTCCCCATAATATTTCACCATTTCATTTTTTAATGCTATTGGTATTCTGTGTTTCATTTTAGCAAGAGAAGAGACAGAGGGATAAATAACAAGGTAGAATTGACACAAACGTTCAAGCAAGATGATTAAAGAACAGAGCAAAATAATTGGGTGGTAAAGCTGCATTTAAGACTAATACAACAAGTCTGTTGTCAACACATCGCAATTATCAGAGGCTTAATTATCATCAGGATCTTCAGTTGCTCTTTAGCTAGATTCTGAAACAGATTTGCTTGGATAATATTTCTGAGTCTTGAACAAGAGAAGATTCTGAATAAGTTTTCTCATCACTGATCCCTAATGTGATTTTTCCACTCATCTGAGGATGCACTCATTCTCTCAAGAGGTAATGTCATGGGAACAAAGTCATGGTGCCTACTGTGTCAGTTGCTCAGCTAAAACCATGAAAGATGAATTAAAAAGCAAGCTGGGGACTGCAACCTCCTGGTTCTTTTGTCTTGACCTCCAGAGCTTCTTCTGCTCTGAAAGGATCCAGCATTCCAGTCTGATGCTTCACATTCTCCAAAACTTTTCATATTTGAAAAGCAAAACTGAACCTGCATGAGGAGGGAGTGAATCCATCTGCCATTTGTCAGAACAAAAGGGAAGAAGAAAGGGCTTGGGGAAGCAGTCCATATGAAGTACAGAGACTCAGGCCATTGAATGGCAGGAGCAGGCTGAGCTCAGATTAGCAGCAATCTTCAGAAAATGAAGCAGAAAGAACACACAGAGCCTACATCACTTTTTTCTCCCCAACCTCTTTGCAGATTTGAGTTACCTGTTTCTCTCTCTTGCTCTCATGCAGCCTCCACAGTGAGACAATGTTCCATCTAAGAATGGTGTCTGACTGCAGTACAGTTTCCAGCAGCGCAGTGCATGTTACAGCTCTGCAACACGTGTGCAATTTGATTGTGCAGACTCTGAAAAGGGAACTATTTCAGGTTCAGGTAGCAGGCTCCAAGTGCAAGCTGTTTTTATAGAGATGTCAAACACACAAACAAACGGAACCTGAACTACTACAGAGTAGCAGCCTTCAGCCAGTGACCTTTCATACTGAAAAGTTTTTAGTCCCTTGAGTGCAAGAACAGGGATTCTGTTTTTGTGTTTGTTGTGCAAGAATTTGAAGCAAAATGACTGTCCTGTTGGCCTGCACTGAGGCATAGAAGAACAGCAGGAGGTTTAAAAGCAATGGCAAGCACAAGCTGTTCCCAAAGCCAAGCTCTCCTGCAAGAGCATTCAGAGAAGTGGCAGTTCAAGTGCTAAAAAAGGATAGTTAGAAAAAGATGAAGATATTCCACAGAAATATTTGTGTACATTGCTACTGCTCTCTGTAGATTTTCGTCACCTGCTATTGTTATTCATTTGGTTGCAAAGTATAGGAAATGCAGTTGCTGCATTATATGTACCAGGTTCTTGAAAATCTGGCTCATGGGAGTGCACAGCAAGGAAGAAACAAGGCAGCTCAGACAGGCATTCAAGCATGATTTGCCTTCTTTCCACACAAGTTTTCCGTTCCGTGCCATTCTGTGCTGTGTTACGAATATGGTTATCATCAGCAGACTGCTAGTAGAGAGAAATGTAATGAGGATCAGTGCTAAGAGGGCAGCTGTGCTGCTGTCTGCTCTACAAATTCATGCCCACCTATTGAGCTCCAGTGTCTCAAAACTAAAAGGCAGACAGCTGTAACAAGCCCAAGCCCCTGATGACCTGAAACTGTTGCATGACATCCACTCTCCTGCATCCCAACCTAACTGGACAGTCATCAGTAATATGATAACAGTGTTTTGTTTTTAGAAACATCTGTGGTTTGTTTGTTTTGTTTTTTGTTTTGTTTTCCCTCCCTGCCCAGCTAGGTGTATTGATACAAGCGACAGCAATTGCAAGAACCCCCTGTGCAATTCTACACCTGATCTGATTGCAAAAAAATGCTCTGATCCAGCCCTGTGCTATCTGAACCACACAAATCTGAACCACCTTGAATCAATCAGGTAGCAGGGACTTCCTAACAGCAGCAATGACAGCTTTCAGCAGCCAGGGAATCCTTCAGTCCATCAGGGTCGCTTCACCTGTTCAGAAGGAACAGCTATGTAATGTAGCATTAGTCGAGCAGAGATTTCATCCTCCCTCTGTGCTTTAGATTAGATTTCATTTTAATTTTACAAATACCCTACCCATCTGCTGTTTTCAGCTGGACATCATTACACCTTGAGATAGCAAAGATGTCTCTAGTCAAGGAACCCAGGGGCATTTCTCCCATCTTGCTCCTATGGTTTCAAAGAGAAAACCACAATTATGCCCGTCATCACCCAATAACCCCTGATAATGGAAAGCCCTTCAAACACAGAAGAACTTGACAATGCCCACTATATATAGATAGTGTGGATGGTAAGGCTGCATGCTGAAAACATCCAAGAGGAGCAAGGTCTTTATTGTCTCTGATAGTGAAAAAATACTTTCCTTTCTGGCTCACTATCAGAGTTGCTTGGGGCGAGGAGGCACTTGTCCCTGTTGTGCTCTTCTGCTCTATCTAATTCTCACTTGTAACCTTTGCAAATCATCGTTACTAGTCTCACTGAGGCCAGTAGCTTAGCAGGATTCAAAAAGTAATTAAACATTATGTAGATAATTAGACCATTCACAGCTTCTTAGATAGGTTAAATTTGTAATTAAGGACAGCTCTTGATGCTTTAAGAACTATTAAAACCAGCTTCCAGCCTCTGTCCATCTGATGGTGCGTGTTTATGCAGGCAAACCAGGCAGGATGTTTGAAAGCTGAGGCCCTAGTTTGAAAACTAGCCCTTAATGGCTGTGCTGCTGTGCTTCACTCAGGCACTCCCAGCCTGGTTTTTATGATGCTGTTCACAGCTTCTGGCTCCAAGATTTTTTATCGATAGTCCAGATGCTGCCTTGCAGCTGAAAGGGAAAAGTAATGAATATTTTAGACAGACAATAGGCGAGGTTCTGATCTTGGGCTTGCCAATGGAAACTGAAGCAATTCAACAGCCTTAAAAGTTCACAATTATTTGGAGCCAGTTAACAGGGCTGGCTGGTTACATGGGATAAGGCCTGGGAGGACCCTGATCTGCTGCAGGAGTGCAGAGTCTCCCTTCCACAGCTGTCAGCAAAACATTTTATCTGTAGGTCCACACTCCTTTGCCATCCTAATGGGCACATTCAGGCTGCATGAGTATTTTTTCATGGGAAAACAGCATTCAGTTTGTGCACTTAGAGGGTGTTGTTTGCTGCATTTACTGTGGAGGTGAACAGTTCACCAGAGCTTGCATGCTCACCTTTCCACATGGTATTACACAGATTACTAAGAACAATTCTTACTTTTTAATTGCATACGCACAACTCAGGCATTAGATGTTCTTTTGTAAGTCTGAGACTGAGTAGGGTGGTGACATTTTTTAAATTAATGGTGGGAAAGGTCAGAAAATGTGATACTTTTTTCACAGACAGGATTCAGACTGACTATAAAACAGAAAAATGAAACTGTCTCCTTTTTCTCCTTCCTCATCTGTGTGTCCTATAAGCCGAAGGAAATGCTGAGTCTTATTGAAGTCCATGACTTTTGGTACTTTATCAAGAAAGAGAAATATGCAGATTTCTGTGGAAAACAAACAGGGCTTTTGGTCACACCTGTGTGAATCCAGCTGTAACTCCAGAGAGGTAAATAGCAGGACACCATCTTTCCACTGCCAAAATGACACCAGAAAGTGAGTTATGAGAACCTACTTGAGAGAAAAGTGATTTAAATAGAAGATTATTTGATGTCACCTTTCTTTTCCTCTCCACAATTTATTTGTGTGCCTGTGGATTTCAAATGCCCTGACGGAAGAAGAGGCTGAATGACAGCTTGTGTGCAGACCCTCTGCAGAGACACATCCAGCCTGGCCAGTGAAATCTATCTGTGTGGCACCTGTTAGTTAGACACAGCAGGACTGTCCATCATCCTTTGCAGTAGCTCTTCATTTCCATAGCACACTGTGGTGCAGACAGAGGAGAAATTGCTCTCTAACTATGAGACAGTGAATGAGAAATTTTTGTCCCTGTTTAGGCTGTCAGACCACCATCCGGGATGCTGTACATCAGCTGGAGAGGGGGAAGGGAATGCAGTTTGTTTCACTGGCAGCTGCCAAAGCGTACCCCTCATAACAAGCTCTCAAGCATTTATCTTTGCTTTATTCCTTCTAAGATCCAGGGAAAATATTGTTACAGAGTAGGCAGATGTTTAAAGAGAAATATGCAGCATTTCATGTCATTCAAAAGGGGAAAAGCGTCACCACATGACATAAAAAGAGGCTGTGGTAAAACAAAGAATATACAGTATTTATCCATTTGTGATCTGATGCCCTGATCTCAAACAGAGAAACAGCAGCTTCAACTGCGGAACTGCAGCAAAATCTCCTTGGTAATGCTTGGATTGGCTGCTCTAACTTGAGGAGCAGAAGGAAAAAAGAGAATATCAAATACATCAAAATAGAAGAAAACACACCATTGTCCCTTTGTCTTGGAGAACTTTAACTTAATATCACAATAATCCTAAGGAAATCTGGAAGTGAGACTACACATGTTTTTATCTGGTTTTCTAGATGGGGAAAGATGCCAAAATTCCTCTTGGAGATCTCCACCTACGTAGCTGTCCAAACAACCCCAAAATTTTGCCCATTCCATTGAGCAATTCTCTCTTGCATCTTACAGTGAGCTTCTCTGCCCTCCATAGCTCACCCCACTGTACTGTCTCATGCTTATCCCTGATCATAATGGACTATGCTTGCAGCTGCTGGGATGGGCAGGAACTCGTGCCACTACTGTTTTGTCTTCAAAAATGGACAACCGGCTATTTTTTCTCTTTGTAATCTGTTGAAAGAAAGATGAAGAGCCGATGGCTGCTCGATCTGTTTTCTGAGGCTATTCAGTCCTTGTCTGAACATTAATGAAACTGACTGCTTGCCCTAGCCACAAATAAGCCATTAAACCAGTATCCCTTACCACTGTGCATTTTCTGAAATCCAGCAGAGTACTGTGTTATAGGTCTAGACCCTTACTTAAGGTCTTACCATGTCTATACAACCTGAATAAAGGGACAGAGATAGGATGGGAAGTAAAGACATTATCTAGAATAGAATGGTAATCTATCCCGAATTCAAGACAAAGCACCTGTATTTTGAGACACCCTCTTCTTGTTGTCTGTCTTCTATTCACTCTCATGACATCTTTGTTAGGTGTATAATTAATAAGGGAAATAAAAATAAACTTATCAGGGAAATAAAACAGTCCCATTTGTCAAGGGAACTGAAGCCCAGAACAATTTGTGAAGTGAAACTAAACAATGTATATGCCATTCTACAGCTTTTTCTTTTTACCTGAAGCAACTGCCAGAAGGTGGCCTGCAATAGAAATCCTAAGAGCTGTGGCTGACATCACTGAGAAAGAAAACTTTGATGTAGTATTTCTACCTCTACCTCTTAGCTAACACATACCTTGTGAGCAAAGACTCCATTTGTTCAGTTATTTGAAGAAGATTTCACCTGTGTTACTGGAGACATTAACTGCATAGAAATTAGTGTTTTTCTATCAGAAAATCAAATGGACAGACTAAATGAACAAAATGAAATGCATTGCAGAAAGTGATCTTGCTACTGTTAAATCGTGATTGTTAATTGAAACGTAGCAATTCTATAAATAACATATATGGAGGATAGTGAAAAGCAAGAAAATGCAAAAAGCTCTTGCAGAAAAATTAAGTGTTACACTCTTCTAAGCTATTTATTCTGTGACTGCTAAATATGATGATGTGAAGCTTTCAAGTATGAAAAGAATTGTGCAGCAAGAGCTAAAATGCTATAAATATCCAGTCTGTGTGATTCTGATAGGAACTATCAAATTTTAACCAAAATCTTTTGAAAAGCTACTCAAATTTGCAATTATCCTTACATGTTCAAAGCATTGCTTGGGGCTTCCTCCACAAAGGTGTATGACTTGCATGATGTTTTCCAAACATTAATGTTTGAATCTGCTGATTTTGATGTTCTTTCTTATTTTTTCTGAGACATAAAAATAGACTATAGCTGATGTGTTTCATTAAATGTCTGTATGCCATTTATATTTATCTGTGCATTTTATGGCACATTGAAGCTATACCAACTCTTGTTCTTGTGGCTTGTATTGTCACTAACATCCCCTGATCAAAATCCAAACTCATTTAGTGCTGTTGGGTATGTTTGCTTCAGGAATCCAAACAACTAAATGAGTGATACTCTCAAGAAGTCTCGGATTCTATAGATTAGAAATCCTGGCACAAACACAGGAGAGATGTCCATTCTCAAAGGTTTTGTCCAAAGTTCTTTTAGGGTTCATTCCAGCTTGGATTTTCGGCTAACAACCAAGACAATAAACTGGCTTATAATACTGAAAAAAAAGAAAAGTAAAAAAAAAAAAAAAAAAAAGTGGAAAAACTACTCTGAGAAGTTCAAATGCTTTTAGATCTATAACTTCTTTTCAGTGGAACTTACTGCTATGATTATAGACTCGTATACGTAAAGTACAGCAAAGACAGGGTCATTCTCTCAAGGTACTCCAATCTGAAATCCACAAAGTAACAATTAGAGTGTTTGCACAGGATCTCACAGAGGGCAGTCAGGCAGGTGTCAAGCATTTGTACTGTAGCTGGAGAACTGTGACCAGTCTAAACCAACACCAAACCAACAGAGCATGGAACAAAAGAACAAAAAATCCTTTTTCCTCTCTGTCTCCCCCATACGTACGTAACAAGGAGAAGCTAGGAGCAACAGAACACAGATGAAAACAAAAACAAGATTATAATCACTTAGTCACTGAAGGGATGTTAGTGTCACAGAACAAAAACCAAAGCTGGTAAAATGGGACTTCTACAAGCACTGCAACAAACAAGTGGCAATTTAGAAGCTGTATTTGAATGAGGAGAAAGCAACAATGACAGGATATTTAGTCAAATTGGCAGGTAACATTTGTGTACATGCCCTGGATAATAGGGCATGTGAATGAGGAGTCACAGTCACACATACTTAATGAGGACTTTTTTTACTTTTTTAAAGTAGCTGTCCTTCAAAAATTGCCCAGATTTTTAATAGGACGTTTGCACTAGGAAAAGTTCTGTCTGGTGAAAATGATTTACCTTATTTATGCTCACTATCCATATGTTTACCAGGAACACAAAGGGGCATCTTTTGCTTTACAGTATCTTTCCAGCGAGGAGATTAATGCCTAATTGTATGTGATTGATTTTATCTTCCCAGGTTACACAAGGCATTTTGAGGACAGGCATGGCAGGCTGATCTCTATCAGCCTATTCTGTGACTCTGGGCACTCCCATAATGATACAGCCAGCTGTAGCTCAGTTACAGCTCAATTAGATCTCACCATTAATCTAAGCTTGGAAAATAGGTTATCAGCTGTATCAACTTTAAATTGTGAGATAAAATATAAAATAATTCTACTGTGCACTGTCATACTGTCATATAAACTAATTAGCAGCCATACACAGATACATACACACACGTAGACAGATAGCAAACACAGGAAAATTCACAGTATGTTATTTATGGATGTGCAAAATTGTTTCTTTGACCTAAGTGTACTTCACTTCTTCAGCAGACGTCACCTAGTGCCTTCCTTTCTCTTAGTTATCAAACCAGCTGTTTGTAAGATGCAGTTCTCTGCCCTTTTTGCCACATTTTTTGCCTCAGTTTTGCTGTTTTTCAGAGTTGAATCATACCTGTACTTGTAACCTCTGCAGCTACCATAATTCTGATCCAGAGAAGAACAAGCATTTGACATCTTTGTAGCACTTAATATCACCTCTGCTTTCAATGGAAATGATGTGCTCTTGGGATGAGGAGCTGCTTTGCTTTGCTGTGGTAACAGAACTGCTTTGCTTTGCTTTGTTCACAGATGCATCACTGAATTTTCTAGCTTGTGTGAAAGTGATTCTCTGGACATTCAATACACCAGTATATTTGTTTAGCTAAAAAAAAATGGCAATGCCCTCTGCTAGGAAATTGTTTAAATAAGGATTATATATAACCGCATTCCCATGGTGAACCTGTATACAGATAAGAATATTTACACATATGTAAGCATATCTATTTGTTCCAAAGTACTAATGTTAATAAGTAATTTTGAAAAACTGAAAAAATAATTCAAGCTCATAACCCCACTAATATCAGCTGTCACGAAAAGTTACTAATAAACTAAATAAAGATGTGAAGAAGTTAGTTTTCCTGTCTTATGCCAAAGATTTGGTGCAGAAGTCCCATTTGAACTTAACATATTTTACATGACCACAATATGATCTGGTTGATTTACATCACCTGAGGATCTGGCCCTCTGCCTTTGCTAAAAGTAAGTAAATAATTTGCACCAAGCTAATTAATTTTAGCTCCATTCTCTTTTCCCACCATGTTTGTGACAAGTCAGATGACAGCTTGCTACTTGCTGTGATTTATTCTGCACTCAGAGATATTAATCCTGTGAATAAGTCTTGGGCTGGCCCCAGCATGCTGCATGGCAAGTATTTGCTTTTCAGAAGCAGACTGGAGTAGCTGGCCATTTAAATCACATGGTGAGTGTAAATTACAAGCCTTCAGGAGACAGCTCACGCATGCTTTGTACAGACTTGTTTGGGCTGGATAGCCATCTTTCTGTGGTGCTCCTCCATGCTGAGCAGCGCACAGCCTTAAGCTGTTGAATTTTCTGCATCCTTCCTGGGTCTGCCCCTGAGGAGTCAGGGGATTTGCTTTGAATCACAGAATCACAGAATGGCCAGGGTTGGAAGGGATCTCAAAGATCATGAGTCGCCAACCCCCCTGCCACAGGTAGGGCCACCAACCTCCACATTTAATACTAGACCAGGCTGCCCAGGGCCCCATCCAATTTGGCCTTGAACACCCCCAGGGATGGGGCATCCACAACCTCTCTGGGCAGCCTGTTCCAGCACCTCACCACTCTCTCTGTAAAGAACTTCCCTCTGACATCCAAGCTAAATCTTCCCTCCCTCAACTTCTAAGCATTTTCCCTTGTCCTGCTTTTATCTGACCTTTCAAAGAGTTGATTCCCCTCCTATTTGTATTGTATTTCAAAGGGTTGTTCCCCTCCTCAATACTTCTTTGGAGGTAATGTATCTCTGTGATCTCCCTGTGGACACCCAGCCGCTCAGCGCTTGCAGTGAGGAGGGAGAAGTACCACATTCAGTGGGCAGGAGTGGGCTGAAGCAGTCTGGGGCATAGCAGAGGATTTCTTGATCAAGAAACTGGATTTGTCTTGGAAGAGGAGACAGAAATTACAGGTCTGTATGACAGCAGAGTGCTGAAATCAGAGTGGCTGGTGCTGGACAAGGGCACACCTGGGACAAAAGGAGGCTGAAAAGAGTGAGGGACCAGCTGGTCCAGGACTGTGGCCAGGCAGGAGAACAGGCAGTAACCTGGAGGGGGAGATCGGTTTACTTTAATCTCTTCCTAAAGCAACTGGGATGGTGCTAATGCAAACTTGCTACCCTTTATTAAAGTGAGAATGAAGGAGTGGTACTGAAGAGACTTGGTGTGCACCTCTGGGAAGGTAGGTTCTTCATTGTTTCTGCTATAGAAAGAACAGAAATGAAAGGAAAAACACTCAAGAAAGCTGTTTGTCAGATTGTACTCTGTGCAGGTGTAAATGACCATGTAGCAGCTTGTAACTGAGGAATTAGCTCAGAAAGGTCAGTGATAGATTGGAAGAACATGTCATTTTCCATTCAAATGAATTATATCATTCTGTTTTTCAGTGAAAAAGTGTTTGGCGTGTTATTTTTTGTTTGTTTGCTTTGTGTTTCTCTTAACCTATATTCTGTCCAAACAGTGTTTGGATTTTGCTTCTTGTTTCAGCCAGAAATTGGAAAAAAAAAAAAAAAAAAAAAAAGCTGAAATGAGATGAGGTTTGCTTTCTCTGTATGCACACCCTGGGACACAATAGTTTTACGCACAGGATGCTCTGCCTCAGGAGGGCAGGTCACGCACCCTAGGCTTGGCAGCATCTGCTGCAGGGGACATTTTAAGGAAAAGGAAATCATAGTCCTAGCTTTGCATCAGGAAGGAATCTCCCATCCTGAGGAAGAAAGATTAGCGTAACTGTATGTGCAATTGCTCAGGAACAACTTCCCAAATTACAATGCATGAAAACTTCCCAATTCAGCACAATATGGCAGTGAGAGGACACAACTGCATGCAGATTAAAGCTCACATTCATTATTGTTATTAAGTAGTCTAATTTTAGAAAGAAAAAAATAAAAGATTTTTACATGAACCACAAGCATAGCAATGTTAAAATACATAAAGTAGAAATTTGAATAATAAAGGTCATATCTGTGTATGTCTTAGGAATAACAATACACTATAATGACAATAAGTGATTAACCATGCAAGAGTTCTTTGTTGACAGAGCTGGCAACTAAGTACATTTTCTTAATATCTTCTTTGGATAAACACATGTGCAAACAAATGCATAATTGCAAACCATATATACTCAACCACATTTTACAATGAAATTTGAGGATACTTTGATTCTGGCAATAGTGGTGACCCTAGTAGAAAACAATTAGAGAACCAACATATCTGAATGTGAAAGTTCCTAGTAAGATGGAACATGCTGAGAAAAAAACTGACCCAGAAAAAGTTAAAAGCATGAAAATAGATGCAGTAGCTAACTAGAAGCAAGTTCCACAGGTAAGGAAATTCCTGCTCAACAAAAAAGGAATATTGCCCAGTGACAGAGGACACAACTGTTCTTTATATTTTAGTCCAGAAATATATTGAGTCTTATCATCTGGAGAACAATAATTAGCCTATTCTTCCCCATGGCCAAATCTTTCTCCATCAAAAGAGATCATTTATTTAGGTTAACTAGAAATATACTAAAAAAAAGAGAGATTAAGACAAACTGTATGCTGAATAAAACGTCTGCAGCAAGACATCCTTCTATTTATGTAAATCTGATGATGGAATCATCCCTTCCTGGAGATGCAAACCTTCAGGGAAGAGCCAAACTTAGGAGTGGTCAGGCACAGAAGGTCATTCAACGGGTGACAGCACTGGCCACAGAAGCAAGTAAATAGACCATTTTTCTAACAGCTTACTTGGTGTCCAGCATAGTTGTTACACTGCAGAGGTCTAGCATAGTCCTCCTTAGATTTTCATCCCTTGTCTATAAAATGTAAGCAACAATCATAATGAGTCTGTCTTCCCACATTTTTTCTGCATTGCCTATTCAGGTAATAATGATTGCCAGGCAGTCTCTTACACACATTTCCAGAGTATGTGGCACAAAGGGTCCCTGATCTTGGCCAGAGACACCTTAGCATAAATAAAAATATTAGATTTGTAAAGATGCTCTTTCAGGTTTGTTCAGATAAACAGTATGAAAACAAGTCCCAAAGGTAATTAAGGTATCTTAGTTTCAGCTAGGATGGAATTGTTTTAAATTTCAGAGTGTCTGGTATGATGCTATGTTTTGGTTTTAGGGGAAAAACAATATTGATTACACATCAGTGTTAGTTGCCTGCTAAGCATAATCAACCAGTGCCGGTGTCAGTTGCCCCTTTAAGAAAGATGAAAAAATGTCTACCTAAGTCAGAACATATAGAAAAGAGATAAGCTTATGAGTTAGGAGAAGAAGAAGAAGAAAACTGAGCAGGGCCATCACAAAAATGGGAGGATGAGGAAGAGACAGAAACCACCCAACACTGAATGAACTGCGAGTTTTGCAAAAGTATTACAGCCATTGGCCAGGTGAACACTATGCCACCTGACTGCACTGCTGTTGGGTTGGTAGAGCCAGTAGCTTGGACTTCATGGGCAGTGAAGCCAAGCAGCTGGGATATCTTTCTAGGGAAAGTGGAACTGAAAAAGCAGTTACAGAAGGGACATAGTCTTTTACCCTCTGGTGGCAACTCTTGTGAGCCATGAAGGAAATAAATCCCTTCAAGGAAGACCTAGTATTTAACCCAGGCAAATGGACCATCATGGAGAAACGTATCCAGTATGTGAGGGAGCTAGATGTGGCAGAGATAATATATGGAATTAAACTGGATGATAATACCAACTTCCAAGATCCAAATGACATGATATGTGTACGTGACCTATACAGCAGAGAGTTGTATGAAATGCACTATCATTGTATGCCAGAACCCCGGCAGGAATAAACTGGAAAGTGGATGAAAAACCAGCAGTGGATGAAGTGTCTAGCCTACTTTGAAAATATGAAGACAGTCTCTCATTCTCTATTCAGGCCTGTGTCTCAGCTGTGGAGAAAATGGTAATAGCTCAAATGAAAAGAAACTCGTTCAGTGGCTCCTCCATCTGTACAAACTGGTATTTCATCCATTAGAAGTACATGTTCCTCTGCTCAAGAGGAAAGATGTAGAGTGTTCACACTGCGTACTATCCTACGGTTTTATCTGCAAAACCATGGAGAGTATGTGAGGATATGGGATGGAAAACTCATCTCAGCCCTATGGGCTGGGATACATGAGTTGCAAGGGAAAACAATCACAAACGAGGATACTTTCAGGAAAATGGCAGCTCCAGTTTCCAGCAGGCAATTCTGCAGACAGAGAAGATGGTCCAATCTTATCTTTGAGTTTGACAATGAGTCTACTAGTTCTCATACATGAGAGATGAGTAATGAATACAATATCCAGAACTAAAGGGGTGCTGCCTCTAGCCATGTGGAGAAAAGGGAGAATTGGATTTGTTGGACTGTGTGGATTCAATGGCCTGACACATCAGGACCACAGAAATATGATGCTGTGGGGGACACCAGTGCACAATGTACTCTAATACCTTCTAGTTATATAGGGGTAAAACCCATTTGTATTTCAAGACTGATGGGGAATCCCAAGAGATTACTGTACTGGAGACTGAAGTGAACCTAACAGGAAATGAGTGACAAAAGCACCCCACTGTGATTGGCTGAGAGGCTCTGTGCATCCTCAGTATATGTTATCTCAGGAGAGAGTATTTCAAGGACCTCAAAGGGTATCGGTGGGCTTTTGGAATAGGAGCCTTGGAGATAGAAAACATTAGGCAGCTGTCTGCCTTGCCTGAACTCTCAGAGGATCCTTCTGTTCTGGGGTTAATAAGAGCAGAATAACAAATGCCAATCACTACTACAAATTGAACAGGAGATAGTTCATCCAGTAGCCCTTGGCAGGACAAGTTGTAAAAAACATGCTGGGCAAGACAGTTTGGTTTTTCCTACTTGAGACAAAGGCAAGTCTATTCGTGGGATTGCTTTTGCGCAGAGATGTGGGTGCACGTGGTGGGTAATGCAGAAGGATGGGGTTGTCCATTGCATCCCTCAAGGTGATTTGATGCTATTGTATAATATTAAATAACTACATAATACTGCATGTCATTGTTATGGCTCTTATATGTCTTGTTAACAGTAAGAAATACCCAGGTTAAAGAAGGAAAAACTCCAACGGAGCTAGAACTAGCTTCTGCATGCAGTAACCCAACACTGCAAATAATTCCTCCTGCAGTGAAGGACTGTTATGACAGATGAACTATGGAAGGTTATGAACTATGGAAATGATATGTGTGTGCATATATATAAAAAAAGCAGGATAGGTGACGGTAATTGGTTAGGATGTGTAGAAACTGTGGGACCTGATCATGATGTAAATAATATGGAATAAGGAGTGGATGCTGTCTTACTTTCAGCTGGAACAGAATTTTTTTTCTTCAGAGTGTCTCATATAATGCTATGTTTTGGTTCTAGGAGAAAAACTATACTGATAACACATTGATGTTTACAGTTACTGATAAGCAGCACTGTACACAGCCAAGGCCATTTGCAGAGAAGGGCCCAAGGAGCTGGGAGGGAACAGTTAGGACAGCTGACTTAAATTGACCAAAGGAATATTCCATGCCATATGACATCAAGAGGACAGAGTTTTGAAGAGAGTAGGAATTCGTCTAATTCTCTTCTGCTGCTAAGGGTCTAGCTGGGCACTGATCTAAGACTGGTGTGTGATTGCTTGTGCATCACCTGTTACATACATTTATATAAATATATACCTAGCCATAATTATTATCATTTTCCTTTTCTCTATCTTAGTAAATAGTTTTGTCTCAACCCACAAGTTCAACCTTTTTTTTGAATTTTCTCCCACATTGCACTGGGAAATATGGAGTGAGTGAATGACTGCATGGTGCTCTGCTACCAGCCTGGTAAAACCACAGCACAAGGTCAGGAATCATTTCTTCTTCTACTGGGTAAATGATGTTTTTCTTTCCCCAGTGTAGGTTCAAAATTCAAAATTTTTCATATAGTTTCCCTTTCATTGTAAAAATTGTCTTTTCTTTCTGCATAATTAGAAAAAGTTAAGACAAGTACTTTTAAGATGGGAGGTATACATCTAATCCTTGTAACAAAGCCAGTGGCTATAAAGGTTGACTGATTAAAGAAGCCATAGCTGTCAATGATAAATTGCATCAGGTCCAAAATAAGGCAAAGGCACTTCCAAAGAAATCTTTCATGTCATGGAAGAGGAAGCAAATTTGGGAGTGGAAATTAAGGTTTGTTATTGGATGCTCTTTACAACCAGTGGTACAGGAAGTTCATTAACTGTTTTACATCTGTTCTTAGTTAAACCAGCTGGATCTGATGAGAAATAGATACACAGGACTTTGACTCAAAATATTAAAAAAGGAAGTATTGTTACTACTGAGAATGATGTCATAGAATGATACTACCTTCAGTGACTTCATGACATCAAAAAGAGAAAAACAAAAACAGCTGCCAAACGCTATACATACATTTCATGACAAATCATTGCAAATATGCTTTCTATTACGTTATATTTGAAGAAAAATATCTTTCACATTTAAAAAAATCAGAAATTGGATTTAAGCTAGCCTGTAATTTTGAATGGGAAGTGAGAACAATTCAAGGATGTGATGATGGCACTGTGGGTTATAAGAAATTTTAAAAAAATCCCGTAATTAAAAGTAAAAATTCTGAATCTGTCCTGGACTGGTTAACAAATGCTTTGGAGAGATAAATGAGGAGGGGTAAAAAAAATCATAGCTTGGAGACTATTTCTTACAACATCAAGCATCAATAATTTTCTCAGGAGAAACAGGTAAGAAATAGAAGCTTTTTTATTAGTAACTACATAAGCAGTTAGTTTCTCCTTTGACTTGTAATTTGGCATGATCTCCCCTAAATGATCAAACAGACCAGAATCATAGAATCATTGAATCACAGAATTGCTCAGGTTGGAAAAGGCCTTAAAGATCATCAAGTCAAACCACAACCTAACCATACCGCCCTAACTCTAACAACCCTCCACTAAACCATGTCCCTGAGCACCACATCCAAATGGTTTCTAAACACATTCAGGGATGGTGACTCAACCACCTCCCTGGGGAGCCTATTCCAGTGCTTAACAACCCTTCTGTAAAGAAGTGTTTCCTGATATCCAACCTAAACTTACCCTGGCACAACATAAGGCCATCTCCCCTCGTCCTGTCACCAGTGAGAAGAGACCAAACCTGCTCTGCTGTAAGCACCTTTCAAGTACTTGAAGAGAGCAATAAGGTTCCCCCTCAGCCTCCTTTTTCCCAGACTGAACAGCCCCAGTTCCTTCAGTCACTCTTTAAAGGGCACATTCTCCAAGCCCTTGGTTCAGAAGGGATCTTTGGAGATACAACTGCCTATCCAAAGCATGGTCAACCTTGATAAGATTGCTAAGTGTATTGTGAGGATGAATGCTATAAATCTCTGGGGCATTTGTGCCAGTATTTCTGTAGAAAAATATATCCAACCAACCAAATTCGTGCCTACGTATCATTTTAACCATATTTGCATATGGTGTCTTGAACAAAACACAAAATTAATGAAGGAATATTTTCAAGCAGTAAAAAAACCTAATAGTAGAAAATAATTTTTTTGCTTAGTTTATAGTCAGATAGTGCATCTGTGTTAATAAGCACTTTGACTGGCTTTATAGCTATACATTTTTTGCTGTAAATGAAAACAGTTATGCATGCAGTCAGCTACTGATCAGTGCTGATTTTCTAACCCTGCTATTTACCTCGGTATGTCCACATCCTTTTTTAACAACTCTCTTTTATCTTCTTTGTTGCGACCGAGGCTGGTGTTTGGTAGCATTTTCATGAGGAAAAAAAGTGTAACGCTCATTTTATCATCTCCTTCAAGCTGCTCACTGTAAGTGACAGTGGGTTAGGAGACCTAGTTAAGGCTTTCACTGGTAAAAATGAAATACTTTCTCAAGTATTTTGGTGTTATTTCCCTTGCAAACTGTCTAGAGAAATGTAGCCACAGTAAGTCCCATATTAAACTAATAAATGCTAAGCATTTTCTGTAAAATTTATCTGGTTTATGAATATGTCACTGAATTTTTAACTTCATCAAAGACTTTGGTAAAGAGAAGTTATTCAGTAAATCAGAATAGCAACAAGATCTGAATGGGAACATTTTGGCTCAGAAATGTTTTTGGTTTTAATGAGGTTGGTGCTTGAGTTTTTGGTTTTTTTTTTTTACTGTAGCTAAGGTTGCACTTTATTAATCAAAATCAAAATTCAGTTTTATTTGGACAATGTACAAGCTGTAGAATTTTAAACGACACAATGCTGCTTTATCAGAACACTTGTAATAGAATACATTACTGATCTTCATCAATACGTACAGCTAATGTAAAGTATCTGCAAGAATTAATTTGCTAGGTTGCTGTCATTTTTGAACTGACTGCCTGTTTGAGAAAATGATCTTCTCTAGCTGGCTAATGACTGTTACCAAGTAGTCTAGCACACTCTGGTAAGACGTTGCTCAGACAGCACCATCATTTCTGTGGCAATTAGAAGTGGACCAGAGCAGTAACAGGAATCCTAACGTGATCAATCTCTATGACAAATATTTTCTATTTTTACAGGTTTTTTTTTTTTAGTTCTAGAGAAGAGTGACGGATTTCCTGTACATTCAGCTTGTTTCCAACTGTTGCCCAGACAGAATGAAATCCAAGAAAATCCATCCCTATTAAGTTCCACAAGCTCCTCAAATACAATCATATGAGAGACTGATAGCATTCACACCTTGTGATGAACAGTGGGCTGTATTTTCAAAGTAGCAGGAAAAAGCAATAATCTTCTGATTAAAAATCTTTTCTTCCCTTCCTCCCTTCTTCCCTTCCTTTCTTTCTTCCCTCCCTTCTCTCCCTCCCTGCTCTCCATCCTCTCCCTTCTAAACGCTGTTTCACTCTCCAACAGTTTCACCAGATAAGCAAGGCCTATGTAACCCTGCTGCCTTTTTGTTTGCCTGGCATCCTCCCTCTCTCCATTGGCAGTTCTGAACCCATCAGCCAATTTCTATCAAATAGAAAGGCATTTCAGATACCAAGATGTTACAAGTTTCAAGAAAATCAGTGTCTGGATTTTTTGTGATCTTTTTCACTCCTCTGTCCTTCTCATTTTCTGGCATCCTCAATTAGTAAAAGAGCCAGTCAACGTGTTTAGTGGCACAGGCCAGGAAATACAGATACCTGCAAATTAAGTGTGGGTCTCTCTGTTGATTTGCCAACAAAACAGGCAGGATTGTTCTTACTGGATGTAATGTGATTTATACCAGGAAATGTCACAGTAGGACCACTGCAGCAAAGAGCAGCTCCAGTGATTCAGAAAAACAAAGACTGAATGAGGAAATTTTCACATTGTACTACTTCATTTCCTTCAAGAATTGGCTGAGCTGTAATGTGTATTCAGGTAACAGGTTCTTGCTATCGCTTGGGAGTTTGAGGCACTACTACAGGATCTGCTGTAATAACAGAAGTGACCTGTGTCACTTGTGGAGTTTTAAGGCCTTGAGATGAATCCTATTTTCTATCCCTCTCTGAGTATACTTACATACAGGCTACTCAAAAATTGCAGCTGGGGCAAAGATTTCCATTGCTAAGCTGCTAGCAACTGCTGTCCCATACATGCAATAACCACAAGACAATGAGAAGCTGTGATTGAGTCACGGAAGAAGTAGTGTTGCCACTAGTAAATAGTTGAAGGATATGGTGGTGATGATGTAATTTTTCTTCTGTCTTCTTACCCATGAAGAATAAGCTAACTAATCACTTAATTCACCATAATGCTTCCTTATGGGTTTTCACATATCAAAATCTTTAATCTGCCCTCATGCACTCTCCCTCACCATTCTTTTTTTCCATCCTCAGTGGAGTTTGTTCTGATTTTTAAGGAAGAAGCCAGGTAGTCTCCAAACATCCTCCTACCCTTGCTCTAGTGTAGACCATAAGACTATCTTCTTTCTGCCTGTGAAGTGAACAATATTGCCTTGTTACTACAAAGATAAAGGAGAGAAACTAAGCTAAGTAAAACTCTGATTTCCTCAGTCTGGAGGAAATCAGTCTGGTGAACCTGCACATGACAACAGGAAATAAAGTTCTATGTGATCAACATGTTTTTTTGTTGTAAATCTAATGAATCTCCTACATATCAGGTGTGTCAAGAAAGAAAGTAAATCTCATTATTTCAGCTGAATTTTCTACTGTGAACCAAGAAAACCATACTTATGATGAATATCAACTTTGTACAAATGCCGCAGTAATTAATATGTTGCATAATTTTACTTGAAGTTTGATGAAAAGTGCTAAAGATATGTAGGTTTCTCTGAAAGTAATACCTCCTATTTATCCATAGAAACTGCAATGGATACAAAGAGCACAGTAACACGGTTTGGTAGAGCATATTCTCAGCTACAAACTGCTATTTTTCAACATAGTCATTACAATTAGCTATGCATTTTTTTTTTTCCCCCCAGCAATGAACAAGCATGCTGTGCTTGTAAAAATCTGCCCCAGCAGGAGTGATTTACTGTTGCTGTCGCCGCTGCTGAAATGCATTACCCACCACTTCACTCCGCTCACATCCATTGTTTGGTCTCCAGTCTCCATTAACGTTCAGCAAGCATCAGTGGATGTCACTGGGTGTCATTTTTTTCCTCGTCGAGGGATTCAATTCCATGCCTTTACTTTATATGTACTTCCATATCTGATGCCATTTTAACAGAGTTCCCCTCTTTTGCCCCATCTGTCATATGGCAACAACTGTAATGGAATATTGGTAGGATGGTTGAGCCTCTACTGCCATACCACCACCACCTGCCTTAGATGTTGTGAGCCAACAAAATAAAATAGGAGGCATTACTTTCAGGGCAGCCCAAATATTTCTATATTTTGTGTAGCCTAAAGCACTTTGGAGAATGACTTCCCTTATTTCTTTGTATCTAGACATTTTTTCTGTGCACTTTTGACAGCTCAGTTCTTCATAAATCCCCCCAAAATAATATATAACAATTATATAACAATTTTTCAGCTGGTGATGGTTTTGGTATTTCATTTCACTAATAATTGCACCAAAGTGATGAGCAAACAGGGTCTTATAGCTCTCAAAATTTCCACCTGGAGGAGCTGACAGTTGGCTGATTAGTTATCCACACAGAGAATTAGGCCTTATTTATGCAATATATACCAGTGTAGCCCTCTTTTTGTTTTATCATTTCATGAGAACTGTATAAAAAGTAGGATGGACACACTGTAACGAGACAAAGAAATATAGTCCACAAGAACAGGAAAGCTCCAACATTTCAAAGACAGGTGGAAATTCTAATCCTACACTATTCAATATCTCTAAAAATATCCTTCACTCATTACAACAGTGGAACTTCCTTTCTCTCAGATTAAAGAAAAGGTTTTATGTTGCCCTGGAAAAAAGAACTATAGTGATGCCTTCCTAATCAGAGATAAATATCAGGTACGTCTGATCTGCTACATTGTCAGCTAGGTAATGACTCATTTTCTGCATTGTTCTCAGTATGTGAAAGACAGCAGTAGAGAAAACCTTATCCACAGGCTCCCATTACTCTCAGACATTTCCTTCAATCAGTGGCAAGCATTATGAAACACAGTGCATTCACAAATTAAAAGCAGAAACACAGTCAGCAATTACAACTGCTGTTGATACACCTAACTGATTGCTTGTAGCATTTCATAGAATCATAGAATCTTTTGAGTTGGAAGGGACCTTTAAAGGTCATATAGTCCAACCCCCTTGCAATGAACAGGGATCCTGATCTACAGCTAGATCAGGATGCTCAGAGTCTGGTCCAGACTGACCTCATATATCTCCAAGGATAGGACATCCACCAGCTCTCTGGGCAACCTGTGCCAGTGCCTCAATATCCTTACTGAAAGAAAGGTCTTCTATCCAACCTAAATCTCCCCTCTTTTAGTTTAAACCACGTGTTTCAAACTGGTAATAGACACCCACCAGGGATGGCCAGGAAGAAATTCACCATGCATTTCTGGAACCTCCTGGATTGCCTACAGCTTGCCATGCTTATTCTGCAGCTGATTTCAGTATGGTTGAAGTCTCCCAGTAGGATTAGTCCCTGCAATCATAACGTGTCCTGTAGCTGGAGGAAGAAGGCTTCATCAACAGAATCCAGTTGATGAGGAGACCTGTGCAGTAGACACAAACCACAAGGCTCCCTTTTTTGCTTTGGACTTTGTCACCTATAAGCTTTCAACTTGCTCATGCTCATTCCCCACATTCAACTCTTCACACTTAATTCCTTATTTCACAGAATCACAGAATCATAGAATCACAGAATCACAGAATGGCTAGGGTTGGAAGGGACTTCAAGGATCACGAATTTCCAAGCCCCCTGCTGCATGCAGGGGAAACAAGGAAACAAGGGCGTGCCACCTGGGAAGAATACAGGGATGTTGTCCGGACTTGCAGATGTGGGATCAGGAAAGCCAAGGCACAAACAGAACTGAACTTGGCGAGGGATGTGAAAAGCAACAGGAAGACTTTCTATAGGTACATTGGCCAGAAGAGACAGGCCAAAGGGAGTGTACCTCCTTTGGTAAATGTAAAAGGAGAACTGGCTTCAACGGACAGGGAGAAGGCTGAGGTACTGAATGAGTTCTTTGCCTTGGTCTTCACTTGCGGCCAGGACTCCGGTACTTCTCCCGTCCCTGAGCCCTGCATCCCTACACCTCCAGGTGGGGACGGGGGTGGTAAACCCCCTCCCGCTGTGAGGACAGAGCAGGTCCGAGACCGCCTCATGAGACTGAATGTGTACAAGTCTATGGGGCCGGATGGCGTGCATCCCAGGGTTCTGAAGGAGCTGGCTGAGGTGGTTGCCGAGCCGCTCTCCATCATTTTTGAGAAGTCGTGGCTGTCAGGTGTGGTCCCGGATGACTGGAGGAAGGGTCACGTTACTCCCATTTACAAGAAAGGGAGCAAGGAGGACCCCGGGAACTACAGGCCGGTAAGTCTCACTTCTGTGCCTGGGAAGATCATGGAACAGATCATCCTGGATGACATGCTTGATCACATGAGGAACAGGCGTGTGATCCGTGACAGCCAGCACGGCTTCACCAGAGGAAGGTCATGCTTGACCAATCTGGTGGCCTTTTATGATGGAGTGACGGCATCGGTGGACAAGGGAAAGGCGACTGATGTCATTTACCTGGACCTGAGCAAGGCCTTTGACATGGTCCCCCACCACATCCTTATCTCCAAATTGGAGGGATGTGGATTTGATGGGTGGACCACTCGATGGATAAGAAACTGGTTGAAAGGCCGCAGACAGAGGGTGGTCATCAATGGCTCTATGTCCAGGTGGAGGCCGGTAACGAGTGGCGTCCCCCAGGGGTCTGTCTTGGGATCGGTGCTCTTTAACATCTTTATCAATGACATCGATGATGGAATTGAGTGCACCCTCAGTAAGTTTGCTGACGACACCAAGCTGAGTGGTGCGGTCAACACGGTTGAAGGAAGGGATGCCATTCAGAGGGACCTGGAGAGGCTAGAAAGGTGGGCCCGGGTGAACCTGATGCGGTTCAACACGGCAAAGTGCAGAGTTTTGCACTTGGGCCGGAGAAATCCCAGGCATCCCTACAGACTGGAAGGAGCGGTCCTTGAGAGCAGCCCTGTGGAGAAGGACCTGGGAGTCTGGATAGATGAAAAACTTAATATGAGCCAGCAGTGTGCCCTTGCGGCTCGGAAGGCGAATGCTATCCTGGGCTCCATCAAAAGAGGGGTGGCCAGCAGGGACAGGGAGGTGATTGTCCCCCTCTACTCTGCCCTTGTGAGGCCCCATCTGGAGTACTGCGTCCAGGTCTGGAGCCCCCAGTACAAGAAAGACAGGGAGCTGTTGGAGAGGGTCCAGAGGAGAGCCACCAAGATGATCAGGGGATTGGAGCACCTCCCCTATGAGGACAGGCTGAAGGAGCTGGGCTTGTTCAGCCTGGAGAAAAGAAGGCTGCGGGGTGACCTCATTGCAGCCTTTCAGTACCTAAAGGGAGCCTACAAACAGGAGGGGAATCAACTCTTTGAAAGGGTGAGTGACAGCAGGACAAGGGGAAATGGTTTTAAGTTGAGGGAAGGGAGATTTAGGTTGGACATCAGGGGGAAATTCTTTACAGAGAGGGTGGTGAGGTACTGGAACAGGCTGCCTAGAGAGGTTGTGGATGCCCCATCCCTGGAGGTGTTCAAGGCCAGATTGGATGGGGCCCTGGGCAGCCTGGTCTAGCATTAGGTGGGATGATTGGTGGCCCTGCATGTGGCAGGGGGGTTGGAGATTCATGATCCTTGAGGTCCCTTCCAACCCTGGCAATTCTGTGATTCTGTGATTCTGCATGCAGGACCACCAACCTCTCCATTTAATACTAGATATTTGATGTAGTGGGCAATGCCTCCTCCCTTCCTTCTTTGCTTGTCCCTTCTGAACAGCTTGTAGCCATCAAAAGCCACCTTCCAGTCATGGGAATCATCCCACCAGGTTTCAGTGATGGCAACTGCATTTTGTTTTTCTAGTAGCATGGTAGCTTTCAACAATTCCAGTTTTTTTCCCAAGCTGCATGTTTTGGTGTAGAGCTGGGCAGCCGTTCTTGACAGTTTCTTGGAGGATAGCTCCTTAATTCCTTCGAAGTGTTTTCATTTAGCCTCCCCATTACCTTCAACATCATGAGATGCAGCAGGCTGGGGGCCATGCTAGCATCTTGTCTCTCTAACATCACTATGCCATCCTACACCTTATCATGGGCAGGCTCACTACCACCCCTTCTCCTTCAAACCTAGTTTAAAGCTCTGTCAATGAGGCCAGACAGCTCCGGAGGGAGAATTCTTTTCCTGCCACAGCCCAGGTAGGCGCCATCTGCAGCCATTAGGCCAAGTGTAGAGTAAACTGCCCTATGGGAGAAGAAGCCAGAATTGCTGTGGTGGCATTGGCCTTTCAATCATGGATTTATCAGGTGGTTTTTCCTGCTCATCTCAGTATCCCTCCCTGCCACTGAAGGGATAGAAAATACCAGCTGTACTCCTGCACTGTCCATTAACTGCCCCAGTCCCCAGAAGTCCCTTTTGATAGTCCTCAAGTTTCTCTCAGAGGCTGACCCAAACTAGGGAGTCTCTTAACAGTGTTCCTTAGGTGGGCCCCAGAGAGCCAGCATATTTCCCTATGGCTAGGGTCTGGCTGACGTGGGGCACTTTGTTCCTCTCAGAAGAGAAAGGAATGATGATTATCCTTCTTTCCTTTTTGGTGGAGGTAGTTTTGAGGTATGGAGCCGACCTCCTTGCCATAGACAACCTCCTCGGTAGTCTTCCATCACATCCTCATTTTCCTGTCCCTTGAGTTCCAAAGACTCAAACCTATTGTGTAAAGGCATCTGAGAAGGTGAGATAGGTAGGGAGGAAGTTTTCCTGTGATGCTGAGCACAGACGTGTTTCCATTCCTCCCTATCTCTTAGATCCTCTCCCTCTGCCTGACTGTGACAAGGCTGGGAGTCCATCACTGTTTGGGGTGTATCACCCTGGTGCCTCTCTTGTAAGTATCGCAGGGAGTTACTGCACCAGTCTATCTCCTGCTCATGCTCCTTGATGGTCCTTAATCTCTCCACCTCCTCCTTGAGCTCTGCCACCATGCTGAGCAGATCACTCCCCCCTTCACACCTTTCACAGGTGGCTTCTTTACCATCCTGTGGGGGAAGCAGCAGGCTTAGGTACTCCCTGCAATGAGAGACCTCTACAGCTGCATTTCTAGGCAGGTTCTCAGTCTGGGTAGCCACATTCTTTTTGGCAAGAGCTGCCTAGTGAAGGTCGTGGCTAGATTTATTGTCTGCAAGGGTGACAACTGGTGAACCAGCCTCCCAAGTAGGGAGGGACAGTCTGTCTTCACTGTTCACTCTGCCTTTGTGAACTGCCACACTTTACCAGCCTGCCACGCTCTGCTTCCTGTGTTAGTGATGTTCCTGAGAGCTGCACTTCCAAGGGGCCACTGCTATAATTGCAGGGTGTGACACCTCTGCTCCTGGTCCTGCTCCTGCTGTGTCAGAGCAACTGCCATGTGGATGGCGATGGCACCCACTAGCTCACTGCTGACAGAAGTTTGGTTGCTATGCTGAGGCAATTCCTTGCTTCAGTGTGGGATGTAACCACATCAGAACTGTCCTCCTGCAGTCAGCTATAGAACTAATTGGTCACAGGCCAAGGCTATGTGGCCTTGATTGGTGTGATAATACAGGAGAGATGTGTAACTAGCAGGTCTACAAGTCAGTTTAGTGCCTGAAACTAATAATTTTTCTTTTCCTTTTGTGTACTAGAACAACATGCAACTTTTGCCAGCATAGGTGGGATAGATGTTTTCACCATCCTTTTGTTAAGCCATGCGTCACCTACTCTCAATGACTTTCAGTCATATTCTGATACTAACTCACATACATCCCAACTCATACTCACTCAACTCAGAAATAACACAGGCCATATCTTCCTTATCTGGGAACACGGATACCTAGGGACCTGCTACCTCTGCTGACTTTAACACTTGGAAAAATCAAAAAAGAGATTTACTAGGCTGCTGCTATCAGACAAGTTACTTATGGAGCAGTTCTACCCATAAAATAGAAACCTAAAAGTGCTTAAAGGCAGAATTTCAGCCTCCCTGGACGGGAGATGAGATTTAGGACTTGAATTCAAGAGTATAAGATGAAAACAACTCTCTCCGTTGCATAAGAATGAAGTAGTGGATGTGACTTGTAGGAATTCTTAAAAATGTGTCATTCTCATAAAGATCTTACCTATCCTACATGTGTTTCTTCTGAAAGACATGAGTTAAATGTTCGAGAACTGTCTGGTATTTGCCAGTAAATGCTGAGACTTTAAATTACAATTTCACTTACATCAAATCATGGGTATTCAATGTTTTGGTTTGCCTGGGCCTCACTGAGAGAAGAGGAATTGTCTTGGGCAGCATATAAAGTGTATGATGTAATTAATGTATATAAGAAAAAATCCTTATTTAATTTTTTATTTTAAAAAATATTTTTATTAAAACATAATAAGAGAGAAAAACAAAACCATAAAACTAGAGGGTTATTTGACCTTGTTTTTGTGAGACTGATGCATCAGTCAGGCTTAGGTCAAATGGTAGCAATTCTTAGTGAGTTCTCACAGTGTCTGTCAGATTTTGGATGAAATTTTACTCTTCCTGTGCTTCATCCCTGACAATATTTGTTCACAAATGTATATGCTGGCAAAATGCGACGATGTGATTTGTGAAGTGGGGGATAATTTTCTCTGTTAAGATAGGACTTATAAAAGTGATGATGAAATTTTTCAGTTGAATATCTGATTGCAACTGTATACATTTCATTTGAAAATTTGCAAGTAGCGCATTCATGTTGACTGAAAATAAAATCTCAAATGCACAAAAAAAAAAAAAAGATTTTTTCAGCAATCTTGAAAGCGACTCTCAAATTCCTTTATCAGAATGGAAAATGCAGCTGTGTATTTTGTGCTGTTCACATGACTGTGTTTAGGCAATGTATCAACATGCATGAAATTATTTGCCGTCACTTGAGTTAGCACTGCATTGCACCCTCCTTGTGTCCTGGTTTCAGCCCAGGCAGAAACAATCACACAATGGTGTTTGGTTGTTGCTGTCTGATGGGTATGTGCCCATGGCTGGGATGGTATTCTCAGCTGAAAAGGGCTGCCATCACAATGGTGTAGGACAGAGGGTGGCCACACAATAGGCCGTGCCAGGCACATGCAGCCCATGGGCTGTGGGTTGGATACGTGTGCATTAGATAGTCTGGTCCCACTCTTCACCTAGTTCAGCATCTGGCAAACCATGTCCCCGTCTGATGGCCTTCCTAGACCTACTTGATCATTTCACCCTTTGCATTTGAAATAGGGGTGGATGTCCTGTCATTTCCCAAATTACAATATCTGATTTCTGTATTTTACTTCATTTCAACTCCTAGAGCTGAGAACTACTTATCACTTGGATTTTAGTAACCTGGTATGTTATTCTGCAGTCACATTGCATTATGTCCCCTGGTAGTAATGCATATTCTGTAAAAGATTAATTTGTGCCATGGTGTGATCTATTTCAGAGATTCACAGCTAACTAAGCACACTGCTGAATCCAGCCCAGCAAATTATGAAGAGTTTAAAATTAACTGCAAGATCTTGTCTATGCTGCTAAAAACTGTGTTTTATCCTGCAGAACAAGCCATTTAGAAAAGAAATGCTCATTTCTTAGCCACTGTGTATCTGATCTTTTATATACCACCAGCTGAAATATGTTTGGTTGGCAAGGAAATGAATGATGATTATTTATGTGGAAAGATCCATTTGTTTTCATTTATAGCAGCAAACAATTATTCAGATAACCAATAGTGGGAGCAAGAAAATTTCCACCCCCATAGCTTTTGTTTCTACCTGAAAAGAAACACAAAGCAATTTTGATAATGCATGATGTGTCTACAGAAGTAATGTCCCCATCCCTGGCTTTAAATGAAGACTTGCAATTAAATAACTTAAGGGGAAAGTATTAGAAAAGAAAAAAAAGAAGCAGTCAATGAAGTGGTGCATTAATTTACTTTGTAAACACCCACAGTGGTCAGGATTTATCTTGATTGTTCTTCCTAGCATCTTTGTTACTTCCGGATTGAGCTCTGAAAATGTCCCTTGAGATGACTTTTGTAAACCAAAAGAGTAGGTCTGCATAATCTTTAATTCCCCCTTCCTCCTGACAGGCCAGATTTAGCTGCTTATCATCGTGGAAGCTGTGCATGCTGTTTGGTAAGACGATCTGGTCAGACTCTGAACTAGGTTGCCGGGCATTGTTTACAAAAGCCAAATCCCATTTTATGCAGTCCAAGCTTGCATTTGTTCCAAGAGAACAATTTGCTTCGTGGACAACTGGTACAGGAAGAACGTCATTTGAGCTTGAACTGTACTGGGAAATGAAATTTCACACAGTTCTGCTGTCTTTCTGTGCAAAGCTGTAGGGCTGATTGAGTCTTCTAAAATAAAATAGAATTTTCACACAGAGGGTGGTGATGCACTGGAACAGGTTGCCCAAGGAGGTTGTGGATGCCCCATCCCTGGAGGCATTCAAGGCCAGGCTGGATGTAGCTCTGGGCAGCCTGGTCTGATGGTTGGTGAACTTGCCTATAAAAGGGGGTTGGAACTAGATGATCATTGTGATTCTTTCCAACTCAGGCCATTCTATGATTCTGTGATTCTATGAAAATACCAGCCTACATCCAAAAAGAGATGTGAAAGACTGTATTACAGAGAAGAAAAAGAAAACTTTTTGTTTTTGAAATTTAGTGTTTTCTTAATATTTGATGAAATAATCACACAAAAATGAATTAAATACCATGTCATATTAGACTAAATATCATAGCATAACATCAATGTTATTATGCCAGGTACTCAAATTCAGTTTAAGAATTATTTTTGCAGTACACATCCTATTAACTGTTTCCTTGGGAAAATACAAATATGTGTAATAAATGTTTGTTAAAGCTCTGAAAAATATGCGTCTAAACCATCTTCCTTCTAACCCTGTTTGTATATATTGTTAAGAACAGAAGAGGCTAGGTATGGGCAGGAAGCTCATTAGTAATGAGATATGATCAAAACCAAGACTTACTGGAAATGATGCAAAACTTCAGGAAGCTATCTTCAGTGTGTGCAAGTTAAGGTCTGCTGTTGTAATGAACTGACAGGATTGTACTAAGCAGCAGAAAGGCAGAGGCAGAACTCTGGATAGTTCATTCTTACCCTCATTATAATGTGTCCTGAGGCCTGGAGCAAGATTTTTTTTTCCTCTCCTGACCATAATGAGCTTTGTAGATTTGTATGGTAGTGAAAGTGTTTGAAATTGATTTGACTGCTGGTGTTATAAAAGTTATAGATCAAAGAATTCAACATCCACCCAAATCGGGGTTAAAAAGTCTTTTCAAAATGGCATAGAGTAAGAAGTATATCCCCCATCAGGCCCATTGATCCCATCATTTTTATTCTAGCAAAATGTAAATCATTCACAAAACTACCAGATGGTGCTGGATGAATTTTAGAATAATTATTTTGAGAAACATTCTGAGTCCTGAGTTCTGAGTTTTAATTTCAGTCTCATTCCGCAGTGTTTTTATGTTTTTATGTTCCTTCACAGCCATGGGTACCCTCCCATGCTAATTTGTAAAACGAATTTTACTGAATACTACCTAATCTTATTGCCATAGTTACAACCGAGAAATCAAAGATTGATACACTGAGCTGAAAATAGCTGACTTGATACAAGGAAGGGGACTAATTCTTATGCAAATCTCTGTACTCAAATACAATCTCTTATTTGAAGAACAATGGGAAGTTTGATCTCTGGAAGCTCTGCCTTCTACCGTCTTTTCATTCTAGCCATAATCTGCAAAAAAGGCTGAATGGAATGCATAAAAATTATGGGAGAAATGCAGCATGAATATTTGGTATACAAGTAAGTTGCCAATAGGAAAAAGAAAATAAGTTGAAATAGCAAAAGTTACTATTTCGCTAAAGCCCATACAGTTATGAACAACTGATCTGCTGCCTGGAACAGCAGTCAGACAGTACCCTCCCCTGTTCCCTCCCCCCCCTGCGGGATGCTTTAAAAGAGTAGCAGGAAGGGTCTGATTGAAGCCAGGGATTTCAGCATTTAAGCTGTAGCTGGTTTTTATACCAACTCTTTGTGTTTGTAGATTGAACAGGCTTTTCATATTATGAAGTGGATGCAAAAGTTTTATCACATACTGATCCAATTACCCTTAAATCAAGTAATTGGAGTTCCAAGGGCTATGTGGCTAAAATGCCTTCTGTGTAAGGACTTTCTGAGGAGATTCTCTGTGGTGACCCCAGGGTACTGTCCTTTACCTATGTGACATGTGGGAAATAGCTGGGGAGCAGCTCATATGACACTGACCACAGATGCCTCTCCTCACAGTACTGAAAGATGCAAGCACTGTATGTGACCCCTGCATCCTTTCCCTGTGCTAGCAAAAGCAAACATGTCATGAGACAAATATAAAATGAACTTAATAGAAAGGAAAATGTAGAGAGGAATATTGTAACTTTGAAAGAGGAGAAGTCCTAAAGATGTTTTAAAGTTTGTACAGAAAACCAAGTAACAACAAACAACGGAAGGCAACCAGAGTTTTTTTGGGAGAAAAGGAGGAGAGTACAATAAACGTGTAAGATGTAATAATAATAATGATAGTAATAATAATAGGCAGTTGGAAGAAGGAAAACAGACTTAAAATTTTCCCTACAAAGTAAGAATTTAACAGCTATCGAAGTTTTCTTGTATACAATACCATGCACTCTTTCTGGCTGAAATACATATCTTTCTGTTTGATGGAATAATCTGGCATATTAATGAAGTGTTATGAGTCTTAGTATCGTAGTACTTTACTGATCAACAGTCAGGATAGGAAATTTTACATTGAAAACTGAGACCTTTGGTGGAATACAGACATTGCCTCACAAAATCAAGTCCCATATTGTAAAATTAATTTGATTTTCCACAATACTCCATGGCCTTTGCATAGTTTTTTGTTCTACTAATTTCAGTTTATTATTGGTGAGACCACCACCAATCCTCTCCATGCCTCATGAGGTCAGCAGCTGAATAAGAAGAAATATTTAAGCTGCTCATTGTAATCCAGCTTGATGACACCTAAAACAGCAGGGTCTGCAGAATTTAAGATTCGACTTAAACCAGATCTCTGAACATAAAAAATTCAAAACAGGAGCACTTCTCCCATGCAGAAATGTCTGGGAAACCTTTTACTACTGCTTCTTGCAACACGAAATAGTAGACCACCCGCAGTCCCGAGAGTATGAGCAGCAATTATGACTGCAGAGACAAGCAGCGCTTGAGTAGTTGCACCACACATGTTCCCACTGCAGAAACACAGAGTACAACCAAATGTTGACCTCTTCTGCTCAGATCTAATCCCTTAAGAGTGATTTAAATTGAATATTTTCCTGTGTTTTTTTTTTTCTTTTTTGAACACTCATAAATGCACAGGTAGTGAAACACATTCTTGCTCACACAGAAAATCATCAAAGAGTTCTGAGCACGTATTGCGAATGAAAAGAGCAAATTTCTCTAAAATAAACTTTTCTGGAGCACAATGCTCTGTATTTCTTACGTTGGCTGCTGTTACCTGGCACTGCTCAAACCAGGACAGAGAATACCCATACTATTAGAAAATAAAAGGAATTTCTGGCTAAGACATTCTCAGTATGAGCAAAAGGTAAATTCTGCTGCTCTGGGGGAAGGAAAAAGTGTCTGTCTGTTTCCTGTCTGTTTCTCTGAGCAGCCATGAGATGTCAGGATAAAGAATTTCACCCAGGGGTTGATAGCAGAGAACAGTAAATAGTAAATAAAAGATGGTTAGAAACGTTGGAGTATTCGATCTATGCATTGGAAATCGAATAACAGCACTTTAATTTAATGAGAAATTAACTAAAATCTCAAGTTAATGGATATTTACTTCACCTGCAGCTAAAACAAGCTAAAACATGACAGTGAAAATGCATCTGGAGAGAGGCATCGTCTGTGTTTCTTTAAAGTTTTATTGTTCAAAACTAAAATTGCAAAAATAGTCTTTTAAGTAGTCAAGGTGGACTTGAGATAAACTTATCATACAGAAGGACTGACTAGCATAGCACAATTTGGGGAAAAAAGCTACAGCAGCCAGAGAGAGAAAGGGAGCAGAAATTTATACACCACTGTGCATTTGGGGAGGCCGCAGATTAGGTCACCAGTATTTAATAACATGCTGCATTAGTGATTTTTATTATACTGTAGTTATTCCAATCGGTACTAAAAGTGTGTGTTGGAAAAAGAAAGAAGGGTCATGCTGATCTTGTGTAGGGAAGGTTATAAAAAATTATTTCAATTTTGTATCTGAGGTCATGCAGTTCGTTTAAGTTCCTCCTCTATCTTTCTTCTCCCTCTTTCTATTTATCCAGTGTTAAAAGAAATGTAAAACAACTGAGAAGAATTTCCATTTCAGCAGATTTTCTTTTCTAAGTATTGAATGAGTACAATTAAAAACCTGTGTATAGTGATTAGTAGGTATCATTACTCACTTGCCTAGCTTCTTAAAGCCATTATTTTCTGACTGCAGTAAATGGGACTGCTCATACTTGGAAGATAAGCACTTGGGAAAATCTGTGGAGATTCATGTTAAATATCGATGCCTATAAATGACCTGTTCTGAGGAAGCTGTTGCATTTGTGTGGCCTATTTGCCAAGTTAACTGTTAGCATATTGCCATTTGAAGGCTTCTTTTCATGTCTCCAGAAAGCACTGAAGCATTCTAAATGAGGTAGTCAAAGTAGTCTTAATAAAGCTTGTCAGATTCCTAAGGTCTTTGACTGAGAAAGCACATTGATATATATTGACTGACAGCACACTGATATATATGGTCATCAGCCCTACGTTTGTAACCTGCATAGCTAACATACCTGTCTACCAAATAGCAGTTACTCTTTGGTTGTTTGGAAATGGCATGGATGGTTTCTTAGCAGGGAGCTACCAGTTGCAGGATATGCTAACTTGGCTTGGGAGATGACTCTGGAGGTCCAATCCCTTCTCAAAGGAGGACTGTCTTCAATGTTAGATTGGATAACTGCTGTTCCCATTATGTGTCCGAACCTCCTGTAGTTATAGGATAAAGAAGTTCTAACAATTAATACTTTGCTTACCTATTTGTTTGAAAATTCTTTAGAATACTGTATAATAGTATCGTATTCTTGTATGTTTTATATTGTTTATACAGTTGTGTTTACTCAAGGGAAAATTAGTTTGATTGCTTTCAGTCTTTGTGACTTCCTATGTAAAATAGCTGGATATTTGTCATTTTGCAATATTCAGTTTAAGTGGACATGCTGGGTAGACTTTGAAGAATGGGTGCTTTTTTTCAGTAGAGGCATTCAAGCCCCTTTTGTGTAGCACTTTTAAGCATAATGACAGTGGAAGCAGTTTAAAGCACTTTGCACACAAGAACTCATGATAACGTGTATTGTCCTGGCTTCAGCTGGAAGAGTTGATTTTCTTCACTGTGTCTGGTATAATGCTATGTTTTGACTTTAGGAGAAAAACAGTGTTCGTTACACACGGATGTGTTGTTGCTGAGCAGCACTGCACAGAGCCAAAGATGTTTTAGTTTTTCAGCTCCTCACATTGTGCTGCCAGCAAAAGGGCGAGGGAGCATGAGGAGGTGGGAGGGGACAGATCCAGGACAGCTGACATAAACTGGCCAAAGGGATATTCCATACCATACGAAAACGTGAAAAAAACTCTAAAACTGCAGGCAGTTGGTGGGGGATAGGAGGCAACTGCTCCTTGGAGATTGGCTGGGCATCAGTCAGCAGGTATATACACAATTATCACTACTCTATTTCTCTGTTCCTTTTCTGTCTCAGAAAATTGTTCTATCTCAAACTACAAGTCTATATTTTCTTTCCAGTTCTCTCCCCTATCTCCCTGGGAAGTGGGGAAGTGAGTGAAAGACTGTGTGGTGCTGAGCTGCTTGCAGAGTTAAACCACAGTACATAAGAGTGTAAAAAAATATATGAAAATGAAATCATGTGAAAAAGCAGTAAGATGATTCCGGTAGTAGGTATGTCACCACAATCATAATTGGTCAAGAAGTTTTGAGTTCTCTTCAAGCAGCAGACTACTAATCTGCCATGTTGTTGCCTTAGCTGTTACACTGGCAAGAGGGCTGTCATTTTCTGTAAAGAGATCTTACATCCAGTCGTTGTTCTTATTCAGGGAAGCACTAGAGAAACTGACATTCAGGCACTAAAAATGTTCTTCTATTTGGCTTTTTATATAATCAAGTGTCAACTTACTTTCAGCTAAGAAATTGTCACGCGCTCTAAATATGTCAAAGGTATTTTCTCTTACTTAACAAACGCAGAATTTTCTTGGTGAAGACCTCAGTTTTGAAATACGTATGTTATTTTCTTGTCTTCTGAACCCGTGTCTATTAGATGAGAAGAAAATATCAGAGGTCGGCCATCTGGCAAACTTGACAGTCAACTCAAAAAATGATGACAGAAAGATGAGTTTCAACAGTAAACAGTCTGCTTCCAGAAATATTCAGGAAATACTTACCAAGAGCTTTTTAAGACAGTTGTGGGTGCATAAGTGTTTGTTGTTGCTAGGGTTTCCTTAAAAAATGCAAGAGTTCTTATAGCATTCAGTAGAGTAGAAAAAAGGTAAGACTCAAGGGAAATTTTCTATGATTGTAGGATACTTCACCTGGGGACTTATGCCTGGATGTCTACCTCTTGTGTATTCTTCAAAGTTCTCATGGACTGTCATGGATGTACATTTTTAGTGACTTTGAGTGGTTTCCTCAGTTTCAGCTGAATAGTATTAATTTTCTTCCTAGGCGTATGGTGCTCTGTTTTGAATTTGGGATGAAAATAATGTTGATCGCACCCCAATGTTTTCGTTGTTGCTGAGCAGTGCTTACACTAAGTCGAGAATGTTTCATCTTCTCATACTGCCCTACCAGAGAGGAGGTTGGAGATGCTCAAAAAGCTGTGGGGAACAGAGCCAGGACAGCTGGTTCGAAGGGATTCCCATAAGGAATCTTGCTCAGTAATGCAACTGAGGAAGTTGGCCAGGGGAGATAGACACCGCTCAGGTACTGGCTGATGGTGAGCAATAGCATTGTTCATCTCTCATTTTATACAATCTTTTATCATTATTATTATAATTCCTTTCCTTTTCTGTTCAATTAAACCATTGTTATCTCAACCCATGAGTGTTATCCTTTTCCCCAATCCTCTCTCTAATCCCATTGGGGGTGGGGGAGGGTGTGAACAGTGATGGTGATTAGCTGCCCGCCGGCTTAAACCAAATAAAGTTTGGAGAGCTGAATTTCATGTTTTGGAAGATTATTCCTTTTTTTTTTTTTTTTTTTTTTTTTTTAGTAAAATGTATTTCTTAGTATATATATATATATAAATATATATTAAATATAAATATTATTATATTAAATATATTAAATATAAATATATTTCTTTAGTATAATAGTATTTCTTCTGCTAAAAAAGCCTTGTATAACACAGGGTGTCTGAAAGAAGTTCCTGGGCAAAGTTCTTATGTTCCAGTGGCAGCTATTTTGAAGGAGGCAGAGACAAGCTGATCCTCACACACGGAGTTTTTTAAAGAGATTATGTAATTGGCTTTCAGTTAGATTTTATATTTTTGTGCCAATCACATTTTGTTGCCCCATAATAATCTGAACATTTGATGTTCACTATTTTTAAGGTGTTGATTAGTTGTCACTAGTCAAAGTACTTTTTTCCATCTTCTCTCAAGAACTTCCTAATAGTTTTCTTACTGTGAGTACTAGCTTTATGCATCTATTTTAGATTCCACTCCTTACTGACATAATTATATCATAAGACTGTTTGAATGTGCCTGGATGGTAAGTGCTAAAGAACCTTGAGCAAGGTTGATGCAGTTGTTATTGTTTATTTATTTTTAATAAGAATGAATATTTATTGCGTAACGTGGCATAATCTACATCTTGCCAAACATATCATGTGTCATCCATCATGTTCCGGACATTAAAGTACATAATGGCAATACTGTGATATTATAGTACTCTACTGTAAACAACATCACTAAGTACTTTCAAGTCTCTGATATGTTAATTTGCAATTTGGAGAACAGATGAACAGCTGTGTTGAGGACTAACTCAGATGTTTTCTGATATCCAAGATGGGATAAATTTGTTTTTGACTTGTATGGATTTTGGAGGAGACTTTTAATAAATGCTAATAGAACCTGTTAAGTCTGTTAAGATTTGCTTTTCTTTCCTTTTATGATCAAAAGGAGATTTCCACTGCCTGCAATATAAATCCAGGATTACGTGTAGAATTAGGCAGCCTAGACAGTGCAGAGCTGCCACAAGCTTAAGGACTTCAATAAATGAATATAGTGTTGCCAAAAACATACATCTGCCCAAACTGAGAAAGCGTGCAAAAATAAAAATACAACCACATCAGTGAAATAACTGTGACTGTTAGAAATCGAACCATTAGAATTTAATCAGTTAGAATCTAGCTGCGTCCAGAAGCATTTCACAGGGTGGCAGAAAGTGAGAAGTAATTTTATAAAGCTGCTTTATTTCCAGTAACATTTCTGCTCTGCTGTTGTATTACCTACTTTGTGTAAATACATGTTTACTCTAGAGGCTCTACAGTCAAAGAGGAAGGTCACACGATGCACACAGCACTTTTTATCCTATTAGTTCTGCCTACGGAGTTGCAACAGACTAAAATGAATCAAAGATGTACAAGTGTGAGTATTTGAAGGATGTTCAGTGAATCAGGAGAGAGCAGGTGTTGGTTGCGGAGATATGGCAGGCACATTAGAAACCTTTTGTTTGTGCAATTAACTTGACATCTCCCGGTAGCATGAAATACGGATTGTTTTTCAGGATTTCATACGGGTTTACTTTAAAGCGAAGAATTATTTGAATGGTAGAATCACTCACTGGACTTCAAAGTGGTTATAAAATTTTGAAAAGAATATTATCTTTGGCCCTTGAGGCTTTAGTCAGCCTCTATTAGCAGAGATCAAAGGAAATTTTACTCTGCTTTGGCCCAAAATTTTGGCAGCATCCAACTTTGACCATCAAGAAAAGGGGACATACACTGTCAGATAGATCTGATTTGATATGATAAATGCTGTTCTTTTGTGAATCTGTATTGGCCAGAAAACTACGTGCATGGGGAAAAAAAGAAAGATATTTCCTTCTCTGTGGGATATGTAAATGAATGTTGCAAAAGAAAAGGATTTCTGAAAAATTCATCTTCATTTTGAAAGGAATTTGACTCAGCCACACTGATAGTCTGGCATATTTAACACGTGTAATTAAAAAATATATATTTGTGAGTGATCTAAGTGCATTCACTGAAAAAAAAAAAAAATTAAATATCACCTCTGTATTATCACAGATGAAAAATCCAATGAAGCAAGCCTGCTCACATCTGTGCGAAGTGCTGACACAGCAAAGCATGCACTTTGACCTACTAGAACAAATAAGAATGCTGCAGTTCATTTCTGACCAGCTAAAAATGATCAAGACCACTTGTCATCAACCATGGCATCAAGATTCCCTGACTGTACAAAATGTTTAGTGAATTCTAACTCACATATGATGAAGGGAAATGATGTGTTCTGAACTGCCTGAGCACAGGATAGAGATACTTTATATGCAGCACTTTTAAACTAATTCCAGACAAAACAATAAGGAGACTGAGGTGGTATTCACTGAAGTGAATAGTGAAAATGCATAGGTTTACTGAGGGAATTAAATTCATATGTATGGCTATTTATGGACATAAAGGTCTTTTTATAGGAGGTAGGTATAGAAGAGATAGGTATACCTAGAAGTTAGGTATGGAAGAGATTTTGGTTTGAAAAACATACTTTTCAGCTGGTTATACCATTAAAAAAAAAAAAAAGAAAAAGACATTAAATCTTCAGATTTTCATGTATGCATTTCCTGTGTCAGAAAAAAGCAATAGTTTTGACAGTGACTTGTTCCTGTAGCTTGCTAGGATAACATAAGAATATGAGGGTATAAACCCTAGTGACTCTGCACATGTTTTGAATAGTGTTGGAGCACATGATGCAGCTGTAGAACTGCAGTATTCAGAAGATGATGTCACTAGCAGTCCATCACTAGGAAGAAGCCAAGATTTTCTACAGTAGTAGGGCATTCATCAAAATGATCAGCTGCTGTTCTGATGACACAGTGCTGATGATGAGGAAATAAATTAGTTCCCACTTGGAAGCTTGTTGTCCTACCAAGTAATTCAGCCAAAGGAAGAAAAAAACCAAAACACTGCTTTGAAGTATGCCTACAAATTGCTTCTCTGATCAGTGTAGTTGCAAACAGTCTTACAGCAGTACTGAGATAGTCCTGGTAAGAATTATTTGAGGAAGAGGAAGGAAAAATTGGTTCTCGGAGGGTTTGCCACTTTAGGCAGAAACAGGTTTAAGCATTGTAACAACTTTGAGAAATCCTCTTCACTGTTCTGAATGTCAGAGTCTGTATTATTACTCTTAGGCATTATCTACAATATCTTAGTAGACAATGATCAGGAAATTGAGCCCTTGCAGTTTCTCAAGCATGGGTATTTTGTGCTGTATTTCTTAATCCCTGTCTTCTTTTCACTGCAGTTTTTACAGCAAAGAATTTGGTGCTCCATGATGTGAAGAATGACTCCTTTGTCTTTTTCCCCTCTCTGTTCTTAGCCTGAGCAGTTCAAATGTGCTTTCATATATTGATGAGCTCACGGTCTTGATGCCTTAAATAAGGAGAGAAACAGTACTGTGCTGATGAACATGATTACGTTGAAAAATCAAGGGAGACAATTTAATTTAAAGGTTCCATCATTACAGATTCATTGGAAATGCCACTGCCGGTAATGAATTTGTTTAGTATTCATGGGATGCTACATACATTTCCATAGATTATACTCATGTGAGATATAGCCTCACTTAACCACTGGCTATTCCTATGGAGTGAAATAGAGTAAACAATTTTATCAAACGGTGAATTCCATATATTGCCAAGCATTCAGGGTACAATTGTCATGCTTGACTGGCTAGATATTTAGCTTCTCTCTGCTACAGAAGAGACTGGCCTCCTGCATAAACATTTATAATTTATCTCAGGGTTACAGCTAACCAGCAGGGTTCTGGATACTGAGTCTTTTTCCCCTGATGCTTTCTTAATTTTTTAAATGTATTAAAAATATGGGGAATCCTGCACAAATATTTGGGGTGCCTCAATAAGCATCATTAAGATGTATTCTCTTATCTTGCCTCCTACTGGTACCAGGAATCTGTACTCTAAGTTGGAGAGATATGGATCCGAAGTGTAACTACTTAGTTGATAAATTGTTAGCTGCATGGTTACAGCTGGAGGGTTTTGGTTAACAGGTTTACATCCAGGTAGAGGCCAGTGATGACTGGTATCCCCCAGGGTTCCTTCTTAGAACTAATGCTTTTCAACATCTTTATCAATGACATAGAGAATGGGATTTAGTGTACTCTCAGCATGTTTGCAGACACTAAGCTGGGTGCTGAACAGTCCTGGATAAGGACCAAAAGTGGGCGCACAGGTACATAGTGAGATTTAACTAGGCTGACCATAAGGTGTTGCACTTAGATTGCAACAATCCCAGCCATGTATTCAGACTTGGAGAAGAGTTTGAGAGCAGCTCTGTGGGAAGGACCTGGGAATCCTGATGAATGAAAAGCTGGACACAAGCCAGCAGTGTGTGCTTGCAGCCCAGAAGGCCAACAATATGCTGGGCTGCATTAACGACCGGATGATCAGCAGGGCAACCCCTTCTGCTCTGTCCTTGTGAGGCCCCATCTGGAGTACTGGGACAAGAGTGAGGGTCCCCAGCACAATAAAAATGTGGAACTGTTGAAGCAGATCTAGAGGAGGGCCACAAAGATGCTCAGAGGGCTGGAGCACCTCTCTTATGAAGAAAGGTTAAGGGGGTTGGGCTTGTTCAGTCTGGAGAAGAGAAGACGCTGGAGAGACCTTATTACTCTTCCAGTACTTGAAGAGAGCTTGTAAACAGGAGGGAGAATGAATTTTTACAAATTCTGATAGTGAAGGGAGAAGAGGGAATGAAATAAAACTGAAAGAGAGGAGATCAAGATTATATATTACGAGGAGATTATTTACTAATAGTGTGGCAAGACAATGGCATATGTTGCCTAGAAAAATTGAGGATACCCTGTCCCTGGTGGTGCTGAAGGCCAGACTGGAAGGGGAATCTGGGCAACCTGATCTACTGGGTAACAACCCTATCCACTGCAGGGGGTTGGAACTTGGTAATCTTTAAGGTTCCTTCCAGTCCAAGCCATTTATAATTCTTTATGAGAGAAAATTCTGAGCCTGCGGTGGTATCTTAAAGATTGTGACTCTGCAATATAATGGTGACTGTGCTGTATGTCGAAAATGTACTTATTTGTCTATACACTTAAATCCATGAAGCATCTGTCCCTATGCTCTTCACACATTCGTTCTCTGTCTGGCTCCCAGTTTGCACAAAGTGAGCTGTTAAACCATTCACACAATGCTGCTCCAGGTGACCCTGATGTGACAATCACATTCACTGGTTAAACACTTGTCAATACTATACAACAGTTGCTTGAGATCAGTAGTCATCAGCATACACTGAACTTTAACATGTATGGGCCTAATTGCTATGATTGATTTCAGCTAAATATTTTTGTGAATGCCATCTAGGCGAGATGATACTTGATGGAATATCTGGTATCTGCTGACTAGAGGGCATGGCTCTGTAGCCCAAAAGAGCATTGCTCTGGCCATCCACAGAGCTTTCAGTTTTGTTCCCAGATTGATTTTGTTTGGTAAGAACTTTTTTTTGTTTGTTTGTTTTGTGTGTTTGGGAGGGACATCATAGATAGCAGTTAAATGAGTACTCTCTGTTTATGAATATTAAATATGTACGTAGCATTCTTTTATTAGTATAAATTCACCATGAAGTGCTAGTTGACTGCAGTTACATTTGCAAGGAAACTCACAGCTAGAGAACGGAACAGCTAAGGGAAGTAATGCAGATTCCCAGACATATATGCTGAAGATGGACATAGCATTGGGATTGATTATGACAAGACATTGAAACAGACACGTGTCAACAGACAGTTGGCTGGAAACATAATCATTATATCTTTGACAGAAAAATTAGGAAAGTGAAAGAGCACACCAACAATGCAGAAAGAACAAAACCAAAAATCTCTCCAAGTACTACTCACAGACAAAAAATGCTTTGGTCTTACAGAGCTCACGTAAACAAGCTAGGATACACATGGATGAATACTCTTTTATGTGCCCTAAGCATTCTCTGTCATCCCAGTGATAATTCAGATGTGAAGTTCAATATAAAACTCTTAAATCCTTGATGTGTTTGCACAGACCCAATCATACCTATATCCAAAAGTAGTTTTATTAGTACCATCTTTCTGCATATTTTTATGGGATAAGAATGAATGAAGTGCATAATTCATTTTCAGATCAGATTTTCTGATAAAATAACAATGTAGATGAAGCTAGCATTTTATTACATTTTCTTTACATTTTCTTCACACATAGAATTATGGAGTGAGGAATCAGTGGTGGCTTTTTTTTTTTTTTTTTTTTTTGGTGCTGACATTTACTGCTGACTTTTAATTAACATCTCTCCATAATTTTTAGTGCTGTTCTTCTGCTGACTAATATTTCTATTCCACAGTGGCTGAAAGTATAGCCAGTAAGAAAAGTGTCCCTGCAATACCAATCCATTATATTTACAGCAACTCTGTGAGGAGACTTTTCAGAGCAGTCAAACAATAAATTCATTAGAATTTCAAATGGGGCATCAGGGACCAAACCTTGATCCCACTGAAATCAGTAGCTAATTTATTGGATGGTGCCAGTGTTTGGCCCTAAAGACTAATCAAATATTTCTGGTTCAAACAAAATTACAGACTTACAGCAAATCTAACATTCATTAAATTTTCTGTGCACTTAGATCTTTGTATGGGTTGGGGAATAGGATTTGTTTGATCTGAATACTACCTATATTTGATTTTTAAAATTATTTTTAATGCATTTTCTCCAGGTTTCTATTGTAATCAGGGGACAAAAGTGCAGCTAGTAAACTCCCATACATATATATATATGTACTTCCATGGTGACCAGGTAGCCAAGTGCTTCTTATTTCAGAGATCGCTGGTTCAACTTGCTTGAGTTCTGTTTTAATTAAACTTTCTATTTACTTCTGAACAAGCTGTGAGATAAAAAAAAAGTTGATCAACCTTAGATAATAGTGATTTAAATCTAAAGTTAGGAGGAGTCCTTTTCTTTGTGCCTAGTATGGAACAGAAAAAGACCAAATACAGTAGGAACAGAGTTGTCTCTAGCTCCATGAAAAACCACCTAACTATTAAACAAAAATGGGACAACTTTTTGATTCACAAGCTTTGTATTTATTGAAATAATACCTTCACAGGCTCAGGAAAGATTGCTGCATTTCATCAGAGCTCTGTGTACCTTACAATCTTGAAAAATGCTAGGTCTCTGGTAGCTCAGAGCAGACAAACAGTGCTCTTTGTTCCTGTGGTTAACATGTTCCAGGAGGTATAATACTTTTCTTGATCATGAGGGGTATTTTTCATGAGTATGCCAAACACAGTCAGAACTTCAGATATGCATAACTTGTATGCGACTTGCCAAGGATAGACAAAATTCATATCAACTTTTCAAGCAATTAACTTGCCCTTACTGGATGAAATGGTATGCAGGAGTAAGAGTAGTGCAGCTTAATGTATTTCCTACCTCTGTGTTCTTTCAGGAGTATGGGTGGGCAATGGAAGTTAATTATTTGAGGCAACCAACAAAAGCTTTAGGCTTTCACAAATTCATTTTGAGAGACCAAGAGAACAGACTTAGTATTACAAATCACAGAGAAATAGATTTCCTCACAGAACAGAGTCCTGTATATCAACAAAGACCAGGAATTGCAGGGCACATGCAAACCTCCTTGCAGAGTATTCTCCAGTGGACAGATGTTCTCTGTGGTCTGAGACATGCTCTCAGTGGAGAAAGCAGCATGTCAAAAAAGATTAAGATGCAATATATTTGCTCCTGCACAGGAAAATCATGTGTCTCTGAGCAAAGAGGAGTTGAAGCAAATCAATACCATCCACTTCACTGAGAGAATGAGGACGAATGCAGAGTAAATTAAACTAAGTTAACATTTATCTGCTAAGTATAACCACTTCCCTAATTAAAAGAAAACAATCTGACTCAGAACTTACCATATGAAATAAAGATTCAAATGATCATTTGACCAATTTGGTCTTCTAACGAGCTCTCTTTAAAAACATGGCTGGTTAAATGGTAAAATCAAATATGCAAAGTTAGAAATACTAAAACTAAGCCATTGACTGATTTAAAGCCTGTGGAATGCAAATGCAATTTTGAGGAGGCTCGGATGGTGTTTGCCTGGCCAGTTCCACACATTTTGAAGGTCAAAACCGTTGTGTTTACTTATTAAGGGAATTTTATGAGACTCAGAGTTAATTAAACTGGTATGCCTCTGAGTACGTTTGATTATGATTACTTCTGTTCTAGTCTCCAAGGGTCACTCCAAAAGTAATGCTTCCTGTTTATTTCCATGGAAGCCACAGCAGATACAGAGTATAATAACGCTACATGATAGAGCATATTCTCAGCTACAAAACACTAGATTTCAATATAGTGATCACCACTGGGAATACATTTTTGCCAGTGATAAACAAGAACCTGCATGCTTTGCTTGTAAAAAGTTGCACCAGCAGAGGTGACCCACAGTTGTAGCTGCCTCTGCTGAAATGAACCACCCATCACAACATTGTGCTCACATCCCCTGTTTGGTCTCCATAAACATTCAGTAAGTGTCAATGAATGTCAGTAGGTGCCATTTTTTCTGCACAGAGGAATTCAGTTCCATACCTTTGTTCCATCCATACTTCCATGTCAGATGCCATTCTGTCAGACTGTCCCTCTGCTGCCATCTGTCACACGACAACAAAATGCAACAGAATACTGGTGGAACATTTAGCCTCTACTGCCATAACGCTGACATCCACCTCTGATGTTGTGAGCCAACATAAAAATAGGAAGTATTACTTCTGGAGCAGTCCTTATATAGTCTAAGTCTGCTCATCTGGCAGTTGCTTGCATTTTAAGTTTTGGAAGTATTGGTATTCTAAAATACATCTAATTTGAGAACCATCCAAGCTGTATAGTGTATATATATATCTTACGAACTTAAATGTAATATCTTATTTTAGTGATGCATGTATCTTGCAACTATGCAAAATCCCTTTTTACATGCTATTTCCCCTTTCACATATTGTAAAATTTGGTCCGGTAGCTAATCATTAAAACTTGGGGTACTGTAAAAGGGATTAATATCATAGAATGGCCTGGGTTGGAAAGGACCACAATGCTCATCTAGTTCCAACCCCCTGCTATGTGCAGGGTTGCCAACCACCAGACCAGGCTGCCCAGAGCCACATCCAGCCTGGCCTTGAATGCCTGCAGGGATGGGGCATCCCCAACCTCCTTGGGCAACCTGTTCCAGTGTGTCACCACCCTCTGAGAGAAAAACTTCCCCCTAATATCTAACCTAAATTTCACCTGTCTCAGTTTAAAGCCATTCCCTCTTGTCCTATCACTATCCAGCTTCATAAACAGCTGTTCCCCCTCCTGTTTATGTGCTCCCTTCAAATACTGGAAGGCCACAACGGGGTCTCCCAAGAGCTTTCTCTTCTACCCTTGTGTCTTTCTCTATTACTACTCAGATGAAAATTTTCAGAGGGAAGCTGAAATTTGCTTTCTATAACCTAGCTGCTTAAAATACAGTTCAGGAGGCATTTTAGTGGTATGGAATAATTTGAATTTATCATTCATGGCCCATAGCCACATGCACTGAAGTAAGTTGTACCAAGGCGTAACTGTGCACTGTCAACACCTCCCTTCTACTTTTGTTTCACAGCTATAATGGTTTAAATGAACTGTATCTATTCATTTTAAGAAACAATAGCTACATAGCTTGCTTCAAAATCAGGAAATAGGTTGAAAACTGCCCTCCTGAAGAAGAGTTATGAGGAGGACTAGCATTTGCTCAGTAGCTCTTAGATATGCAATTCAGATCATCTGATCATTGTAGGAGCATACATCCTTACCCAATCTACTTTTTGTCAAGCAAAGGTAGGTCAAGGGAATGGTGATAGATTAGAAAAAGTGGGTATTGCCCTCAAACCTTAGAGTGATTTACAGGAAGGATTCTGTTTTTCTAACTGCATACAACATAATAACTTGTATCTTACATAAATCTTATGATTTTCACTAATCATCTATTTTTTTTAATCATAAAATTGTACTCAATTTCACTTTGTTTGATTCATGTTTAATCGTTTAAACGTTTAAACGTTTGAATTTTTGCTTGTTTTTAGAGTGATTTTGGTCAATAGAGATTACATCCTGAAATTTTACAATTCTTCATTTTTTTTTTTTTCCAGAATTGTTTTGGGAATAGTGCTGTTTTAAACTGTTCCGAATAGAAGAGATCCCTGCTGCTCCAGAGAACTCCTCTGGGCACTCCCATCCCAGCACAGTTCCAGGCAGTGGTGACCAGAAGTGCATTTCAAAATGTAGCAACACATTCTGTCCCAGATGCTGGAATCTGTTCTTGTTACTTTTGAGGTTTTGATGCTTTCTCTGGGTGAAAAGTTGCATCCTCACCACTTTTCCCGGCGAGACACTCATATTCACAATGTGCCAAAAGTGTATCAGGTGAAACTCACACATACTTCCCAGGTCTAGAGGCTGTTCAGTATAGCCTGATCATTATTCTGGCTTTAATGACATCTGTAGTCCTAAGATATTGGTCTGGATTAAGTGATGGTGCAAGCCATGAGAGAAAAAGCTGCCAGCATTGGCCCTGCTAATCACAGTAGATTAGCACTGCATGCTATCAAAAACAGGTGACTTCGAAGGGACAGGTTTTTTTTGTTTTGTTTTTGTTTTTCTCCCCTATGTGTGGGCTTCCATGCTAATCCAAAACATGTGAAGTAATATTTTATTTTAGTAGTTTTGGCTTCAGGCCACTGGACCTAAAGCCAAGGATTTATTGTTTGTTTCTTTGTTCAAACAAAAGTCTTCTACCTCTTCTTCTAGCATGTAAATCCAAAACAGTGACAGATAACCATGCTGGACTGTGAGTATACATGTGCACATATAGGATGGCAGGAAGAAAAATTCAGTCTATTAGGCAGCAAGTATCATCATCAGTGTTTTCTCTCTGCTTATTGACACACACAGTGAATTTATCTAAATATGACTTTGAACATCTCTAAAAAACCATCTTGTTCTTGCTCTAAGAAAATTAGGGTTTCCTCTTTCTCTGGGGTGAGTAATATCCAGTTATGAATGAGGTGCTCAGATACATGTGCTAAAAAAAAGAAAATTAAAATAATTTTCCTGATGTTCCAATCTGATCCAGGCTGTCTGGGTTTCACACAGGTTACACAGCATTTGCCAGGTTACTGGGTTAAAAAGTAATTCATCAATGTCTGCTGCTCATGAGGTCGTAGCAGATGCAGGATCCTTAATGCCTGGGATGGCTGCGCTCCCACATCTGGCAGCTCCCCAGCCTCTTTCACCTCAAGCAAGTAAAGGACATTTCTGTTGGCACAGCCTTGGCAGAGCATTACCCAGCCAGTGGAATGGAAGGATAGTACTATACTGACACAGTTTGCGACCGTCTCTAAACTTTAAGATGAAATCACATTTGTTTTTGTATTTGAAGACTAAATGTTTGCAAGTGGCAGGAAACACTAAAACAAGTTCCACCTCCCTCAGATATTCCTGCTCTCTTTTAACTTAATCTTCTAATGCAGCTGCCACAATTTCACATAACATATTTTGAAGTCATTTTGGAGAATGTCTCCAGTCCTATAATGGGTCTTAGGCTGGAAATAAGAAAGTTTCCTTGTTAAAGGCAGCCAGTGCTCTGTTTCTTTTCCCAACTCGATTGCAAATACTTGAGAGACAAATGATGTGCTTTACATGAGCATAGTCATGGATTGCTTTGCTCATTTCCTGAGTGAAACGGAAATTTAAACCACATTTGGCTTAGAAGCACAACACTGTTGATACATCTGGAAACAAAAAAGAAGACCACCTCAAAGAGCTCCAAAAAAAGTGTGAAGGAAATGAACTTTATCCTATGATGAGCAGAGAGGACATCACAGGACATACTGAAGAATTAATGAAATACACTTCAAGAGCCAAGGCTGCGTGACAGGAGGCTGGTTATAACCAGGTTTGCTCAGTAAAATATTTAAGGCCATTTCTCCCTACCCATTTACTTTGACTTACTGCTGAGCACTTTAGGAAGGATAAGAGACTAATAGGTACTGAAGAGGCTGTGACTGCAGAGTGCAAAAGAGCTAATGGCATGAAAGTACTGCAGAGCAAATCTAGTCAGAAAGTCTAAATCAAACAGAGTTGCCAGGGAAACCAGCACTTCAGCAAAGTTGACATCTTTCAAATAGCATTTAATAGATCAGCATTTGCTTTACAAACCTAATTGTTTTTAAATTATCAAAATGGCATATTGCACCATTTTATTTATTTTTACTTTGAAAAAGCCTTTCTGCAACGTTAAAATATTGCAATGTTTATACAAATATTTTGAGGATTGGAATGCGACCACAGCTCCTTTACTGAAACAGTTTTCCTCAAAATGAAACTGATGGATCATTTCTGAACGTCAACTTTTCTCACCCTGCATTAAGAAGCAAAAAGAAAAGTTGGGTGGAAAATTGCCCTTTACTATACTCTTGTGATCCCTCTGCAATTAACTGGTCACCTTAAGCATGTCTGTGCAGTATTTTTAAATACATGCTGACTGCATATTGTCCACCAGCCAGATAAATACAAGGCACAAAAAAATTCCAAAACAGAAGTTTTGTCTGAGTAACTTGTTCCAGTGCTGTCACTACTGTGAATATTAACTGTTTCTTCTTAGCCCCGAGCTATAATAATCAACATATAATGTTGAAGCAGACAGGTGATAAACAGAGTCACAATCAGACATTCAACTCAAAAATAAGTTTTACTCACTCCATCACTTTTTGGCAGTATGTAAATTTGTGAGCAACTGTTCTGAAGGATGAAGCATAGGAAAAATGAAATTTCATCAAAAATCTCTGATGAACACCTTGAGAATTCACTAAGTACTGCAGCCTCTTCCATTGAATCTAACTGATGTGTTTAACAAAAACAAGATCACATGTTCCACTAGTTTTATAATTGTGTTGATCTCCTTCTCTATGTTTTAATAACAAATATTAAAAATGTAAACATTTTGTTATTTATTTACATTTAGTATATTACATTTAGTATATATTTTAAGAGGGAGCTCCAAAAGTAATGCCTCCTACTTTATTAAGTTGGCCCATGACATCAGAGGCAGATGTTGGTGGTATGGCAGTAAAAGTTGAACCTTCCCACCAATACTTCATTCCATGCCCTCCCTTCCCCTTTTCCTTTCCCTTCCCCCCTAGCACAAGGAGAACTGTTTGAAGCCACTCCTGCTGTGTAGGATTTTAGGACCAGTTCTTTTATTAGAAAATGATGAAGAAAATGCTGAGAAAGAGAAGTGCAGCACTTGAAGGTTATCACCTTGTTCCCCAAACACAGGTGCATGCCTTGAGAACTGGACTGGGTACAGAAGAACTGGTGGGCTCTTTCAACTAGTGGGTCCTTCTCCTGGCCTCACAAGTGTCAGAGATCAGTGTGAAGAGATGTGACTAAGAATGGAGAAATTGATGTTATATCTGGGAGCAGGAGCCTCCTGAGGTACCCAGTGCTGTGGTGCAGGCATGACAGCATGCGGATGCACAGTTCCTCCTGAGGGTTAGTTCCTACATCTTCTCAGCATCTGGAAGAAAACACCCAAGTGAAACTCCCAGCCTATTATTGGGACCTAATATTACTGCTTGCTGCAGTTACTGACGTAGTCTCTTCGTTCCTGACACTCTTCTTCTGGCAGACTTTGCTGATGATGTCTTCAGAGGGGAATCCCTTAGAGAATTGCCTTTTTCATTCCCCGCTCCCACTCTCAGCTCCCAGTACTGCCAACAGCAACTATCAGCTATTATTTCTTCCATACAGCCACAAACTACTCCTACACTACTTCCACAGACTCGCAGTTTCTGCAGCTACCCACATGGCTTGCAACACTGACCACACAGACCATTCCTTGTGCTGGACACTAAGCCCACCACGAAGGGCCATGACCTCACAAAGGAATTGTTTTCTTTTAAGTGCAGGCTTTCATAAGTGGGTTAAGAGTCTAATGGGTAAACAGAGGTCCTGGCCCTGGATATAATTTTTCAGATCTTTGAGAAGCCTGTTTATTAGGGCTTGAAAGAAATCTCACTGTGGCCCTACAATAAATCAAACGATCCTTTTCCCTGTGCTCTCATTTGTGGTTTGAAGTGTTCACAATAAGCCTGTTTTCTGAGGCAGAAACAGGTGGTGGTTGGTGAGGGGTGGGTGAATAAAACTCACAACTCTTTTATGAATACAGCTTCAGAGGAAATATGGTGAGCTGGCTGTGACTGACCTGCATATGAATGTATGAGATAAAAAAAAGAAGGTGTAACCCAAGGTGGCTTTTAATCAGCTTGGTCTGATAGGGAGTAATCTTCATCTTAAAAGGTACAAAAAAACACAAATGGAGATACAGAATATTGGCTATACTGAAGCAACTTTAAACTGGCAGAACAGCACATGGGAACCATAAATCCAGACCCTGAGAACTCTGCCTGCAAAATCAAATCCTCAGGTGATGCTGGCCACCCACACCACCACAAAGAATGTCTTTCTTCTAGCTGCTGGGAGGGCTGAAGAAAAGACAAATTTGTACTGCTTTGGTGGCCTTCGGAGGTATCTGGATGCTGCAAAGCAGCTGTGGATCTTCTCTGCTTGGCTGGGGGCTCTCGGTGAGCAGCAAGCCAGTGACACTACCAAGGGAAGGCAAACATGGGCTGCGCCCTTTCCAGAACCAGTTCTACAAAGTGAATTTCTTTCTTCGGTAAAATATATTTTCAATCATTCAGCACTATCAGTTCAGGAATGCAGTAAAGCAAACAACTGGCTGACCCGTAGTAGTATGTATTACACAGAGAAACTAGCCATCGTGAGAAGACTTCTGTGACCCAGAGAAGGGAGTATCTATAGGAGATGCCAGATCAATATGTTTATACATTTTTAGCAACCTTAAAAATTAATCCCATTCAAGAAATCTTCCATAAACTGTGTTATGGGCTAGCCCCTTTTCTTGCCTGCACACCTCTAAAAGGCCTTTTCTTCAACACTGCAAACTCTGTGCAAGAAGCTGTGTTTAATTTGCACTGGCCAAAGTTGCACATGCCTTATCTATAGCAAAAATGTTGGAATGAATAAGTATTGTGCCATCTTGGAGGCTCAGATTTCTGACATGTTTTACATTTGGAGCTACGTGACAGAGGTTGCCAACAAGTGACCCAACAAAGAGAAGCAGAACAGAAAATGAAATAAAGGTTCATAAAGCCTGAAGACTTCTACAACTTTAATGCAGTAATATTGTAAAGGGAGTTCATACCTAGGAACATGAAATAATATATCCATTAAGCAATACATTCAAACATGCACACCATTATGAGAAAAGGCTGCACAGAAAAGTCAGAGGAATATTTTATTTTCTTGAGTCACATTAAGTTTTAGATGAAGAAGCTTGAACTTGAAAGCTGGATTGGATTTGGCCTGTAGAGACATGCAGTGCAGCATGAGCCCTCTGGTAAGTCTCAGCACAGGCGCACTGCATCTTGCCATGTTATCTGCAGATTCCCTTCCAAAGCAAGCAGATGGTTTCCACAGACAGAAGATAAATGCAATCTTGCTTCAGCTGACCTCAACAAGCAACTGTAGCAAATTGGTTTAATGCTGTTGCTGATGGTATTGCACATAATTTGTCCCCGACAACGGACAAGACTTTCATTTTGACTGAAGTGTTAAGGACAGATGTCTCCTTTCAAATATCCCCTGCCAAAGTCGTCCCTGAAAGCTGCTGCAATGAGGCCAAGCGATGCCTAACTGGGAGAAATGCTGGATGTGCTCTAAAAGGGCTGAAAGTGTGGGTTGGAACCTGGGAGCAGCATGCGCCATGCAACTACAGTGCTGCACGGAGAACAGCGTCAGCAGGGATACTACATCACTGCACCATGTGGCAAATGCCACAAAGCCCTCAGTGTTCTGAGAAATTTACAGTTGAAGTTCCTAAACCTTCTGGATAGAATTTTGCATGTTTTGAAATAAGAGTTCAGCAGAGCAGAAATTTATTAATTTTGAAAACTAAGCCATGTATAGAATTAACTTCTTAATTACAGTAGAAAGGGTCATGAATGAGCAACGTGCAACACTTTCTCTCTTCCATTGCAGGATTCAGATTAAGAGGTTGTGTTATACTGTTCCGTCAATTTTATTTTCACAAAGTAAAACAGAACAAAATGGCTGTTTATGAGGGTGGATAGTGATAGTACAAGGGGGAATGGTTTTAAACTGAGACAGGGGAGGTTTAGGTTAGATATTAGGAGGAAGTTTTTCACCCAGAGGGTGAAAACTAGAACAGGTTGCCCAAGGAGGTTGTGGATGCCCCATCTCTGGAGGCATCGAAGACAAGGCTGGATGTGGCTCTGGGCAGCCTGGTCTGGTGTTTGGCAACCTGTAGCAGGGGGTTGGAACTAGATGAGCACTGTGATTCTTTTCAACCCAGGCCATTCTATGATTCTATGAAAATGCAACAAATCCAAATGCTCCCCCAAAAAAACAACAAACAAAACAACAAACAAAAAATCCAAAACACACCCTAACAAACAAACAGCACAACAGAAAACTGAAGAACAAAACCTTCCACCCCCATTCACCCCCAAGGCCCCCAGATAAAGCCCAACTTGATAGTGATAAAAATTCGGTCTCCTTACAGAAAGCAAAGACAACAGTTACACATATGCACGAGCATGGAAGAAAAATTCTCAGAAAAAGACGTTCTGTTGCTCAGTTTATTACTGCATTTAAAGTATGTTGTTGTTTATTTATTTTTTTTTTCTCACTGGGCTGTAAATCACTTGCCTTTTTGTGCTTTCACTCATTCTAAGCATTTCTGATCCCAGAAAAAAAGCCTAACTTGAAACAATGTGGTCTTGATGAGTTTATGCTGCTTGAAACAAGGAAGTCTTTGTTCCCTATGCCATAGGCAACTTAAGACACAATGCCCCTATCCTCCTTTGCCATGAGACCTTCAGTCAACATTCCCCATAGTTTATGACAACAAAACCAACAATTAGGAGGCATTCAAACATGACATTTGAAATAGTGTGCATTGGCATCTATGAACCTTGTAGTGTGCTGTAGTTGTCCCCTGCGTTATAAAAGTACAAAGATAGATTTAGAAGTTGCTGCTTAATAATTTTTCATGGCTGCTTTCTCATCATTATTGTTTTACACACGAATGAAATTTCACTGTATAGCATGCAACATACGTCCTGCATTTTCCTAAAATTTTACTAGTCATTTTTAAAAATGTCCCCTTTTTCCTAAATATGATGACACAGTGATAGCTAGAACACTCTTCCACAGCATCCCAGGGCATGCCTTGCACTTGAGGCTGATAAAGAACAAATGCTGCCTAACAGGTTTTTCCTGAAAAGAGACTGTCTGATAGAGCAGATTCCCACAGTGTGCAGTGTGTGCTCTACTGAGATCTCAGAGTCCCAAGTACCTCTGTGGTTAGCCATGACTGCTCAAAACAGGGCTGAGACGTTCTGCATTCATGCCAGACCTTTCTTCTTAGGGGTGCTATGAGGCATGGAGGTACAGCCAGGGGAGACAGAATGCTAAATGAAACACTGATTTTGCACAGAGAGATGTCTGGGAATACTCCACAGTTACCTAGCAGACCCTGCAGGAGGGAGGCAGTGATGCTATTGCCAGTTTTTCCATCCTACCTTATCTGTGTTAATTTCTGACACGAAAGTGGTGAGGTCTACCAGCAGAGGAGACAACACTCCTTTAAAAAAGGCCACAGCTGGATGGGCAGTTGCACTAGACTGTCATCACTGCCATTTGGGTGGATAATCTAAAAAAAAAAAAAAGCTGGAGTGCCAAAAAAAAAAAAAATACATTGCAAGCTTCACCGACTGGATAGACAACACTAATTAGCAAAATTAGCATAGGACAGGTAAAGGAACAGCATCAGCCTACAGTTTGTAGTCGCTGACAGACTGACAAGAGATCACAATTGCCCAACATCACATGGGAAACTAAGGGAAATAACCTACTTGAGCGTGTGTAACTAATCAGTGACAGAATAAAAGTAAATTCCCCATTCCTTGTGCTAGGTCACAGTGCCTTGTATACTATTAGGAAAAAAAAATTCTTGGAGATACTCTTTCCTCCCCTCTTTGTCATAGTCTTGAGTGGCTTTGAAACCTAACATGTCATGTCTTATGTAGCATTCTTTAGGGGCTCAACATCATTCTAATAGAGGGACTGAAAGTCTCTGATTTTTGATAATGACAAAAAAAAAAAATTCTTTTGCTATATGTTGTGCGTGGTTCAAATAGGTAAAATTCCTGTATTTTTCATACTGCAATCAGCTTAAACGTTCAGATATTTATTGCATGCTAACTGTTTTGAGCAGGTTATTGCGAAGTTTAATTTGCACTCATCCATCTGATTCAAGGGGAGTGTAAAATACGCTTGTCACACCAATCTCACATTTTACAGCAATTCACTTGGTGTGACTTCCTGGAGTGACTGGAAAGAAGCTGGTATTCAGGACTCTGGTACAGCAGAAAAAAACAACCCTTCTCACCTTCCCAAAACAATCCATAGAAACACTGGAAAGAAATAAAACAGAAAGACGGTCTGAAGAGAAGACAAAGGCTTCTTAACTCTTTATTAGCTTCCCTTTAACACATTCTCAAGACAAAAATACCTGAGACATGGGGGCCAGACTGCAGAAAAATTTCACAGGTTGAACACTGGTGACCAGTTATCCTGCAGTGATTTTTGTTGTGGTTTGTCATAGGGTGTTCTAAGAGATACAGAACAAACTGTACACAAAAATAAACTTGCTAAGCTCTTACTCTCACTTTGTTCCAGCTTATTTCTCCACTTGGCAAAGCCTTGTTTCACTCAAATGACCAGTCATTTTAATCAGTGTAAGCAGGGTAACTGAGAATGCACTGAACTGCTTAAATACACCTCATGCAGCATAGCACACAGATGTATGCTTATCTTTAAGAAGGTGAATGATTCCAGTAAATTAATCAACACTAAAACAGATTGCCACATTCATGATTTTGTACTCAGATAGACCAAGATGCCACCTATCTATTGTTCCCCCTTTCATGTGAAACCTCTCCTTAAGTCATCCGCACTATTTGCACACCTATCTTCTGTGGGTGAAACACGCAGCTATAGTGCAGTAACCAACAGCGCTTCAGCTCTTTGTTGTGCTGAAACAATCTTTGGTCTTTTCAAACCATATCTTTTCCTTCTGTAGGAGATGGCACAGAAAGGTAAAGCAATCCCTTTATAATGCTCCACAGCCTCTGGTTTCTTCAGCTGGCAAACAACTACTGCTGAGCTTTTCTTCAGCGTGTGGCATTTCGCTGGATGTTGCCCAAGTAAGAGTGGAAACAGCAGTATCAGCAGTTGAAGTTTATCTGCAATAGGATTATCAGATTTCCTATGACAGTTCTTGGAGGCGAATCAATTTATTGTGCTCCAGTGGTGGAGATTTGAACCTCATCAAGAGAGAAGTCTCCACTGCAGCTTCTCTACAACAGCATCTTCAGTTTTTCCTGTTGCCTTGTACAATCTATTTTCTTTGCCTTCTCTCCTGTCCTGCTGTCCTGTGCTTCCCTTCCGTTATTCTGGCACTGACAAAGGAGCTGTTTAATCTGCTGGACTGCTGTGCCAAGGTGCTCCACCTTCAGTTCCTCCTCATGAGAATGTGGTCATACTCTTTTCTGTCTGTAACAGCTAGAAAGCCTTCTGATAACCTTTCTTCATTTTCACTTCCCCATCTCCTTAATTCCTGAATTCAGCTAATTTTTCCACATGTGGAAATAGCCTATCTCTATATAAAACATGACATATATGTATATCACCTCTTTAATATATAAAACAAGAGTAAGACAGAGCAAAAATGCTATTAACAAAAGAACTGATAAAGAGGTGTTTTCATACCCCATATTTCCACTCATTCCAATCCCAGCTTTACGGTGGATTATATGGGATGTTCACTGAATTATCTCCAATACCCATAAAGGCATGCATGCCTCTGTTCTCATGGCCCTTCCTTCTTCTTCCTTGGCACATCGACTGAGTGAGGGGAAGCACTGGTTGGGCTAGATCCAAGCAGTCATCACAGCCAGCAGGCAGTTGTCAGACAAGATGGATATGGTTCTTTTCCCTACCTTTCTCACTAAAACTTGTGAGGGCAGTATTAGAGTCAAAATTGAGATGTCAAATGTGTTAAATAGATTGCAACTCCATATCCTTAGGACCTCGTTCATCTGTTACACTCACGGAAAATTGACTAAAAAGGAATGTTACTATGAACAGTGGGGATGATGAGTAGCAAACCAATTTCTTGGGCTTTGTTTCCTCAGATGAAACAAACTCACGCATCGTTTACCTAAACATTTCTGAAATCGTTATTTTTGTTCTTTGTGCATAGTGCCCAGTTCTATAATTCAACATTACAGTCCTTGCTGTTTTGGCATCAGTGGTGACATTTTATGTGTAAATATAATTTAACCCTTTGACGCCTGGAAGAACATAGTTACAGCAGTATGTTAATGAGTAGGAAATGACTGCTGTGTGACCTATGCACATGAGCAAGATTTAACTCAACTAATAACCTTTCTAGGGTAATTTTATTTAATAGCCAAAGATATTTTGGCATTTTAAATCAAAAACTGTATGTTGGAAGGACAAGGAGGTCAAATATTTTTTAATCTCCTAGCAACACAAGTCTCTGTAGAATAATGATATGAATTTTGATAAAGTAGAGCAGAAGAACTAAACCCTGTATAGTATCTAGGTTTATTGACCTTTGGCTAACAATTGCACCTTCCCACTCCACTTACTATACCCACTTACTCAGATATTTTTTTTAAAGTTAGTGCTGTTACAAACATTCTCTGGATGATTGCCTCAAGAGGTTACTCAATTATTTATAATGCTGATGCAGAAAAACAATATATTCCAAGGAAGACATACCATTAATTAATGTCTTCTTTCTTATCAGTACTTTTTTCACATTTTAATCCCATTGTCAAGGATGTTCTAATTCATTAATAACACAGGCAAGTGAATTTTGCTGCATACTATATAACGGCATTTTTTGATTGCAGTATAAAAAGACTTGTATGTTATCTTCTTTTGAGCAAGAAATCTCACTTTAATATTATGTCACATCCCTGAATTGTTGGTTTTTTTTGGAGTTTTTCTTTTTCTTTTTCTTTTTTTTTAAATACAGTCACTTCGACTTTATTAGCATTGTTTTTTTATCCATTGTACAGTGTGATAAGAAAGTCTAGGATAAGTTCACTGCCTTTGTATTAACTTGTTTTTGCTTTAGGGAATTGCATTATTGATATTGCTCCCTCTCCCTACGTCACAAATCACTTATTTCATTCAAATCTGCAAATGTATTACTCAGACTAATCAGTCTCAAACCACCAATTCAATCAGTGATGCTGAGATAAACTTATTGCCCCCACATGCTGAGCCAAACAATTTGCCAGCTTGCACACAATAGATGGTTCCCTAAAATGTTTGTAAAGTTGAGAATATAACATTTTCATTTATAGCATAATAAAGTAACACAATATCAAATGAACCTTCTAACTGTTTAATTCCTTTTCACCAGGTTCAATAAAGGCACCCTAACACAGTGCTTCGGTTTAGGTAGACAGTGTCATATTTTGTAACATTATGTGCACATTAGGCTCAAGTTAAACAAAATGTTCACATTGCCATGATCTGGAGAATGTGCTCACAGACGTTCTTATATGCTGCATGTTCCTGCCCTTGCCATGTTCCTGAACAGTGAAGTTGATCTGAATGTCTGTACCTGCGTGGCAGGGAAAAGGAACAATTTGTGCTCTTGGAATTCCAGTTATTTACTTTGCAGGAGAGGCTAATGGTGCACCCTCCTTTCCTGTGCAAACATACTTCTCCAAAGGAGAAAATGCTTCACTCTGGTATGGAGCTGGGCATAATCCTTTTGAGAGAGGTAGTGGCACCCTTTGAATTCAGGTATAAACAAAGGGCTTCTGTGCAAATACTATGCAAAAGAGCCAGTTCCCTCTGTCTTTGGTGCTAATGAAGGTTTGACCTTTGAAAGAGGAATCCAGTAGAAACCCTCTTGGCAATGTCTGTCAACTGTGACTTGAGCCTCCATTTGGAGATCAGTGCTTCTAAATGTAGATTCTAAATAGATATATGTATTTTGATTACAGGCAAGAAAACAAATCTATTTTAATCTTACATTAAAAAAAATGATGGCAAAAGAAGTGTCAAGAAAAGGAACAACTTAAAAAATGAATGCTAAATGAGAAAATATGAGTTTCACAAATTAATAACTTAAAAGCACATACCTCAACTTATTTCAAAGCTCAGGATTTTCTCGCATTTCTTATGTCTCAAAAACTAGGAATAAAGTTTGATAACCAGTAGCATAAGATACAACAGTGATAGCAGAGCATTTAGGCAGGAGAAATTGCCAGGAAGGATCAACAGTGACAGAAATGGCATTTTAAGGCCTTGATTGTTTTCAAGGGACCTCCATTATTTTCATACCTAATATATACACGTGCAGTACAATTCAAACCATGAGCAATAGCTGTTTTTATAAGTGAAAGAACCCATTCAATTTTATGTTTGTTTTTCTGTTTGTTTTTTTCTTCTTCTTCTTTTTTTTTTTTTTTTCCCTAAACGGGGAAAACTAATTCACCTCCATTTGGGAACAATTGAGTGCAAATATTATTAAAAATATACAGCTTGTTTTGAGTTCTCTAAGCAGAAAACACTTAAAAGCATAAAATTTTGTTTAAAATGTCTCAAAAATAGAACAGAATGACTGACATTCAATTCACGAGATAACGAGTTCATCTACATACTGAAACCTTGGGGTCTTTTGTCTCTTCTGTATATTTGTGAAGGTCTCATCAATGTTATTAGGACATAAAAGATAAACTATATATCCTTTCTGGCTTATACCTTAATGAAAGTGATGTTTGCTAAAATGTGCAGACTTGCACATTTCCCAAGTTTGAGTTCAGGAACAAGTTTTTCTTCTGGTTGAATGAAACAAAATTTTGCTTTTATCAACTTTCTTTTTGAGAATGTTAGTTTGTTCCACACAGTCAATTTTGTATGCATGTATAGAAGGGGAATGTGGACACACTTTGTTCCTCCCTGTTCTTCTCTTTCTTCTTCAGATAGGCATTGTATGTGGATATCAAAAGGACCACAATTTAAACTCCAGAGGACAAATTTCTGCCTCATGAAAACATCAGTGGTTACAGTGGTTGAAATAATAGATTCAGAAAGTGGAAAGTTTTGTGGCATCGTGACTTGCTGAAGTAAATGGCAGTATTCATAGCATGACTATTGAAAAAAGAATTGAACTCTATTGCCTGCAATCACCACTGCTCTTCTGCCCTTTGTTCCTCCCTGCAGAAAGTGATAATTTCATATCTCCTCCTGCTTGAGAAGTAATGAAGTATGAATGCAATTGGAGTTTCCTGTAATACAATCAAAGAATCATAGAACTGAGGTTGGAAAAGACGTCCAAGATGATCCAGTCCAACCATTCACTCACCATCAGTATTTCCCACTAAACCATGTCCCTCATTACAACATCTGAGTGGTTCTTGAACACCTCCAGGGACGGTGACTCCACCACCTCCCTGGGAACCCATTCCGGTGCCTGAAAATCCTTTCAGAGAAGAAATTTTTCCTAATATCCAACCTGGACCTGGCTCAGCTTGAGACCTTTCCCTCTCATCTTCTTGCTAGTTATGCAGGAGAAAAGGCCAAACCCCACCTCACCAAAACCTCCCTGTCAGGGAGTTGTAGAGAGTGATAAAGTCTCCCCTGAGCCTCTTCGAGACTAAACAATCCCAGTTCCTGTTACAGACAAAGCAAACTGAATAAGAGGAAACAAAAAGCTGAAGTGAATGTCAGCACAAGATGATGACCTGCAAACTCAGTTCTAACACATGATCAGTACTCTGAGTATAAAGCATAGACTGTTCTTCTGCCCTGGACTTGATGACACTATACCATCTCCAAATATAATGCTATTTCCCCTATTCTGATTCCTCAGTACAATCAAATGTATTTTTGGAACATTTCACTTCTATTAAAACTTTCACTTGATCCTTCATTCTAACTAAATTTTGCAGTATGATGTTTATACTAGAGTTTTAATTAGATCTACTTTATTGTGGTACTTGTTAAATGAATTCTTTTACGCATCTTAGTGCTATGGGGCTATGGCAGCTTCTCCCCCAGCAAGCGATAAAATATGCATTGGTAGAGGCTATAAATTACTTCTTTTCACATATCCTAAGAAAAATTGCAGTTTGACTTTTCTTGTTGCTGATACTCAGAAAGGCAAGTCTGTTGATCTTTGCTGATGTCAGGAGGTAGAACTGATATGGCTCTCTGCCTTGTTCTCCTCCTCTTATTACTATTTCAAAGACTGTTTATTTTAAGTTACATATAATCAAACCATTTATATATGCTTTTATTTTTAACCTCAACTGATGTTTAAAGATGAATCTTATAAGAAAGAAGGGCTACTTTTATTCCTTCCCAATAATCTTTTCATTTCTTTTACTGAATGAAACTCAAAGTGGTACAATCAGTTCCAAACACAGAATTTCTTCAAGTTCATGGTCCATTTACTGTGATAGGTCATATTTACATAAATGTCCTGTCCAAACACGACCACCAAAAGGCAATGGTAAAGGCTTAAAATTTCTCTGTGAGTTCAAGATTTCTGCTCTATCAAGATTTCTATTTTTCTCTCACTTTGAAATAGCAACTTGTGGACCTTGCAGTGACACTATATTTTGCCACTGCACTTGGAAAAACTCATTCGGTATCCCAGGCTGGATTTCTCATTCCTGAAGTCAGAGCTTCTGCAGATCTTAAGCAACACTTTTTTTTTTTGCTGAACGCTGTCTGTCTTTACGTATTTTCTTACAATGTAATCCAACAGCATCTTCTTGGTTGAAACATTCTATCTTCTTCAATTCACAGTATGGACTACTATCACTGAATTGGTAGGTAGTTATCAACCTTGCTTTATTATTATATGCTGCTCAATTCTTGTACTCAGTGCAGAATCATTATTTTCCTCATGGATTTTTCTATAATTCTCCTCATCACATTATCCAAGTGCTTTGCAAGCACTGGCTTTATCCTTATAATCACTATTAAGTTTTGTTCTTTTCCTCCTTTAACAGATGGGGAGAGAGATAGGTCATAGTGAGATCAAAGTGTTCAGAAAAGGGCATTAATCATAGGTGTCCATTTTAAATGAGGGTGGAGCTGACTTTCTGAAAAGGATTAGCTTTACTAGAGCATGTTACGAGGTATGCAACGTAGATCTCTTTGATTTTCCTAGCAGCTAGCAGAACTCAACATTTCCTTAGTTTCCTGAAGGTATAAATAACTGTGAGTACTCACCCACACTGCAAGTTATGTTTTACTGATAGCAGATGGTCACTAGGCAGAATTCCTTCAGAGTCTCTGCTTTATAAAAGGTGGGAATTAACTATTTTGTGGCAAATGTGGATCATATGGCTATTTTTCTCTTAGTTTTGCCTTCTACTGGGGTCCACTAGAAGATAAATAAGTGATCTGTCCCTGCTGGCCATATTCACTTACAGAAACTTACTAGAAATTTCAGAGTACAATTTCTACAATTGTCTTTGAAAAATCTCCTAATATATTACATCAAAAAGAAACAAAAAGAAGCAGCAAAACTCCATAATTCAAGACTATTCAAGGCTGACATACATGAATAAAAAAAGCAGCCAATTACAGAAAATACTGCAAGCACATTCTTGCCTCTAGTAAAATAAGAATAAAGCTTACAAAAATCTCCACTGAGGCTTGCTCCCTCTGCAATATAATTGATACTGTTATATTGCCTCTGAATGAACAGTGAGCTCCTGAGGATAATACAGTCCTTGATGGAGCACAAAACTTGAATGGGGAAAAACATTTAGACCCACTTCATGAGCTTTCCCATGTTGACAACTTAAACAGTGAAATTACTGAGTCAACTTTTCTGCAGCAGAATAAGATCTGTGTGGAAAACTATGTTAGTGTTTGTGCCTACCAAGTGCTCTGTGCTCTTTCTCAACTGTAAGGCAGAATCTTTGTTTAAACTATGTTAAAAAAAATGTTCAAATGCTACACTCTTATCCCACAAAAATAAGACTTTGCAAAAGAAACTCATCAGCAGCCACCCCCCCACCCCCCCTTCACCCCCCCCCCCCCAATTAATTATTTAAATAAAAGAAAGAATGGCAGCTCTGAAGTTTAGAAATTCTTCAAAAACAGTACTGGCATCTTGAGGTTGCACACTGGATTAGCATTTGGATTTGCTTTTGCCCATAATGGTATTTGTGTAGTAGCTGTAGCAATGCAGTTAACAATTACAAGGCATCCCCAAGAAGTTCTCAGAATGAATTGCAAAAGATGAATGGAAGATCTGAGAAACACGGACGCTAAAACCAAGCAGCTAGTTCCCAGAAAAGGGGAAAAAAATATATTTGCATAAATTTGTGGCTCTAAAGAAAGCCTGTGGAACCTGAATTTGCATAATCTAAATGATGAGAAAAGTCAAGGAGACTAAAGACTGTTTAGACATGTTGGTGCCAGGGCTAGCTCTTAACTTGCACAAATCACTTAGTGTGAAAAAATCCCATATGCCCTGATCTTGGAGCCAGAAAAAGTGCGAAGAAAGATTTCCCAGTAGAATGGACAAAAGCCTGTAGTCTACTGGGCAACAACAACATAAAAAGACTTGGAAGCTCTGTATAATACTACCCAGTAGTGTCACTGGACACTCTTCCATATTGAGGAGTGGGAATACAAACTTTGGTAGCCCTGATCCTGTACGTCTAGGGCTCAAGAGGCAAAGATCAGTCTCTCATGGTCACCTCTCTCATACCCTTATAATGGCTGAAATGCCAGGAACTGTTGAATCCTCATGCTGACTGCCAAACTTTGACAGAGAGATGGAGGTGCACATCTGTCAGAAGCAGGAAGGCAGACAAGATGCAACCATGGCAATGCTGTGCTTAGATACCCTCACCCTTCTCCATTGGCTTTCCAACCTCTGACTTCTGGTGCTACAGACTGAACTTCTCTTCAAATTATGGCTGTGCAAAGGAAGGAATGTTCTTTTGAAAGAGAAAAAAGCAATGTTTCAGGACTGCAGATATCCTTCACTCCACTTTGTTTATATTCTCTTTAATTTCTGGAGTTATTTAGATTTAAGCATTAAATTAAAATTGTGGTACTTACTAAGGAGTATCAGAGGCTTACATATCCAGAGGGTCCTGGGACCCTTTGTTCTTTCATTTCTTTCTGATAATTTAATACTCTTGAAATTCAAATATGTGAAACAGTATACTCTGTCAAGTTTACTTTTTCTGTAAAGTACAAAAATTCCTAAGACTCCTTAAAAATGAAAAGTTTATGTTTTTCAAAGTCTTCTTTTTGTTGAAATATATGAATGGGCAGCGTAATTCAGCAAACAACATGCTGAGTTCCCTCTTTAATATTTAGAATGTACCCAAGGAATGCAGAAACTATCTCTAAACAGAATCCTCTTTCCTGTCAGTGTTTCATATGTGGGGTCATTATATGAAATATGTACTGAGGCTGTTTGCCATGGCTGGCAAATGGAAGGACACACTCCGACTTCTGACTGATCTGCTGGATCAGGTTCATACTAGAAAAGTCTTCTGCTTAGACCTAGTATGTTTCCTGTTTTCTTCAATTTACATTTATTTGTGTCACATACTAAGTAACAACATGACAGCTTGCATGTTCCTTATTAAGAGAACAATTTACAGAGGCAATGGCATAGTAGCTATTGTTCAAAGATGCATGCCACCTCTCTTCCTGGTGCCTGTTAACTCTCTGAGTGCCTGTAATCCATGTGTCCCTATTCTTGATGCTCTCTGCAATGCCTATGCTTCTGCTTTAATGATTCTTATTAGTACTTATTTTATGATGTTTGAGAACTTGCCTGCTCCCCACTCAGTTATGAGAACCTGGAAAAAATCAAGGAGAAATTTTCATACTGCAAGCATCTCTGCAGCCCTAATGCAAGTGGGGATATGTTACGATCACTTATGTAAAAAGTGGTTGGTCACAATTTATATTAATTCACGTTTGAATGTTTCTAAGGAAGTATTTGTGAAAGAAACTAATTTGACAAATGGGAACTGCTCATCCCACTTCTACAACTACACATACCCAGTAAGTGCCTTGTTCATTTTACACCTTTTAAATCTGTTAGCTGGCTTATGCTTGTAACACGTCATTTAGTTTTTGAAAACCAAGGCCACGGACACAAACATTTTTTAGGAACAACAAATAATTTGCATCTTCAATTGGAGGATGTACAAGAGTCTTAAGAGAAACCAGTATCTGTATTCCAAAATGCCACTGTGAACAAAGCTCTTCATTTTCCTCATCTGGCTGATGAGGAAATAAAACTTGGATAAAGCTCATCTTTTTGCATGGGCTACCACCCTTCACTTTCACCCTTTGTGCGGGCTCTTTGAAGAGTAGTCAACTGCACCCTCCTGCACCCAGGCTGATTCCCCTCTTGGATTTGGATGCACCTCTCATACAAACTCAGCCCAATGCTTTCATTTCCATCATACTTTTCTTACCATGTGATACATGCACATAGTGGAAAATCTAGTATCCGTTACTAGGTAATAAGATAAATGTTATTGCTATCTAGTGTCATCCAGGGGACTATAATTATGGGGCTTAGTCAAGACACATGGCAGAAGCAACATTTTTGTCTCTGTGGGAAGAATTTTGTAGAGGGCTTCAGGAAATAATCATAAATCACATTCAAGTACATCTGAAGACTAGGCAGCTTCAAATTTACTCTTGGGGGACTGAAACATTTGAGAAAATATTTACTTTTGCCAATGCAGATAATTTACAACGTCAGATAAGATAACTCTTTAACACTACGCCAAACACTAGAAATTCCAGTATAATTATATTACCTCATTAAACATGAAAAAATAACCTTCATGCACAGGCATGTTTTGAGATTGCCAGAAGTAGGAAATGTTGCAGCATCCGATGGGCTCAATTAACAGCCCTTGGGACGCAGAAGGGTTGTGAAGAACATAATGAAAAAAGTACCCTTGTAAAATTGCTGAATGGAAAGAACTGAAACACTTGTTGGTAGATCATTTTGCTGGCTTCACAATGGTATTGACAGCGTGGGAGTTACTCCATGTTAGAAGTTACAAGAAGAAAACAAGTTAGAAGAAACAAAACATAACCTCTGCAGACCTTACAAAAACACATAACATTAAGACATCATGAATAGCTTTATTTTGCAATATTTAAAGATGATCATTTTTTCTTGTTAGGAATTAAAAAGAAATAAAGCTAAAGTAGTTTGCAACATTCTACCAGGAACAAGATATGCTCCTCATCATCACCACAGACAGAAGTACACTGATATGAGTGTCCTTTTCAAAGATACTTTGGTCCTCAGTAACAAAGCTTTCTCTACAGGAACAAAATATCAAACCCAAATCTTAGGAAAAACTGCAACTTTGACAGCAACCCAATCTAGAGATTAATATCTGAAACACAGAATGTCTCAGTGGTTCAGCCTGAAATGCTTCATTCTCTATTCTAGGCAGCAGATCTCCATTTTCTTTTAGGCCCTAGGCTGAGTCAAAATGTTGAAAGACACCAGCGAACATTTGAACTATCAAAGGTTGTTCACCTACCACTTGAGATTCATTAGCTTATCTTAATTGGTAATATCTGAAGAGTAATAGATTTAGACATCTGAGTGACTTGCAAGAGATCTGAAATGGCTAAGGTAGGCATGTCACAGAATCACAGAATCACAGAATCACAGAATCACTAAGGTTGGAAAAGACCTATAAGATCATCCAGTCCAACCATCCACCCATCACCCATGGTTCTCACTAAACTATATCCCTCAACACAACATCCAATCGTTCCTTGAACAGCTCCAGGGTCGGTGACTCCACCACCTCCCTGGGCAGCCCATTCCAGTGCCTGACCACCCTTTCAGAGAAGTAGTATTTCCTAATATCCAGTCTGAATCTTCCCTGGCGCAGCTTGAAACCATTCCCCCTAGTCCTATCACCAGTTACTCGAGAGAAGAGGCCGACCCCCAGCTCGCTACAACCTCCCTTCAGGTAGTTATAGAGAGCAATAAGGTCTCCCCTGAGCCTCCTCTTCTCCAGACTGAACAATCCCAGCTCCCTCAGCCGCTCCTCATAAGGCCTGTGCTCCAGACCCCTCACCAGTTTTGTTGCCCTTCTTTGAACACGCTCCAGGGCCTCAATGTCTTTCTTGTAGTGAGGGGCCCAGAACTGGACACAGTACTCAAGGTGCGGCCTCACCAGAGCTGAGTACAGGGGGACAATTACTTCCCTACTCCTGCTGGTCACACTACTTCTGATACAAGCCAGGATGCCATTGGCCTTCTTGGCCAGCCGGGCACACTGCTGGCTCATGTTTAGCTGAGCGTCAACCAACACCCCCAGGTCCATTTCCTCTACACAGTCTTCCAGCCACTCCGTCCCAAGCCTGTAGCGTTGCTTGTCCAACCAACAAACCAGCACAGTCAGAAATGCAGCCCACCCCCTGTCCTGTGCCATCATGGCAGTTGCCAGACTCACCCAGTGCTCAGGAATGACCAAACACTGGTGTGCTATTAACACTGACTGGACTGAAACCAGGACAATGAGAGGGAACAGTGCTAACTCAAGTTATGGTAAATAATTTTACGTATTTTGATACCTTGATTAAACACAGTCCTGTGAGCAGCAAAAAATACTGAGCTGTGCTTTCCATTGTGATAAGAATTTAAGAACAAGTTTCAAATTGGAAAAAAACCCACTTTTTAAAATATATGCTTGGCTCCATTTTCTATCAGCATAGATTCCCGACCTGTAAAATTTCAAGTGGAATCTACAGACTTACAATCAGGCATTGAACTCAAAAATAAAAAACACTTTATTCATATCATTGCTTTTTGACAGTATGTACATTTGAGAACAACTTTTCAAGGATGAAGCACAGGAAAAATGAAATTTCATCAAAAGTCTCTGACATACACCTAGAGAACTCACTAAGAACTGCAGCCACTGCCACTGAACCAGACTGATGTATTAGTTTCATACAAAAAAGTTTCATTTTTTTTTTTTTACAATTGCATTGCTCTCCTTTTTTTCTTTTTTTAATAAAATATAATACAAATTTAAATGTTTTGTAACTTAAATATGTTAACAATATATTTTAAAAGGGGAGTTCCCAAAGTAGTGCCTCCTATTTTATTACAGAGGATATTGGTGGCAGTAGAGGTTGAATGTTCTTACCGCTATTCTGCTACTTGTTGTCGTGCCATAGATTGCAGCAAAGGGGCAATCTGACCAAATTGGTGTCTGAAATGGAAGAGTATACGAAGCAAATGTGTGGAAATGAATTCCACTATGAAGAAAAAATGGCACCCACTGACATCCATCAATGTTTGTTGAATGTTAATGGACGCCAAACAATGGATATGAGCACAGTGAGGCAGTGGCAGCAGCAACAGTGAATCACCTCTGCTGGTGCAGGCTTTTATGGGCATGGCATGAAGGCTCCTGTTCATCAGTGATAAAAATGCAAAGCTAATGGTGGTGACTATATTGAAAAATGATGTATTGTAGCTGAGAATTTGCTCTATCAAATAGTGTAACTGTGCTCATTGTATCTGTTGCAGTTTCCATAGAAATAAATAGGAGGGCTTACTTTTGGAGTAACCTACACATATATATATGGGCATATGAGGAAGACAATTCCTCTTCACTCAGTATGGCTGAGGCAAGCCAAAAGGCTGGACAACCAAAGACTAGATAATCTTAGTGGTCTTTTCCAATAGTAATAATTCTATGACTCTGTAAGAATAGTGTTCTGGAGTAATTGGGCATAGCACCTCATGTTTTGAGGTATTCTGATGTAACAGATACCATAGAAAATGGCTCCCTGGTGCTGAAGCAAGCAAAAGTTACAAGTGGAGATCAAGAAATGAAGTCAGATTGGAAGATGCATTAGCATTGTACACAGTTACATGAAACATTTTTTATAAACTACTTCTGCATATTAATGGCAGGTGCCACCATATATAGGTATAGATTATTCTAACAAGTTTACACGCAGCTTCTGCATGCACACTATCTGGCCACAAATAGTGACACATTCTTTATTGTATACAGTATGAAACTCTAAATCTTCCTTTTTATTTATTTATTTATTTTTCCACTGAAATTATCTGATTTACTTCTCATTTATTGTGCATAAGTTAGCAGTTGTGGAGTAGACTGCAGCTCTGAATGTGAATGTTAGCATATGCTAAGGCAGAATTTGGGTTAAGATTTAAATATAGTATAAGCAAACAGTAGAATAGTATAATGGCTCAATTCACATCCTGTTCACCTTGTTCATGATGAAAAGTAACAGCCCAAAGAGAAGAATAAGTTCTTGCCCTGATAGTTATTCAGTCATTTTTATGGAAGTGATGGATCAGATTAACCAAGAGTCAATAGCTCTGTCACTGTACATTGGTCTTTTCCCTGCAGACCTAAGCAGAGAATTTGTTTAGAATTTCTTCTTCAACCTCTTCCCCAAAAGAGATTAAGAATCTTTTCCTCTTCTTGGCCTGCAGTAGAAAATATTTTCTAACAGTCACAATAATAGTTGTGAAGAGTCTGTTTCTGGGGTAGTCTACTTCCAGTATCAAGTATCTCTGATTTAAGCACTGCTGATCTCAACTGAGCACCTACAGAATTTCACAGGTACTAGAAAAAGACATAATGCAGGTTGGGAATCTTATGGTTATGGAATCTGATTCAGTCAATGAAGATTAGATTTCCCAGTAACCTCAAAAGTTCATGGTCTAAAACACAACTATCTGCAATTCAATTTAGTCAGGGATTTAGAGAACAAAGTTTAAACTCCAGGAGGGTAGTTTTGATGTGTGTGCTTCTGAAGTGGTACTGTCTGCTGTCTAACAGGTTGGCATAGGGAATTTCTTCACACATGAATAGATTTCCCAGTCACTTTGTCAGAGTCTTAGGAGAAAGGAAGAGGAGAAATGTTTTCTAAAATATTTGCAATACATCTCCTGATCAGATGGCAATAATTAAAACGCAGTTCTCTCTCTTCTGAGTACTCAAGTTGCAAACACAAAAATGTGTTCTACTTATAAAAAAAAATGGAGACAATTGCTTCTGAAAAATAATGACTACAGAGAAACAGACAGCTTTAACTGCACCATGAGTAGCTTTATTCACATTTGCACTAGAAATAGTGGATTTGCTTCTCTCACGATCATGAAACCAGCTTTATTATTATAAGATGCACTTGAGGCTCAGTTTCCAGTTCATACTCAGCTTCATTATGGTGGAAATTCTGCTCAGGCCAATGAAAGGTCTAGATATAAATCCTAGAGAAAGATCTTTAGCTGTTGTTAACTGCAAGACAGGAAGGAGTCGATAAAGAGGAGTTAAAGACAACACAGATCCATACATATTTTATGTTAGAAGTGGAATTTGTTTTAGAAATGTTCATATAATTAACACAATTGAGCACAGAACTTGTGCAATTGTGTTGTTTTCTTTTTTTTTTTTTTTTTTTTTTTGGTAACACTGCAAAAATCTGTGCTATTTAAAAATAGAACTGTTATGCTGTGTTTCTGTCTTATAAAGATATACCAAGCGTGAAAAATTTGGCACAATACATGGGAACACTTCTGAGGCTGATGTCAGAGAAAACCTAACCGGCACATTTGCCAAGCTGCAACTAATGAGAAAAAATGAAAGAACAAAGCCTTGTTTTCACTGGCTGTTCCTAAAAACCTGTGATCGTTTGTTCAAATGCTGAAGAAAATTAGTTTACCTTTAAAAGTCTGAGAAATGTCTTGAGTCAAACAAGCTCTTGGGGAGGAGAGCTAATTTTCAGCTGTGCTTAACCTATTCATCAACATCAACATTAAGCTTCAACTGTAAGTGATCCCAGCCATGCAGAACAATAAAAACAAGTTCTTTTATTTCAATTTCCAGGTCCAAAGGAGAAATACAAGACATGTTACCTTTCATGTTTTTGAAATACAACTGAATGTTGTAGTGGCCAAATAGGATGTGCTTTGCTGTTCCACTAAATCAGTTCAAAACAACCATAGACAACAGATTTCTAAATATTCCATTTTCATATTTTTAACTTCACTGATAATTTGGGCAAACTATCTTACAATAGAACACTCATCCTTCATTGTCTCACAGAATGAGGATTTCCCTGTTCATTATAATGTAAGGCAAAACTCACATAACTATATCTTACACCCTATAGGCAAGCCTGAAAGCCCCATTTCTAGTTTGCAGTTTCACTGAGGAAAGACAGCTGCCACAGAATTACAGGTCCATGCTTTGAAAGACTCACTATGCCATTCAGACTTTTGTGAACTGCTCTAGAACTGGAATTGTGTTTGCAGCCAGAAAACAGGCTGTTCCCACTGCTATGTGTCCTATTGTTTTCTGGACCCATGGTTTCAGATTTGTGGACATCCAATATCCATCCCATTTGGAACATTGATGTAACAGCAGGAAAGGAATAAAATATAAATACAACCAAGGGTTCTCATTTTACTGTAAACGAATACATTTCTACTAGTAGTGTTTCTGTTGCAATCATACACAAAATTTGTTCTAATCCCAAAGACAGACATTTATTAATCATTAAATTAGGTAGATAAAATTCATACTGCATGCAAGTCAAAGAAATGTGGAGTGGATACATTACACCTACATTCACATGTATAAGAAAACCAATAAATGAGGACCCACTGCTTTTTAAATGTCAGATTCAAAGTTCTATAACGGAACAGCAAATGTTCACAGAAGATGGAAGTGTGTCATATCAATTCTACAGCACAGGTAGATTTATTATCACCTGTGGAAATCACATTCCATTATCCAGCAGGAATGACGCTGATTAGAATTTGAGACTCTAAGTAAAAACAGGGTAGAAAGTAGTGCCGATGTGAAGCACAAGAAAGAGGAAAGAAAAGATCTGTTAAATGTAAACTTTTTGATAATGTTTCTTTGAACTCCTGTGCTTCTTGCTCTACACAGATAGCAACCATCTTCTTGCATTTGGACTACCAGTTTACTGGATATGTGGACAGTGCAAACCATGGGGAAAGCCTCAACCCCAAGATAAGAATTAAGGTGTAGAAATAACTGCATAAGGAGAACAACCATAGTAGTTTTATTACCTATGCTACTACTTCTATCTCCTCAGAAAACCATCTGACTTAAAATTCAGCAGTGAGAGAATAAGACAATGCTCTTTTTAAATTAAATCACACCACAGAAATCTCATCTCCCAGTGTAGCTGTCTCCTTAGAAGATAAGGATTTTTATTTCCTCCTAAACCACTCTATTGATTAATTTTGCTTTAAACCACAATGTATCAAAATAACCCAGAATTTGGCAGGTGCAGAATAATTTGTTCAGTCTGGGATGTTTGATAGCGTTTTATGATGGTGATAGCACTACATTTGTTTGACTAGTACACTGAACACACAGTAGGAAAGATGCCAAGAGGAAAATTTGTGATGAAAGAACTGACCCAAAAAGAAAGTCAGAGAGGGCTGTTTGTAGTGGCATTCTTCACTGAGCGAGCAGCTCGAAGGAATCCACAACAACCACAGGCATGAAAGGTATCCAGCCTGTTGCAGACATATAAAAACTTGCAATATATTGAGCATCTCTGTTCTCCACTACAGTTTATTTCACAAAACTGTAAAATACATATATTAAAGCTTCATTATTTTATTTTTTAAAATAATATTTTAAAGAAGTTGGTTCTCTCTCAAAATGCTATGTTTATTAATAACATCTCTCTGGACACTTCATGTTATTTATCAAGCTGCAAGACAGAATTTGTAAGAATGATATATACATCAACAAACATTAAAGTATTGTACAAGAAAATCCAAAATTATTGACTGGGAAGAGTAAAAGTGTAAACTGGCACATGTCAATGACTTGAAATTACTCACATGACATTTTGTTCTCAGATGAAGGTTTACTAAAGTGACATCACATAATTTTTCCTACTACTGGATTCAAAATACCAAATACGTTATTTTGTATCTTTTTTTAGGACTGCAATACATTTTCCCTGACATTGATTTCCAAGTATCCTATCTCCCATCATAGATTAAATCCACTTTGGGTATACAGTGGATCCCTCCACCCTCTATGCATGAGAGGAAAAGGTCTTTTCTTGTAACAGTTGTCCAAATGCACTTATCATTGCAGCAGCATGTCCTAATAACACATGTGGAAGCAGCTGGAGAAATCTTTTTCTGTATTTGAAATTGATGTTTGAGTCTATGTTTAGCCAAATAAATCTCTGGCATTGCAAACATGCAAATTCCTGAGCACGAATTTGACTGTGCACTGAAGATATATTTCTGCTTTTATAACAATACATATTTTTCCTTAGGGTTGATAGGTACTAGAGCCTATCAATCCAACACAAAGCACACAGTTTAAAGCACTTTATAAAAATGAAGTCATGTGTTTACATATTGAACATCTTCACCTAGGGGTCAATTCTCTATGCTAAATTAGCTATCTAAGTCTTCCTATAGTAGATGTGGAATTTTCTACTCTATTAATGATTTTGCATCAACTTTCAGGAATGCAAGTGAACATGAATACTAACAAACCTCCCAGTTCCCCCCAGCACTTGCCTAAGTTATTTATAGTAAGTTTAGGAATTATTTTATGTCCTCTCTGAAACATTTTTAACTTCCTCAAGGACACTCAAAGCGCAAGAGGACATAAGCAACAGTAACAATTTATTGCTGATTTTTCATTTTTCCTCCTTACCTTAAAAAAATTCAATGATATAAGCACCCTGTATATCTACAGTGCTGAGTTCTCTTAATGCAAGTTTGAACTTGGGAAAAAACGCACAGTATGTCTTCACTTAAAATTGTATCAGACTTACAGTTGGCTGCTTCTTTTAATGCCATCCCTGTTTCAACCTTTTCTTCCAATCACATCCTCAGACTTTTGGTCAATCTGAGTAATTTACATTCTATTTTCAGCTTCTTGCTTCATACCAAGAAGTTGGGCTAAAGCCTGTAGAGATCAGTACATATGCAGAGCAATTCAAGGAGAGAAATGAAACGGACTCCTCTATTATAACTTTGGGTACCTAAAGTACACCAGGGCACAGGCTAAGACCATGCATTGTTGGAGCACTGCCAGGAACCAATCAAGAGTTTATCTGTCTTTGAAGTTATTACTTCACCTCCAAAATACAAGCAGAAGGAATACTATTTCAGAACAGCATTTCTTATTCTTCTGCTAGAATCCTACAGAGAAAATTCAGACCAGCCTACAGTTTCCACACAGGCCCAGTTTCTCCCAGCAGCTCCTCTGGCATCCAAACTTCCACGGCCACACGCAGGCTTATGCCTATACTCTCCTTTGCAACAAATATGTACAGTATACAGAATCAGGAACAGGCTTTCTAGCAGAAAATTAGGACTCCCTACAACCAAGTAGCTTCAGAAATTTATGAGATCCTGGCAGCATAACACTTACCCCCAGGCAATGAGTTTTTCACAATTTAAAGTCTATTTAGTATAAACTTGTGCTGTTTTCCTGCCACTCTCCTTATTTTGCCCACCCTGCAGGGAATAAGACACCTGGAATCAATTAGATAAACCCATACTCTGAAAGGCCTCTCCCAATAGCATTTAAATGCATATGTGGGATTACAAGTAGCAGCTGCAGATGATCTGGCAAAGGATAAGTTTGCCTTCTGTCTAATATGCTGGAGAAAGTCATCCCCTTGTGAAGTTGATGTAAGTGTGTAAACTCAGTTTACCAATCCAAGGTATTCTATGCTTGGGATTTAACAAGTTATTTCAGTTAGGGAGGTTGAGACCGTGTCTTGTCCTTTCTTTTAAAATGCATTTTGTTACCCAAGAGAGAAAAGAGGCATGGAAGAACTAACACTTAAACAAAATTCTACTTGAGCCAGTGAGGATTCAAATTAGTCAAAAGTTTCTCTAACAACAGTTTTATTAAAATATATAACCTGTCACTGCACATCAGGTAGTATCAATTAGTGAAATGCATATGTGAACTCATAGCTGGGGTAAGTCCAATCAAAATAATTGCATTAAACTAAAGGTTTCTGAGATTAACCTGTGGGATTTTTTTTTTTTTTTTTTTTTTTTTTTTAATTTTCTGAGCCTCAAAGGCATACAATATATGCTAAAGAGGCACACAAGGTGATCCAGCACCTAGAGTATAATCTTTGACTTCTTTTATTATAAATCAGAAAATGGAGTGACATGTATGCTATGGCTTATTTACAGATCACAAATATGAGACCTTGATTATAAAAGCAAGAAATCCCAACTATATTTAACTTCTAAAATATTTGAAAATAGAACAATATGAAGGCTGCTCCCAAAGTAATGCCTCCTATTTAATTATGTTGGCTCACAAAGTCAGAAGCAGATTTTGGTGGTATGGCAGCAAGGCTGAGCCTTCCTGCTGAAACTCCATTACATTTTGTTTCTGTGCAATAGATGGCAGCAGAGTGGCATATCTGACATGGGAGGCATATGAAGCAACGGTGTGGAATTGAATCCCTCCATGCAGAAAAAAATGCACCCATTGACATTAATTGCTCTTGTTGAATATTTATGTCGACCAGTGAGTGGAAATGAGCACAGTGAGGTGGTGGGTAGTGTGTTTCAGCAGTAGAGACAGCAACAGTGGTCACCTTTGCTGGTGCAGATGATTATGAATGTGGCATGCAGACTCCAGTTAATCTCTGATCAAACTGCAGAACTAATAGTGGTGACTGTGTTGAAAAGTGGTGTTTTGTAGCTGAGATTTGCTCTATCAAAGAGTGTTATTGTGCTCTTTGTATCCTTTATTTCCATGGAAATAAATAGGAGGCGTTACTTCTGGAGCAACTTACATAGACTCCCATAGGTCAGAAAAGACCTTCAAGATCACTAAATCCGGCTATCAATCCAACCTGACAAACTCCACTGCTGAACCATGTCCCTTAGTGCCACCTACACATCTCTTACCAGGGATAGAGACTTCCAGCACTTCCCTGGGCACCCTACTCCAATGCTTGACTGTCCAGTCTGTGAATAAATTCTTCCTGATGCCCATTCTAAAACTCTTCTGGCACAGCATGAGAGTTTCCTCACTTCTTATCACTTTTCTCCTGAGAAAAGAGATCAACACCCTTCTTGCAGTAACCTGCTTTCAGACAATTATAGAGAGTGATGGCATCTCCCCTTAGCCTTCTTTCCTCTGAACTAAATAACATCAGTCATGCCTAATTACATTTAAGCCATCCTCTGAAATTAATTTTCTGAACTATGTAAAGTTCACATGAGGTCTGTAACATCAGAGACTTCAAAAGAAAATTATATTTCATGCAAATACAGATTATTTTCAGAAATCAGAGCCACTTCCTACATGTCCTGCTGTTCTCTCAAATATAATAGAAAGTGTCGTTTGATCAAGAAGTACAAAATTTAACTCCTGAACAAAATGAAATAAGTTATACTAACAGGGCCATTGGCACTAATATTCTGCCATACTTAGGAAATCAGAGACCACATGATTAGACTGAGTGTTATGAAAAATAATGGCTGTTGTGTGTTATTCTACTATGAACAGGTATTAGTATTAATATACTGAGTAGGATACTGCAAAGACAAGATTCATTATCACATTTTTCACTAACTGGATTTTTTTCCAAATTCATGTTTTTAACTCCACAAAGGAAAATGGAGGGTAAAACCCGTATCTTGGTGGAAGGGGAGCTACAGAAAAACTGTGAGCAAATTATATGGTGTTGCAGATGATGTAACTCAGGAAGTGTTGCATGTGAAGTTCAACAGGAACTCCAGTGAAGCTCTGTAAAATCATTTACTAAATGGCAATGTGTATTTGCATTCTTATATATTATCATACTATCTGTGAGTGATTAAGCTGCAAAATATTTAGTATATTCTAAAAAAAAAGCCCCAATAACCCATACATTCTGTGTGGATAGATACTAACTATGTAATGTTTTTCCTCATAGCTGTTTCTATAAATGTTTCAAATATATGTACTGCTATAAGCACAAGTAAATAAAATAATCATCTTCAGGAATGTTGGTTCTACAGTCTTAACCTGTTATAGAGATGCTGCCAATAAAACAAGCTCACACACAACATGCAAGTACCCTGCTTTGTGTCACACAGATGAAATTTCACTGGCTTCTCTGGAGGTGTGCTTCACTGAGATGAGAAATCTGCTCAGCAAATGTAAAGAGATGCTCAAAGCAGAAAGAAGAATTCACAGCCCAGTTAGTGCTATGAACTTTTGATCCAGGGACTGCTTGGCAGCTGGCATAAATGAGGGAAGTGTAATTCTCTTCTAATTTAAGACATTAGCATTCAGTCTTGCTGGTTTTGTACAACATGGCCGCGCTGCCAGGAACAGAATTTTTCTTAATAGGGCTCAGGACAGAGGAGGAGGAAGGTACTACTGAAGTGATTTAACACTCTGTGATAATCACCTCCCTCTCAAGGATAATTCCTCTTCTGAAGGACACACAAAAACACACTGGTTTTGAAGACAGAGGACAATGTAATGTGTTGGTATAGACAAGAACCAAGATCAAATTGTTTAACCTTTTTTTTTTTTTTTTTTTTTGGGTAGGAATTTCTCCTAAAAAGCCAGCAATTAATGATGATAAAATTAAAGCAGAGATTCCTCACATGAGGAGTCCCTCTAGTTTCCAGGAATCACTGAGGTTTGGAGGTGGGTTAAATACATATATTTATATATGTATGTATAAACCCACACATATACATACATGCACATATAAAATTCATTTTATATTTTCCTCTTGTTTTAAAATATAAAACAAAACAAAAAAACAATCCTGAAAAAAATATTTTGTCGTTTCCTCATGAAAGGTCTAGTCTGTGTGACTGTCAAGGGAAGTAGAAGCAAGACCACCAAAAAAAGAAAAATTAAGGATGCCCAATAATTTAAAAGAATTGAAAACTCCAACACTAGAGGACTGCTTCTCATAAAACAGAACTGTTGGGAAGTGACAACCATGAAGATAACCATGTGTTACAGGCATTCTAATAACTTATTTAAACCTGTAGTTGAGGTGGCTGTAGCAGCCTTTAAGAAATTTGAATGAAGAAGCACAAGTTGCAGGATGAATGTTTGAAAGAAGCTGCATTACGTCAGGCTATGAACGTACAACTAAATTGCAGGTGTAACACAGCTTTATAAATAGAACTGATACATAATCATCTTAATCTTGTGAGTACTGAATCTGTTTGTCCTGGTATCTAAAGCATGGAATTTGAAACTGCAAATCTACTATTATAGACTTCACAGGCATAACATATTTTTGTAACATATAACCCATACTAAGTATTAATATTTGCATGTACCAGTAATAGAAGGGTTGTTTGGAGCCGTGTCATCTCCCAAGCTACCTGCTGAGTTGTTTGGCTACAGGGTGAGAGACAGTATGAGGTCCTGGGATTCACTGGTCACTGCTCGGTATCATGTGTCCTTCCAGATGAAAAAGCCCAGCAAAGAGAAGTGGAGTGATAGAAGGAGGTAGTAACTGGGAGGAGGTAAAGCATGAGATAGAAAAGCCCAAAAGCTGACCACATGGGAAGCTTGTGCCTCTTATAAAAGCTACTCAGCTATTCTGTTTGTTGGCTTCTTCTGGTTTTCTTGCTACTATTATTTCGTCCTGCTACATGTTCACGCCAAAGTCTGTCCTGAGTGTTTTATTCCACACAGCTACTAGCTGACTGGGTCCTTTCCAGTTTTTGACTCGGCCTCCATCATCCCTCCGAGGTAGGACTTTCTCTCCAAATAATAGGTGGGACAATCCATTTCCAGGAGAAAACAAACACCTGTTGATCATTTTCTTCTGAAGTACTGAAAAGTCCTAGAGAATGTGATCTTCAGCACAACACTGAAGCACTTTTCAGTAGGATATCTATCAAGGTGACAGCTATCTTATGAAGCTGACAGTGCCCTTGAACCATCCTCAGCTGAAACTCTTAATTCTCAAATAGGAGTTAGCAGTCTGAACATCTGTCTTTCCTTGGCAGTCATTGGCAAAAACAAACAGGCAGCTTATTCTTTTCTGGGTTGAGGTACATATCAGCTTTTATCAGCTTCTATAGGTCCTTGTTTAGCTCAGGGTCTGCATGCCCTCTGTAACTCTGGAGTGAAGGAGCTGGTCTCTAATGCCTAATGCTACAAGGATAATCACTGCTTTCCAAGTAGCCATGTGAAGTGGCATTTACACTCAGGAATGGAAAAGAAGGATCTGGAATCAAACTGAAATTTCCAGGAGCTACTACCTCCAAGACCTCCATCTCTCCTCTAATGTGGAGGAGCAATGCAAAGTATGGACAATAACAGGAGTCAAAGCTCAGCTCAGGTACAAAGGTTATAGGTTATAGAGCTGTTTGCCATGTTGTTCAAAATTTTTACTCTAAACTTTTTTTTAAATTATATAGCTCAGATGAGTGCTTTAAAGTTATAATAACTTTTATTTTTTTTATTATTTGCTTATATGCATTTATTTATATGCATTTATATTCATCAAAATGATCAAGTGGCACAAGCTATTTCTAATTATCTCTTCAATGCACTGTGCTTCTCCCATGGTGGTTTGTGTATTTTGTTTGTTTGTTTGTTTGATCTGTTCCCTCAATCAGTGGATAAGGAAAACAAGATGATTCAGATGATTGTGCATTGTCTCCATAACTGTTCTGAAATAATGATAGTTTGATGACCACGAGGGTAATTAGAAATATAGTGACAGTAACTGCAGAATCCATGAAAAAAACTACAGGTCAGAATTGCTTTTCTAATGTCATTTCCACAGTGATAGTAGGAATTACTGCTTATTGGCAGTTTATTACTACACATAGTTCTGATCATTCTAGGCTATCCAAATGACGTAGAAAAACAAATCATGTTATTTAGTTCCTCCAGCAAGCTGGCAGTATATAGTTCATTCTAGGAGTCATTCATTTCAGGAATGCTGTATCTTTGTTAATGAATTAAACTTACTGCCTTATAACTGTGCACAGTGGTTTAAAAAATTTACAGTTAGGCATTTACAATTTCAGGCTGATTTACTTGCATGTGCGTGTAGTCCCTTGGGAATATTTCCTCCAGTGTTGTTGCACAGTTATTATTTTTCCTTTCTCTAGGACTGGTCTGGCAAGGCAGGAGGTGGCAGCCATCAGAAATAGGATTTATGACTGCAAAAACTTTATAGTTCAAAAAATCCAGGCACAACACCTCACTCAGTCTAAAACAGGGAGGAAAATGTAAAAACCATGGCTCTAGGGGAGTACTGGGAAGTAGACCAAAATTAATTTATTCTCATTATGACTAATTCAGGAAAACATCTATTTTCTGGAAAGTGTTTATGCACGTGCTCCTTTGACTTCAGTGGGGGTTGAGGGAACTTTACAGAGCTGAGCTGGCAAACTTTCATCTCAAGAGTGTATTGTAATATTTTGAAAGTATATATATGTTTTTCTTCCATTTAAAAGGGATATAGATGGCTTGAATCAAAATACACGGTCAGGTCTTGTCTATGTTGACAAACATATATGATGGTTTCCTATTGATGTTTCATCACTTTATAGAAAATCAGAAAAAACGAATTTATTAAGAAAAAAAAATCATATATACTCTCTACAAAACCTAAAGGATGAGTTTAATATCTACCGAAATGGAACCTTGCTTATGAAATCTTCTGTTATAGAACCATGGAACATTTCCCTGGAAAATATCCCTGGTTTTATCCCTCTAAAAGTCTGTGGAATTTTCCTAGAATAAATGTGAACAAGATGTGATCCTCAACATTTTTTCCCGTCAAAATCTTTTATGTTCCATAGCGCTAAAGCAGGCGTTTCAGCTATTTTCCTCCACACCCTTTGTTACCTTTACTTTGCTTTGAATGTAATATATTTTCCAGTCAGCAGTTTGCCTGCTGTTTTGGTAGCTTTTGTCAAAATAAGTAAGTCAAAAGCTGCCAGTAGTGTTGTTCCCCTCCACTCAGCTACACTTTTTTATTACTGAAGTGCAAATAAAGTACTTCATCCTGTGCTATTCTCCTCCTGAATCTATGGCCTGAGCAATGCTTGAAGTAAGTATGGTGAGGAATATGCAGGAGGAAGCTTGCAGGAGCTGCTGATGGCCACTGGTGACTGACACAAAAATTAGAGCACAACTGACTAACCCACTGTTCCCTGTACTTACTATCTCTTAAATTCATAAACAACTGAACCATGGGTGCTTTTCACAGTGATTTACGCCGAAAGATGACTCTGATACAGTCAGAAGACCTCTAGATCCCATGCTCCATCCCTTGCAGCTTCATGCTTTGCATAAGTCAAAGAAATCTTTCCATTCATTATAGTGGATTTCAAGTTAGATGTGGAGAGTTTTTGCAGCCTCAAGAGGCCAAAGTCTTAAGACTACCTGCAAAAAGCTATCATGAGCTTGTAAAGGAAACTGCTCCACTAAGACTGCTTTTACGTGGGATAGTAAACATAAAATAGAATCATAGAAGCATAGAATCATAGAATCATAGAATTATAGAATGGCCTGGGTTGAAAAGGACCATCATGATTATCTAGTTTCAGTCCCCCTGCTAAAATAGCTACAATTCCTGTGGAAAAGTGAGGCTTTTTATTGAAAAACAAAAATCTATGGGAGAGAACAATATGTCTGGTTCCTTACTGCTTTCATTCATTAATATTTTATTTGACATGACCATAGTTTTCCTCTTTGGACTTCAGTAACAAGTAAAATGGGAAGCTAGATTATATGTAGCTTTCTCAGCACTAAAACTTTATGACACTTTGATAGGTGGAATTCCAGATCTTAAGATTTGAAAGCTAAAGTTGTGATGCTACAAAGAATTGAATTGTCTCTCCCAATTAATTCCAAGAGTTACAGCATGAGCCTGCTACATTTTAGAAAATACTAATTAAATAGATATGAAAAAATGTCATAAAATGTATTTGCATAAACAAGCAAAAAACACCAAAACCAACAAGAAACAACAACAATAATAACAGAAAAGAGAGATATAATTGATCCCTGAGAAATTTTGTATATACAACTGACTGGGAATAGCAGAGAAGTGAAAAGCTAGCTGCCGTACAGTGGAAGTTCCTCAGATTGAAAATCTCATTGTTTCAGACTGGATCTTTGTAAATTTCTTGCATTTTATCTAAAGATGGCGTCAGAGATCTGACATCCCTTTGGCAAAATACTGTATCTTCTCTTTTCTAGTGATTTTCTTAAATAGATGTTTAACATTCTTTGTCGTTGTTTGACATGACTAATATATAACAAGCAGAGATTCCTTGCTTATATTCCCTCTCTCAGTTAATACTGCTGCAGATTAATTTAGGTTGCACTAAAACAAATGATCCTCACACTAAGCTGACATCTGCTGAATAGGTGACTTGGTGCATGCAGTCAATTCGTAAGCAGGCTGAAAATAGTCACAGAAGAGATGCAGTGTATGTATGGAAAGCACTGTGAGATTTCCAGTCAGGATTGCATACTTCAGTTGAGAGTGTCTGAAGTCAGCCCAGTACCCTTCAAACACGCAGCCTAAATGGCTTTATTGTTTCAGAGTGCCAGACATGTGTGCTGTAGTAAGATGTGGCAGCCACACTTCTGCAACAGAATGATGAATTTCCTGAAATGAATTGCAATACAATTTCTCCAAGAGTTAGAGCTACAGTAAACCATGCAGTTATTACTGCTCATGATTTGGTTGGTAGTTTAAATAAGCTGGTGTTTTAAATGAATCAGATTTGCTAGCCTAAGTTCAAATTCAGTTCAAAAGTCTAATTCAAAAGACCCTCAGTGTTGAGTCAAGACCAGGTACTGTTAAAACTGCCTACAAACACTTCTCATCTACAATATGATCGGGAATGAATGCTACCCTTTGATTATAAAGGGGGCATAGTCCTGTTTCTCTTGAACCCTGTGATCTCCAGGGGCCTGACCCAGGCATCTTGTGCTAATTATTCTACATTTTACCTAACCAGCATCAGTCATTCTGTCTAAATCACTGAGAAAACTCTGTGAGGAAGAAAGGCACAATTCAGTTTGTTTTTTTTTCCTCTAAAGATCTTTTGCCAACTGGCTGAAACTATTAAGAATATAAAATTTGAAAATCTAGTTGAAAAAAAAATGTTTTTATATTATTATTTTTATATTTCCTTTCCTGGAAATATCTAGGAAAATAGAGCTAGTGTTTTATGATTCCATTATCTGGCCAGCAGTTCATTTTATTGCACAGCAAATGGCCAGAGTTTACCTTTCCATACATTCACAAGTTCTTTTTCAGAATGTGTCTGATTTATAAACACTCCCATATGCTTCAGTGAAATTAGAGTATTTGTCTGGCCTTAACTAATCTTGAAAACTCTGTGGTCATATATAAACAACTTTACACTTCTAGGGAGGTTTTTTATTTTTAATTTTATTTTTTTATTCTTAGAAGTCAGAGTCTGAGATTAATAACTGTCAACGCGTGTCTATAATTACATCCTTTTTTATGTCTGAAATGCTTGCAAAACTGACACAGGATATTTTGGAAATTATGCCTCCTTTTGTCCATTAAAGTGGTAAACATTTATCTGGGCATATGTGCCATTTTTTTGTTGTTGTTGTTGAGAGGAATCAAAGCCAGTCCTGAATGGCATTACTCATGCAGGAAACCAAATAGGCTTTGGGGGCTATTTGCATTAGAAAACACTGGGGAAGGATTGTAGAAGGAATTCTATGCAGACTCAACTCCTGACATGTCTGACATGTTGATTAAGACCTTTTATGAGGAGAGAATTTGGTTCCAGCCTCCCATTGACACATTAGACCTTATTAATTGCTCTACCGTTCTACAAGAAACACATCGGGAAAAGGGAGGGGGAAATTTGTGCTTTTCAGTGTCTTGTAGTAGGAAAGACTAAGGCTATGTAAAAAACAGTCTGCAAGCTTTACGTCTAATTAATAGAGAGTTCTCCAGCAAAGGGACCATGCAAAAGAGCTGCAAAATCATTTCCTGCAGATCCCTTTGTCTGGAGGCTCACTATGTCATGCAGTGAGAGGTGCAGTGGAGGCTGGGCAGCACTATGCCAAGTGCAACAGGACAGGCTGAGAGATGGGCACGCTGCTGGAAACCGCTGAAAGCAAGGTAAGGATGTTGGTGTCCAGGCTGAAGTGATCTTGATGTTTTATTTGGGAGGAGAAGAGTGTATTGCCAGTCCAAGAGCGGGCACTGTGACCCTAGAGACACAAATGTAACTGGAACTGGGCATGCTGTTGCTAGCGGGTTAGGAGACAGCTGTGACTTCAACAGGTGGTTTGACTTGATCTGTCTGAGCCACCTCCAATGCAGCCATGAAAAAGGCCATGGTTGGCAGAGCATTGTAACTGAGACCAGTCCCTCAGGGCCTTTTTGGTTGTGCCACTAGGCCTACAGAGGCACACAGGGAAGCTGAAGAACTGGCTGGGACTCATCTTTGCTTCTCTCCTCAGTCTGCCAACTGTGTGTTGTGTAGTTGGAAGGCTTCATCACAGCTTCACTCTCTCTCCACACCTTCACCCCCCCTCCCTCCACCATCACATTGAGCAGCAACCTGAAAAGCACACACACTCTTGTATGTGGGATAGATATTAAATACTTTCATCATGCATCTAGAAAATACAGCTGAGCAGTTTCTCTGACCATGTTTCATCCCAATGAGGAATGAGAGAACTTTCAGGAAGGAGCTTAGGGAAGAAGAAAGAGAGTAACAAAGATTATATACTAAACTCCTTTCCCATGAAGTCTGGGTAAAAGAGGAATGCTGCAAAGCTCCATGGCTCTGATGCTTCTTAGCCAGCGCCTTGGACTAATGAGCCAAAGCAATTAGACTAAAGGAGCCCATGCAGTGTTCACTAGTTAATGTACTGCTGTTGCTGGTTGTGTATCCAGATCCATGGCAGCCTTTCCCATCAGAGCAATATACAACTCTAATGAAAAATACCAACCATAGCACACTATCCATAGCCAAACTGGAGTTTCAGTGACCCTTTTTCAGTGACGTCAAAACTGATGTCTATTAGAATAACAAATGGCATTTCTTGTAAATGAGAGGTAATTTCTGACCTTCAACCTAAAGCCATAAACCACTCTGAGCAACTGCTTCAAAATGTGATCTTCTCTACAACATTTGCTTGAAGTGGAAATAAATAGGTGATGAGGTGGCAGAGGTGGAGGCCAATGGTTTCTAAAGAAAAGCCTGTTTTATTGGCCTGATTTGTTTTCATGCTCTCTTTGTCAGTAAATATTAAAAAAGGAGGGTCAGGACTTCTTCAGATAAAAATTTCCAACTGCTGCTTAACAGAACAATCTTATGCTCAAATACCAAACACTCCTAAATGTTGAAATGTTGTGCATATCATTCATTGCTTTTGAGCATGGCTTGTTTTTAAAAAGTAGTGATGGATCAGAGAGACTTAAAGAAGCAGAAGAAAGTAAATCAGATTCCCTTGAAAATGAAAAAAAAAAAGAAAAGAAAAAAAAAAGGAAGGAATTAAAATGCTCTGCACACAGAATGATGACATGATGTTTAACAACAGTGGGAAGCCTGACAGCAGGTTATACATGACTGAATGGGGCAGCTTTGCTTTCTCTTTGAATCTCTCTGTATAAAAAGCAACTTCAAAATAGGAATAAGGCCTGACATTTTATAAAAAAATCTTCATTGCTACACCTGTTCATATGCCTCTTTGTATCATGTCACAGGACTTTGGTAACTTATTTGCCTATGTTGCTATTATGCAATTTGATTCTAATTAACGGATATCTTACTGTTAAGTGTTAAGGTGTCACGATGGAACAGTATTATCCACTGTCAATCACTGACAGAAGCATCCCTGCTTCTGTTCTGTCACTTCTCGTTAGTTCCATATTACCCTCTCCTTCCAGTGGCACAACTGTTTGGTGTGGTCAGGAGGAAAATTAAGTCTAAGGGATAATCTAAGCAGGGAAAGATTACCAGCAGAATAATTGGAGTGATGCCTCATCATTAGCATCCTTATACACTATTTTGATCCTTTACATTATCTAAACAGCAGTGTGCCTGTACTTAACAAACGTAGAATCAAATTATATATGGACTGTGATCCCCATGATAACTCAACAGGATGTAATTGATATGAAAGGACAATTACAATTACAGTTTTGCAGTGAGACAAAACTGTAAAGAAAGATGATGATGCAGTGTCTCAGAATAAGAAGGGGAGAGTGCGATCTTTATTTCAGCACTGAAGTTAAACAAAGGGAAACTTCAAGAAGTGAAAATATGGTTTACAGAACTACAAAAACACATAAGAATCATGCCAAGATTAAAACAAACAAACAAACAAACAAACAAACAAAGGGAATATACAGGGAACTGAGCCAGAGGAGACACTGTGAGTTGGCAGTGTAGGTTCTGCTAAATTAGAGACTGAACTCTGCTTTCAGTGAAGTGGGAACAAGAGCAGAGCTTCTGTTACCAGTGACCTGTATCCGATGGTGGCCATGCAAATCCACATGTTGATCTGGACAGAGCAGAATTTAAAAGGAACATTCACTTGGAAATACTTAAATGTTATCTGCTAGGAGGAAAGCATTGTGAAGATGCCCCATATGCTAGAATATCCTTGTTCCAAACAAAATCCAAGCCTGCTCTCAGAAACGTTCCAGATGGGATGAGCATGCAATATTCAGGAAGCTCCGCATGGCACAATTGTATCACTGGGCCCAAGAAAGAAACTCTTAGATCCTTCTGTTATTCCTTCAGAAAGTCTTCCACATTTCTTGTATTATTTTCCTGCCTTATCTGAAAAGACTAGGAAAGGTCTGATGATGATGCCAACTTGAGCACCAGTCTGCTATCAGCTAAAGCAGGCTGTGGTATAAAGGAGGAAGCCATGAATCTGCACTCAAAACCATGCCAGTTTTCTCTTTAAACGAAGAATGTTGAGACCCTGAGTCATTTCCAGCATACAAATACATTGATCAGAATGGTTCTGTAAACAGCAAGAACTTTGAAACAAAGCACAGCTTTGAGTCTGAGTGTTTCAGTAAGAGATAGGACACTTCAGCTCAAGCTGTGAAATTATTCATAGTTTTGAGACCTGAAATACCTGTACCAAACCCTGAGGAACTGACTCTGATCTATTGCTCATCAGTAGAAACCATGGGTCTTTTCAGAAGCTGTCATGGAGTTGCTTGGGTGACAAACAGTCTAGAAGTATGAATTTGGACACAAGTGCTTGTAGCTAACAGTTTTATTTTTAATACCACACCTGGATATGTCTCTGAAAAATGAGATACTGACAATTAGATTATTTCTTGAATCATGATCTTTGCTAACTGTTAGGAGACATTTAATTACAAATATGACAGCAGTGACAAGTATGAGCCTATGTTTAAACAAGATACTGTCTACATTGATGTGCAGAAGCACATAGCAAAAGTAAAGCCATATCAGTGTTGCAATTCTGCTTTACCTCTGACTCTTTAAATTTGTGTGAACAAATTCCGAAAGCAGTCAGTATTGCAAAGCAAAGGTGACAAAGTATGAAGGGGTTACAGCAAAACTAAAAGTAATCTTCAATATTTTGGAAAGAGTTAGGGCCCTGGCATTTCCTGTGAAGATTTAATTTTGACATTTCACTGACTTTTTTTTTTTAGGTGCTCTACGGAACATATGTTCACCACAGTAAAAGGTAATAGTGATCTGTGAATTTGAAATTTAAATCAGGTAGCATTTCAGGTTATACCTTTCAAATTAAAAAGAAACAGCTCTGCATTGTAAATGGACTAACACTGGTAGAATAGCTGGAGCATAACTACCTTTTTTTTTTAACTTAAAACAAAAAGCATGTGGGATTGATGTTAGCCAATGCCATTTCCCAGGGTACAATTACATGCGCCTGTTATTGCAATAAAGAAAACAGTCGTTTAGCAAGATGCATCTACTGGCAGAAAATTTTCCAAAATTAATATTAGCTTATAAACCTGCTCTTCTACTGATACTCATTCTTTCTATTCCAAATGTCCCTCTCATATTTTTTTCCTACCTCCTGCTATTTTGCTTAATTCTGCTTATGGTTTCTCTGAATGAGAGCCATACGGGATCAAATCCTGTTTACTTGCACAACTAGTCCCATCTGTCTTACTGTGTAGACTTAGGCTGTGTCTTCTCTGTCAGAAATAAAATAAATAATTCTTTTTTTTTTTTTTTTTTAACAGTAAGATAACTAGATGTATTAGCTAGCTTTCTGTCAAATTCTAAAGGAAATACAGTTCTGTTTTGGAGTTAATGATGTAACTAGGGGAGGTTAGGCTGCAATGTTACCTCACCTAGTAGCACAGTGGTGCCAAAAAGGATAAAATTAGTCATGCCTTGTCTCTGTTATGACCTTACATTGAGGTCGATAATATTAGTTATTTGGCTGTAAGATAAGCACCTGTTTTGGGGATAATTAAAAGGAAGGTGGTATAAAGTTTACTTTTTCAATGACATTACAAATTCATTGATATTATACAGTTCCTAGTCTTTGTATCTGCCAAGTTATAAGGTTGAATAAATTGAAAGTGCTTTCCAGATATTGCTTCCAAACATATATTTCAGCTGTGCTCTGACTTTATGTTTATATCTTTCTGTTGGCACAGAAGATTTAGACTGTACCACTGGTTCTTATCCTTCATCTACCAGCATGCACAAGGCAGAAAGACCATGACAAACATAGGCCTGCTGTGTATAGTACAATAAGGGGCATATCATTAACAAGAATTACAAAGCACTTTATGTTTTGCCATATGTGTTTTTCCATGTTCTTTAATTAGGGACATAGATCCTATTATTGAGGCCCTGGAGCGTGTTCAAAGAAGGGCAACAAAACTGGTGAGGGGTCTGGAACACAGGCCTTATGAGGAGCGGCTGAGGGAGCTGGGATTGTTCAGTCTGGAGAAGAGGAGGCTCAGGGGAGACCTTATTGCTCTCTATAACTACCTGAAGGGAGGTTGTAGCGAGCTGGGGGTCGGCCTCTTCTCTCGTGTGACTGGTGATAGGACTAGGGGGAATGGTTTCAAGCTGCGCCAGGGAAGATTCGGACTGGATATTAGGAAATACTACTTCTCTGAAAGGGTGGTCAGGCACTGGAATGGGCTGCCCAGGGAAGTGGTGGAGTCACCGACCCTGGAGCTGTTCAAGGAACGTTTGGATGTTGTGTTGAGGGATATAGTTTAGTGAGAACCATGGGTGATAGATGGATGGTTGGACTGGATGATCTTATAGGTCTTTTCCAACCTTAGTGATTCTGTGATTCTGTGATTATATCCCTTATTTAGGATATTGTTCATAGAATCATAGAATCATAGAATTACCAAGGTTGGAAAAGACCTACAAGATCATCCAGTCCACTGATCACCAATAATTCTCACTAAGCCATGTCCCTCAATATAGGGTCTGATGTCTAATGTTTGTGCATTTGGTTCTTAAGAAGTTGAGCTGTGAAGAACCTCTCTCCCAAGAAAGTTGTATTAGGATTTTCCTTGGCTCGGTTGATTTGAAGATTCATATGTGAAAGCGTTCACAATTATTTCATATGGATTGTTAATTTAACATTAGGAACAATCTAACAAAACTAGGTGGCATGTAGATGATACCACATAATCAACACAATTATTAGATCACCATTTATTAAATGCATTTTACTGCTAAAATATTTCTTATTGCTATTTCAACCCATACTGCCAATAAGGTGCTTGAAATGATTAATAATATTGATGGATTAAAAGACCAGTGGATGTGCTTTTATGTATTCCTGCATGGTAGGAGAAATGATTGTTCAGGCCTAGTATACAAATTACTTTAAATATCTTTAATTTGCATACAGTAGGACATTCCGCTTATACAGTGTGTACTTTTATAACTGGATTTCTCTCTGCTTGGCTTCTTACACAAACACTCTGGAAGAATACCACAGTTATTCTTAAATAACTCAAAATACCTTTCAACAATGCCAGATTTTGATCACAAAGTACTCCAGAAAAAGTAATAACTGATTTTCCTAATAGATAATCATTCTCCTAACCTGGATTTCCCACTCCCTGAGGAAAGAGCAAAAAAGCATTCTTGCATATGAATTTTCAGTGTTAAGCTCCCTGTAGGTCTTAAAAATATATAAAGGACTGCCCAGAATGTTTTCTGCTTGGTAGTCCTGTCATACTACAGAAACACTGTATGTTGTCTATCCCTGATTGCACTATTCTCAAATCTATATTACTTGAAGTAAATACAATTCTATGATAAGGTTATATAGAAGCTAATACTGTCTTTTGATAAAGTATTACTTCTAAGAGTTGGAATCCACTCAAGAGACTTCAGAAAATGTGGATTGATGTTTTCCAGTACAGGAGATAAAATATTTTCCTATATTTATTTTAACTGCTAATCCTTCTGTTTCCTTATCGGAAGAAAAAACATTGTATCACTTGCAATTGCAAAGACAGAAGAGGAAGGAAGGGAGAGAGGTTAATGTATAAGCTTGGGGAGACCTAAGAGATAATTATCATAGTAAAACTTTCAAGTAATCTAATCTCGTTTGAAGATTTATTTATTTGACCTTGCTTAGTCTCTGCATTAATTCTGTTTATGTTTACTTCTAGCATTAGCAGCCTAATCCTCCACTCACACCTGCATGTAGCACTGAAAAGCACTAAGTTGACAAGATGTTAAAATAAGAGCCTCTCACTGTGCTAGATTTGGTCATAGAAAAACTATTAGATTTTTGTCCTCAGTAAAGTGTTAGTGCCTAATTAAAAGAAAAAAAAAAGTCAACAAAAGAGCTATATGCTTCATAAAAAGAAAAAAAATCAACCTTTTTTCTTTTCCTTTATTTTCTTCTTTCTTTTTCTTCTCCCTTTTAAACTCTAGTTTTAATGTAAATGGGGAAAGAACAATGTAAATGAAAGGACAAAGAATGCAGAGTTCAGTGACAACTGGACACACAAGCATGCAACAAAGATTTCTAAAAGAAACAGGAAACATGTTACTTCCTAACTGAAAATAAGAATGGAGTTTATATTCTTGTAAATCTCTTCTAGAAATTGTAATGCATTTGGATGTTTTTGGCAACCATAGACTGGTCTGATAATAAAGGGAGCAGCCAACAAAGTATTCCTTTCATCTGACGTAAATCTCACTGTCCATCAATATTCACCCATTATAGATTCAAACAGTCTGGTGATTCCGAAGAATATGTATTTTTTTGTGATGTCCATTGATCCTGTACCAGCTTATAAGTATACCTAGGTACTGTCTCTTACACTGTGGTAATTCTGCGCTCCTTATGAACTCACAGGTTTGTCAGTTAGTTTGGTTCACAGTGTTAAATTAATATGTTAATTTAACACTGTGAATTTAATCATGTAGTAAATTAATGTGTTAGTCATGTTTTGCCTGTTCCCCATATTTGGTGGGTTGTAAAAATTTGTGATGGTAGAATATAAAATGTGGAAAATGCAGTTTTAGCTTTAGAAACAAAGCAGCAGTGAAATGCTTTAATAGAAGATTGAGTCTGACTGAATCAGCATTTTTACATTACACAGTTGAGGTCACAGGCCTACAAAAGGCTTACTTACTCCCAGGAAAGGGATATGTCCTTTCTAATGCTCTGTATGCAACTTCAACCCCATCTACAGGAAACACAACGCTTCCAGTCAATCTCTTTTCGCAGTGTTTGTCATGAAAAATCTATTGTTGCTAAACTGTACAGTTCTGTAAGTCAGGCACTGTTTATAGGCCAGAGGCTTCTCATGTTTAAAGCAGTGTATATCCCATGGGCGCAATTCAGCTGTGTACACATAGCTTCTAGTACCATTTAGAAACTGATAGTGAACTAATTGCATTTGGACTTGTGGTGCTGCTCCAGAAGGATGGCAGACTTCCATTCATCCTGTGTCATACTATATTTCTCTACAGACATCTTACATACCTGAAGGCATCTAAATTGGCACTAAATGCTGTTGGGTTTTTTTGGGCAACTGAATGACTCTAAGCAGCTGGAAAATAGAATGTTTCCAAAGAGATTTTTCCATTTTTAGAAGGAGTGCCTCTGGCAAAGGAAAGCAGTCTCATTTTTGGTGTAACATCACCCAGTTCTCCCCTCTTGTATTGTAAAAGCTTTACACATAGAAAAACCAACTAAATCAGGCAGGAGGTTATTGCTATGACAAAATGAAGATATTATACACAAATACAGTATGAGAAAACAGGAACTCTGCTACTTTAAGTTTTCTTTCTTAGGTCTTGTTAAAGCTCTGCAGCAAGGCTGTAGAGTTACTGTACAGAAACCATCTTGGATTATGCAAAATGAATTCAGGCAGTACCTTGTAATAAAATATATATCTTAATTTCAGTGCCACTTGCTATGCAGTTGAAAAAAATAAAATAAAGTGCTAAGTACTGTAATGAAAACACAAGAAAAGGAGCAGATTTTACAAACAACAGACATGCTAGCCTCAGGGCATCTGTTGTTGTATGAAGAAAATTTGGTCACTTATGATAATATTGATGGATTAAATGGACAGAGACTTCCACTTAATGCTTAATGACAGCAAGAAATAATTACTGATCATTTTTCCTCACTTAGGTCAGCTGTCCAAGATGCAGTAATAACAGATCTCTGACACTTAAAAATGGAGGAACCACATATATTGGCAATTCAAAGGGCAATTTTTTTTAGGTATAAGAAAAGCTCAATTGCTACTAATACTGATGTTTTAAAGAATCATATGTCTGTAAGGTGAAGTCTCTAGACGCTAGACTAGACAGCTAGACAAAAAGGCTAAAATGAGTGAAAAAAATGAAAGAAAATGCTGAGAAAAGGAATTCAGAAGAAAGCAGTGAGTTGCCTGCTCTTATCCCAAAGGTAGTACTATCAGATAGCCCTAGTAGTTTTTACTGAAGATAAAGTGTAATGTGAACTCATCATTACCAAATGCACACAAGGATGTGTTGTGAATACAAACCCCGAAACATCTAAAGGGGAAGTTTAAAAATAAAACAAGTAAAAAGAAACAAACCTACTTCAGGATGAAGGTTAAAAGCATTCTTGGTTATGCCCAAGTGTGAAGTTGCTACTGAACTATTTCAATTAATTTCAGGATTGCAATGTCATATAATCTTGTTTTTTTTCACTAACCACTTTGTGACTATTTTTGTCTTCTGAAGGTCCATTTGTAGAAAGTTAAATCTACGAAAAAGAAATTCTGCTACTTTTACATTATGGGGGAAAGTCCTGACTTCAGCAGTTTCAAAATTTTGCATGAAGCTTTGGCAAGGAAATTATGATACTTATGATGAATAAAAATAAGAGATCTCACAGTTGCATCCCATCTAAATAAAATGAAACAGATAAAGAAAAAAGTAGGGTGACATGATAGCATGGTTTCAGGATGAAGAGATGACTGGTAACAATTTACAAGTGATGTGCAGGCATCAAAAGATAGGTTTATGGAAGATATTTACAAAAATTTAAAAAAAAAACACAGGTTGTTTTTTCCATGTAACCGACAACTGCTGGTGGAAGCATAAAAAAGAACAATTGAAAGATAAGTGGTGATCTGCAGCAAAAAGTTTTGAAATGGAAGACCAAGTTCCTCATGCTGGACAAAGAGGAAGGCTGAAGGAATGGTCATGAAAATATCGACTATAGCGGCATTTATAATGTACATTTATGGATTAACTCAGGACTTACTGAGAATGATAAAAATAAAGTTGGAATAGTTGATGCAGCGCTGCTATGATACTGAGATGCTCACATTCACTTATACCTTAGGAGTGAGAACTCAGCATTATTTCTAGGGGAATAATACTCTTTCTGATAATGCACCTGAATGATAAATTGCTGTCCAGAAGTGCTAAGAAAGAAAAAAATAAACAGTTTGAGAAAATGTGAGATCTTTTTATGTGACACTGGGGCTGAAGTGAGCAGAATTCACTACTGTGGGAGCATCAGAAATACTGTCTGTAGTCTGAAGGCAAATAGGCAGGCTGGGAGTGGAACGAGAGTCAGCTGGTACAGAGGTGGTGGTTATCTGAAGATCAGATATGATGAGAAAGAACTAAAGGTTGGTTGTGACAGACCTGAGGAAGTAGTAGGACATAATGATGAAGGCCAATAAAAGATTCACTAGATTCATAGTACTGGAGGTACACAAGCATGGAAAGGAAGAAGAAGAAGGGGAGCACAGGACTGGGAGATAATTGACACGTAAAGGATAAAAATATTGCCTCTGGGATTAAAATTGAGCAAAATAAAAGCAGGTAAAGTGAGAACTACAGAGATTAGGGCTTTAAAGACAAGAGAAAAAGGAAGATGGAATAAAGCAGACATGTTTTCTGGATGCTTTAAATGTTCTGAAGTACTGCAGTTCATCTTATACTGTGACATGAATGGAGAAAAGAAAATGCTGAAAACAAGACTGAGGAGACTTATGAGGAAACATAGCTAATGAAAGTATTAGCAGGGAACAGGATTAGATACTAAAACAAGCACAAGATAACTTGAACCAAAAAATCTTCAGCAGGAAAAGGGTAAAACTGAAGAAGCAAAATATGGCGTTTGTGTTACATTACTCTGCAGTCCTAAGTTATTCAAAACTAGACAGTGCGCCAAAACAAACTGGAACAATGAAGTGCAGATTGCTATGGACACGAGAAGTTAGCCAGAGGTGTCTGATTGACTGGTACTACTTCAACTATGGTCATCCATAACAATAAATGTAAATAAATGACACTGCCCTGGTAAACCAAACCAGAACTGTGTGATACATACAAGTGGCAACTCCTCATAGCCTCTCTGCTATGCTATATAACATCAATTAATATTTTCATTTTTCATTCAGTATTATATCAGTGTACCTGAGGGGGGCCTACAGAAAAGCTGGGGGGAGGGCTTTTTATGTGGGCAGGTAGTGACAGGATGAAGGGAAGTGGTTTTAACCTGAAAGAGCATAGATTTAGACTAGATGTTAGGAAGAAATGCTTTCCTGTGAAGGTGGTGAGACACTGGAACAGGTGGCCCAGAGAGGTTGTGGATGCCCCTTCTCTGGAAGCACTCAAGGCCAGGCTGAATGGGGCTGTGAGCAACCTAGTCTAGAGGGAGATGTCTCTGCCTATAGCAGGGGTTGGAATTAGATGATCCTAAAGGTCCCTACCAACTCAGACCATTCTATGATTCTACAAGCCCTTGTGACGCTATGAGAAACCGTCATATGGTGTAGCTTTGGCACCAGCTGTTTATTCAGTTATTAAGAGATAAGAATCTGAAAAGCTTTCCAGTAAGATGCATACAGATGATTTAACGGGTGCTGAAGAACAGCTGACAAACTCATTCAAAATTTGACGTAGTTTTAAAATATTTGGATGAATATGAGAAGATCACTTAAAAGAGCCCAAGTATCTTTTTAGTAAATTTGAATATTTTTGTTAGATCTGCAAAAATGTAAGCAACCCACTTGTGTCAGCCCTCCTTGAAGCTTTAAGGATAGCTAAAAAAGTTACAGGCCAGAGGTCTGAGAGAGATGAAAACATTGTGACATCTTTGTCATCATGAATAATGGAGTTAGATGATCCAAGGACTGGACTGGTGAGAAGATTTTATGTATCACTGTCTTACTAAGTGAAATAATTCAAGGCTATACTATTAATTGACTTTAAATACAGAGTTCAGGAACATTTGCAATATTTCTGCAGAATTCCAAACCCCTTTTCCCCTTTTCTTCTGTTAATGCTGATGTGTATACATATGTGAGACAATGACATATCATATCATAGATGAAATGTATTTAAATACTACAAACAGCAAGAGATAGAGAGCAAGAGGTTAAAAGTTAGAAATATCAGCAGCTATTTTGGTGCTGCAAGTTGACTTAGATAGAAGCAAACAGTTAAATAGAAACCAATTCAATTTGAACAGACAGTTTTGACATTTAAATGGAATTTCCAAAGCATGTACTGTGGTTAAACAAGGAGGGTGGCTAGCTTCCAAATACATATGGTAATTGTGAGGAAGCAGTTTCACTGATAACAGTCTAATCTGGCAAGAGAATTTTGGGCCCATGAACACAGGACAAAGCCAGGGCTCTTTTTATACTCTATGTCGTCTCCTCTCTTCAGCTAATAATTTGTTTCTTCCCTACTTTCTCTCGATGTCCTTCTGTAAAAGTGCCTAGCTTTTCTTTAGATGCTCCTCTCCTTGACCTCTCCTTGACTGATTATTTCAATCTGCTTTTCCCACATCATTTGTTTTCCATCACTCTACAGCTCTAACCTTTGTCATTCTCTGATATACAGAGAATGACATAATTGTCATAATAATCCTACAAAGATCATCTTAATCTTATTGTAATCTCTGCCCTTGGTGAAGTTACGAATACACATTTAACAAACCAATAGGACACCTGTTAGAAACAGGGCACTGATTTTTATTTACAGCTGAAGAATTTATTCTGTTTTTAAGCACTCACTGTTCATAAACAATTGTGATAAATGCTTAATTGCTACTCTTATATGAATATGTCAGATCTTTATCAGTGTTACTAATTAGCCTTCAGATTAAGCAGAAATTGTGAAAAGTATTTCTTCTTTTCTTGTATTTTCTATAACTATCACCAGAATTTTGTGTTATATAGAAAATAAAATGAAGTACATGGCCCTATATTGTGCCAGCTTGTTTTAAAAATGGAACAAACCAAGATAGTGCACAAAACAGTATTACTATGAGCAGTCTGCAATCCAAGCTTGGGGATGCAGAACAACGAGATGAGCCTTTTATCCTGTCCTACAGGAGATGAGACTGACTTGGATGGATTTTAGTTGCAGTGAATCCCACATTCAAGGGCTCTCTCAACAGAATGCTTCTCCCTTCTAATTCTGCACAATGAACTGAAAACCAAATACGCTTTAGTCTGGAAAGAGAGAGATATTACCAGAAAGAGCTGTAAGGATGTGGATCAGTATCTTGAAATAAGTCCCAAATGGATTTAGCAACAACTGAGAATTGGGCACAAAATAAAAATAATCTCCTGACCTACCCCAGCTTTGAAACCTTAGAAGTTTCTAGGCAACTCTACAATAGTAATAGGTGGAGTGTTTTGTAACTGTCTACTCTGGAAGAATTAAACCACAGTTCTCTCCAGTTAGACATGGAAAATAAAATCAAGCCTATTAATTACCTGAAGATAAGGGAAGTCCAAAAGTGCCAAAAGAAATCTAGAATGCTTTGAGCTTTTTCTCTTACCTCACATGGAAATAAATAATCCCTTCGGCAAAAGAAGAATCAAAATTCATGTAATTTCATTCCATTGCTGGCCAACATCATCTCATTGAATTTTAAACTGAGGAGGAGACAATCAGCTGTGGCCATCTGCTGCTATTCACTGAAATTGGCAATAAATGTTTTGACCTCAATTGACAAAGATCAAAGTGCAACAGGAAACAGTTAACTGGAAACACCATTTTTTCCAAATTCTAGTCTTTTCCTGGGTATTTTATAATCCATAAAGTGATGTGAGCTCAATTTCAAGGAAAAAGAAGTATCTTTCTGGACATGCTTTCTGGAAATGGAAATTAAATTTGATTTCTGGTAAAGGGTAACACATAACTTCAATGAAATGAGATTTAACTAAGAGAAAAAGTTTTAAGTAAAGCAGGCAGAAATGCTTTCTGGTATTTTGGAATATCATGAGTCGGAAGGACTCAAAAGATTCATCAGATCTATATCCTGGATCTAGAAAGGACTACCCTGGAATTTAGCTATTTGTTGACAGTTATACAAATACTTCTTGAACACTGGCAGGTTTGGTACCCTGACCACTGTCCTGGAGAGCCTGTTCCAGTGCCCAACAGCCCTCTGGGGAAGAACTTCTTCCTAATACTTGACCTGATCCTCCCCTGATACAGCTTTGTGCTGTTCCCTTGTGTCCTATTGCTGTCACCAAAGAGATCAGCTCTGCCCCTCTGTCTTTTCCTCTGGCCTGAATAAGTCAAGGGACCTCAGCCGTTCCTCATACACCTTGCCCTCTAGATGCTTGAATCAAATCTATAGCCCTCTTTTGGATGCTCTCTAATAGTTTTATGTCCTTCTCATATTACAGTGCCCAAAACTGCATGAGGTGCTCGAGGGCAGGCTTCATTAGCAGAGAGTAGAGTAGAACAACCCCTTCCCTCGACTGGCTGTGCTAGATGTGATGCAGGGTATGGTTGGCTCTTTTGGCTCTTGTTAAGTTTCATACAATTGATGACTGCCCAATCATTGCATCTCTACCCTTGAGGGAATCAACACATCCTCCCAGCTTAGTATCACCTGCAAACTTACTTAGTATGCATTTGAGTCCTCTATCCAGATCATAAAACTTTTGAAGAGAAACAGCCCTAAAATGGAGCCCTGAGAAGTCCCTCTACTGAATGGCTGTCAGCCTGATGTAACCTCTTTTATTAGAACCCTTTCAGTCTGACTCATCACCCATCATAGAATCATAGAATGGCTTGGGTTGCAAGGGACCCCAAGGATCATCAAGTTCCAATGCCCCTGCCACAGGCAGGGCCACCACTGTCCAGTTCACTCATTTTATTATATACTTGTCTAACTATATACTGAAGATTTTGCCCAGAAAGATACTTTCATCAACAGTATAACATTGCAGTTGCTTTTATTATTGATTATACTCCTTGTCAAATTCAGTTCCAGTTGTGTCACAGCCAGGTTAGCATTCTTGTATTCTTCCCAGGGTAAATGGGATTGTAATGCTTCTGATGCGAATCCTTTCCCAAGTCTACTTCAAAAACAGCTTTTCAAAATAAAAAACAATGTCTTGGGATTAACATCAGAATTTTTGAGACTCCAGGTCTCACTCTGTCGTTTTATCCGTACACTCTATCTAGCAAGTTATGCTGTGATATTCCCAATTGATTTTATAAAATAGTCCAAATATATATATATTACTTCATATTTATTCCACAGACAATAGTAATTTCCAGGCTGGTTTCCAAAGGACAGTTCATATCTGCATAAACCTAAGTATTTCATGATGTAGTATCTGTACAGTAATTCCAACAGAAAGTAAGTCTATTGATACATAACTGTTAAAAAAAATTGTTGAATGTCCTTGAGTACAAAGATAGAAAAAGTGAATATTAAGACTCTTTCTAATGATTAATAAAATTCCTGTCTTTGTTTGTGTCTATCTGTTTTTGTGAAAAAGGCAGAGGCAGATAAGACAGGCAGAGGTAGAAGGAAAATATGTGTTTACAATTATTTCCCCAATTGTAGCATGTGAAATCATGACATTTCCCTCAAGTGAAGTTCCAATCATTAACTGGTTACTTAAGAAACACTGATTTAACAAAGGGTGGAAATTGCAATGTATGTTTACTATCCAGGTTATTATTTTAACTAGTTCATAAAATGGATGAATATTTGCGTCTGGATCATTTACAGTGTTTATCTGCCAATGCCTCACCTTAAAAATAAAAGATGCTTGCTTTCTTCATTTTCTTGTTTGTGCCCTGGGAATTATGGTATTCATTTAAGAATTCAAATACACATGCAAGCAGTGCAAATCAGAAACTCTATTCATGTGGAAACATTTTATTCAATAAAATGCTGATGATCTTTTCAATCAGATAACATCTCCCTGAAGCTGCATGAGGTCATGACTTTTACACTCCTGAAATTCATACATTCCTCACCCTGCATATAAGCAAGAACTCTATATCATTTCTGCACTGGATGTTTCCATATAGCCCACTGCCATTCTATTTTAACTAGTCAATTTTGCACTTATAATTTTCTAATTCATTCTAATCTATGTCTAGCAAAAATGTATGTCTGCATTTAAGCCCCAAACGGTTGATACTGTTACTATGTGGATACAATTTGACTGAAAAATAAAGCAAGGTATCATTATCCTTTATTGTGTCAAATAGTTGAAAAAATACAACAAAAAATGGAACCTTGTTTTTTTTCAGTCACTAGAGTTTTGATGGACTATTTAAGTGTATTATTGAAAAACTACTACCTTTTACTAATTTCTTTTTCTATCATTAGACTGTTGCAGTCTGATGTTGAAAAGGGCGAAGTCCTTCATATAGGTAAAGCATTTTTACATTAATGTCTGTATATTTCACATTTTTGTGCTTCTGCATTTTATAGCTAATCAGCTTTCCTAATTTCTATGTGCATTTAGCATACATTACTTCTTTATTCCACATGCCTTAATGAAATTGATGATTGGGTTGCTATGAGTCAATATTAGCAGAGATTTTTGTACTGTTTTTTAATTTCAATTTTATTAAAAGCATAAATGTTTGTATTGAACATAATATGTTCTATATATATATATATGTACTATATACTTATACATAAATTGATATGTATATATATATATAAGTGATACTGATGCTGATCAGGATTTTGCCATTTCAACCTTTTCTTCTGATGAAGAGCTTCTGAGATAGCAGATCTCCAGCTATTATACTGATAACAAACTTCCTACTTTTAAAACTGGTTTTGTAAACAGATTAGTTTTAATTTTTATCATTTCTCAAAAGTGCCACTTTGAGTCATGTCAGAAAAGAAAAACAATTGAAGCTGTATGACAATTCAGAATGAATTGTTGAAGCATAATCCTGCAACAACATAGAAAAGCAATGTTTTAACATCTTTAGCAGAATTTGTATTTGCTCAATAAGATGACCACTTTTCAGGTAGTGACTTTCAGCTTTGCCAACTGTGATATTATGGTTGCATTCATTTGGAAATCTTCAGCAAATTTTTGAGAAAATAACTTCTCATCCTGTTCTATTTCTGAACATCAGTAAGTAACTTACTACCCCTACTCTCAAACTTGACATATTCTAAAAGCAGCATATCATTTCTGGTTTGAATTTTGATAAGTCAGTAATTGTTTCAAGCTAACCTGAGTGCTAAAGCTAAAAAATGTACAGACACCTAATTGCTTCATAAATAATGAATGACATAACACCACAAGATAAGGAAAAACACATTATTTTATATCTAGAAATTCATGAAGTTTCCTGTTAGAAACGCTACTAAAAGAGTTATTCTTACTAACACAAACAAATCTATTTTGTTATAATTTGTTAATTATATTTGTTTTAATTAGTTATTCTTAAATATACATTAATTTCAACTGAATTCAAATAAAAAGCAATGATTGGAACACTGTTAAATTTGAAAAGTGTAATCTGGCTGTGAATTTGTCTCTTTTGAATTATTTCTATGGTTTACAAAACTGTTAGTTAATAATAAGACAAACAACTTAGAATACAGGATGCTAATGTGTTTCCTAGATAGCCTCCTTTTTTCACTGAGTTGAATTGGAATGAGCTGTGCAGGGAGGTGGTTGAGTCACCATCCCTGGAGGTACACAAGAAATGTTTAGGGACATGATTTAGTGAGGAAGTACTGGTGGTAGGAGGAAGCATGGACTGGATCATTTGAAGGTCTTTTCCAACCCTGGTGATTCTGTGATTCTATAATCCTTATTTCAGACAGATGGCAGAACTAACTAGCGTTTTGGCCAATGAGTACCCTGCTGCTATATTTCCAATAGCTTATGGATATTTCACTGGAAAAGAGTGCATTGAAGTGCAATTGGTGATTAAATGAAAGTCACAGGTTTTAAAAAATGGACTCAGAACATTCTGCTCTATAAACCACACACCGAATTGTCTTAGATGACTCTATCTCTCCTGCTCCCCTTCATTTACAGAGGATATATTTTGTTCACACTTATTTTAAACCTTCTGCTGTTCTCAGTAAGGAATAGATGTTGCTAACAACCCTATCAGTGGAACTTAAATATCACAGATTGTAACAGTCTTCTCTTTGCGCTCTCATGAAGTTCCCATTTTGAATCAAGGACAACAAAACAACAGCATCAACTCTAAAACCAACCAACCAACCCACCAAAATAGCCCCTGAACAACGCAACCAAACCCCTCCTCCAAATCTCAGAAAAGATTGAATAAAATCACATTGATAGTACTTAATAATGTACTTAAACAATAGACTGTAGTTAATTAACTCATGAAGAGGTCCTCATGGATGCCTCTGTAAACCATGTAAATCCAGTCCAAAGGTGTTTATTAACTCCATTATCCTGATGGAATTTCTGAGAAGTTTTCAGTAAGTAAAATGAAGAAAATCAGTATAAATTATACTGGAGACATCAAGAATGAGAGTGTGGAGATAAAGAAGTGTTTATTAAATAGTTTCAAATATGTGCCTTTGGCAACAGAAAGTACAAGGTCTGCTCTAAAAGTAATGCCTCCTATTTTATGATTTTGGCCCATGACATCAGAGGCAGATGTTGCTAGTATGGTAGTAGAGGTTGAACTGTCCCACCAGTATTCCATTACATTTTGTCACTATACAACAGGTGGCAGCAGAGAGGCAGTCTGACAGAATGGCCTCTAACATGGAAGTACATGAATCAAATGTGTGGAATTTAATTCCTCCATGCAGAAAAAATTGCACCCAATGGCATCAGTGCTTGCAGTGGTGATAGTGGCATGAATGATAAACCATATTTTAGATGGCAGATTTTTATAAGCACAAAGTGCATGCTCTTGTTTATTACAGGTGAAAATGCAGAGCTAATGGTGTTGACTATATTGAAAAATTGTATTCTGTAGCTGACAATTTATTCTATCAAATAATGTCATTGTGCTCTTTGTATCTTTTGTAGTTTCCATGGAAATAGAGAAGAGTCATTACTTTCAGAATGACCTGCATGTATGTGTGGTGTACCTAGAATAGAGTTGATGGCATGTTGTGTTCACATGCATGAAAGATTTGGAATTGAGCATAGAAAAGTTCAACAGTATTAAACCAGATCCAGACTGTCACTCAGTGTGATGGTCATAGGACAAACATGTTCCAGATTGCCTTCCACCAAGAAGACTAAGCACATTTATTAAAAAAGAAAATACTTTTCTTCAGGTTAGGAGGAAATAGAAGATGGTTTTCTGGAGCTTTTTATGTAATCTAAACTCATTAATATTTACAGAGTTAAAACGATAAAAATTGATTATTGAAATACAAGACTGAGAAACTTCATACAGAGCAGAGAAGTATGGCAGTGTGTAAGTAAATAACATAAATAACAAGTAAGTAACAACAACTTAAAACATAAGAAAAAAAGCTCCAACAAAGACAAATAAAAAGGGGAGCTACAGGAAAGAAGGGGACAAACTCTAGCAGGGTCTGTAGTGGCAAGACAAAGGAACTCAAAGAGGGTAGATTTATTTTAGATTTCAAAAGATCTTTTTACAGTGAGGGAGGTGAGGCACTGGAGCAGGCTGCCCAGAGATGTGGTTGATGTTCCATCCCTTTAGACTTTCAAGGAGAGGCTGGATAAGGCCCTTGGGCAACCTGATTTAATTGTAGTGTCCCTGTGCGTTGCAGGACAGTTGGACTAGAAAGCCTTCAAATGTCCCTTCAAACTCTAAGGATTCTATGATTCTATGATTCTAAATTAAACAATTTCTACTCTGGCATATAAAATATTTTTTAAAAAATCATTTTCTGTTTCATGTGTGTAATCAATTTTCAAATGTACACATAAAAGGTAAAAATAAATGAGGATGCTGATGATGCTAAAATGTTAATCACCTAGCCAATTACAGAATCATAGAATGGCTTAAGTAGGAGGGGTCTTCAAAGATTATCCAGTCCCAACATCCAGCTATGGGTAGGGTTGCCAACAAGATCAGGTAGCTCAGAGCTCCATCTGACCTGTCCTTTAACAGATCCAGAGATGAGGCATCCATAACTTCTCTGGGCAACTTCTGCCAATGCTTTACCACAGTGATTAAAGAATTACCAACTTACTTCTATCCAAAATCTCCCCTCTATCTAATTGATAAAAGATATTCCCAGAAACATTTTTTGGAGCAGCTCTCTTAGTTTAAAGACATTCCCCCTTGTTCTATCACAATCAAACTGTGTAAAAAGTCATTTTCCCTCCTGTTTAGAAGCTCTTTTCAAGTAGTAGAAGGTCACAGTGAGTCTCCTTGGAACTTTCTCCAAATTAAACAAGATTTTAAATCTTAGATGGAATTTAAACTTTAAGAAGAAAATCTTGATTTTCTAAGTAATAAAGAGAAAGGACTTACACTTAAAGCTCATCACCTTACCACTGGGATCATCAGTCTCCTTTTGTGCAGATGTAATGCTGCTCCTCACATTTTGAAGGTATTATTCTTCTTTGACCATCTGCTGCAGTTTCCCATTGCTCCAATTTATGTGCTCTGCTGTCTGTTCCAAAAATATGTCTGGCCAATATTTCACTAAGCTAGTTCTTCACTCCCAACCTCCTTCATATGGTGTTCAGCCATTAAAGCTAATCCTAGATAGCCTGATTTTAACTGAAGACAATAATTATAACAGATGTCTCACTGATGTTACAAGCAAGTACAACCCGCTGACTACATGAAAATTGTCATAGCATAGGTGAGAAGCATCTATCCCAATTTCTGCTAACTATACAATTTGTGATTCATCAGCAAAATGCAGGTCTAGTTTCTAGCACCCACAGATCCTTCATGCCAAGATGACACCTCTGATGGACATTGTTAGCATAAGGAAATCTGCTGCTTGAATACATCCTTAAAGAGAAATGACAGTATTTCACCAAGATCATCAAACAGCCATCATTTCAGCCTAAAAATGCAAGTTTAAGTCTTCACTGATCTTGGAATGGTTTAGGTGGACTCACTTGGATTTATGAGGCTTTGGTCTTATTAGCGTTTTGTTGAAATACTGAGTAGACACACCAGCCAGAGAAGGCACTACATTACATGTAGTGCAAAATTTGTTTCCTTTTTGAGAAAAACAAGGATACTACTGAGGCTTGTTTGTACACTTTTTTCCTAGGCAATTATTTCACCTGAGAGTGCAGAATTTATCACCGCAAGACAGCACAGAGGATAAATTTATGGACTTTTACAGAAAATTCATCTGGTGGAAAGAGTTTTATTTTCTTTCAAATAGAGAGAGCATGTAGAGTAAACAAAGGAAAATGAAGGAGCCTCCTCCCCAAAAAACAGTTATCTTGAGAGAAAATCATCTCCTCCCCTGTTACCAGACCCTTCTTGAGGAAGGAAAGCATTAAACCTGCTATTCAGTATGTTTATCTATTACTTCTCTTCCTAGGCAGCAAATACTCTTTATTTCTTACAGTTTGTTATGAAACATTTGAGAGAACTATCATCCCATCAGTGAAAAAGAAGTAGTTTATATTTTATATGTTGCTATATTTTAACAGTGAATTAGGTAAAATGTAGTTAGAACTTTGGTGCAGAAATTATTTCACCCTTGTCTTTTCCAAGATGGATTAAAGACTGATAGCTCACAAATAGTAAAAAAAAGAAATGAAAAGAATATAACTTCAGCATATTTTCCTTCCTCCCTCCCTTCCTCCCTCCCTCCCTCCCTCCCTTCCTCCCTTCCTCCCTCCCTTCCTTCCTTCCTTCCTTCCTTCCTTCCTTCCTTCCTTCCTTCCTTCCTTCCTTCCTTCCTTCCTTCCTTCCTTCCTCCCTCCCTCCCTCCCTCCCTCCCTCCCTCCCTCCCTCCCTCCTTCCTTCCTTCCTTCCTTCCTTCCTTCCTTCCTCCCTCCCTCCCTCCCTCCCTTCCTCCCTCTCTCCCTCCCTCCCTACCTCTTTCCTTCCTTCCTTCCTTCCTTCCTTCCTTCCTTCCTTCCTTCCTGCCCTGCTCCCTCCCTCCCTCCCTCCCTCCCTCCCTTCTTCCTTCCTTCCTTCCTTCCTTCCTTCCTTCCTTCCTTCCTTCCTTCCTTACTTCCTTCCTTCCTTCCTTCCTTCCTTCCTTCCTTCCTTCCTTCCTTCCTTCCTTCCTTCCTTCCTTCTTTCCTTCCCCTGTATTTGATTTTATGATCACAGTTCTATGTCTGGTTGGAGGCTGGTCACAAGTCGTGTCCAAGGCTCAGTTTGGGGACTATTGTTCTTCAACATCTTTACTAATTATATAGACGATGAAATCAAGTGCACCCTCAGCAAGTTTACAGATGAACCAAGCTGAGCAGTGCAGTTGATACATTGGAGGGAAGGGAAGCCATCCAGAGGGACCTGGACAGGCTGGAGAAGTGGGCCCATGAAAACCTAATGAGATTCAACAAGGCCAATTGCAGGGTGCTGCACATGGGCTGGGGCTATCCCAGGTGTTTATACAGACAGGCAAAGAATTCCTTGAAAGCCCTGTGGAGAAGGTCTTGGGAGTCCTGGTGGACGAGAAGCTGGACATGAGCCAGCAGTGTGCGCTTGCAGCCTGGAAGGCCAACTGTGTTCTGGGCTGCATTAAAAAAGGGGTGGTCAGCAGGAAGAGGGAAGTGACTGTCCCCTCTACTCAGCTCTTGTGAGGCCCCATCTGCAGTACTGCATCCAGGCCTGGGGCCCCCAGTGCAAGAAGGATATGGAGCTCTTGGAGCGGGTCCAGAGGAGGGCTACTAAGATGATGAGAGGGCTGGAGCACCTCTCCTGTGAGGAAAGGTTGAGGGAACTGGACTTGTTTAGCTTGGAGAAGAGAAGGCTGCATCATCCCATTGTGGCCTTCCAATACTGGAAGGGAGTGTATAAGCAGGAGGGGGAATGGCTGTTTGCAGGGGTGGATAGTGATAGGACAAGGGGGAATGGTTTTAAACTGAGACAGGGAGAAAGGGGGGGTTTAGGTTAGATACTGGGAGGAAGTTTTTCTCTCAGAGGGTGATGATGCCCTGGAACAGGTTGCCCAAGGAGATTGTGGATGCCCCATCCCTGGAGGCATTCAAGGCCAGGCTGGATGTGTCTCTGGGCAGCCTGGTCTGGTGGTTGGCGACCCTGCACATAGCAGATGGTTGAAACTAGATGATCGTTGTCGTCCTTTTCAACCCAGGCCATTCTATGACTCTATGATTCTATGATTCTCTCCTTCCTTGCTTCCTTTCCTCCTTCCTTCCTCCCTCCCTCCCTGCCTGCCTTCCTGCCTTCCCTTCCCCTCTTTCTTCTCTCTCTCTTATCTCCTTTTCCTTCTTTCTCTTTCCTTTTCTCTTTCTTTTCTTCTTTATTCTTCTTTTCTGAAAAAATTTTTTCAAGAGAAAGTTTCCAAACTGATACTGATTTTCAATTGTTTCAATGTTTAAAAAACAGAAACGTCACACAACTAATATGTATGTCTAATAATAATGGTTCTAATCCTCACAATGTGGAGATAAGTTTGCAGTGTCAGCAATAGACAGAACACTTCTACAGCTATTAAAGAACAAGGAACATCTGTTTCCAGCCATAAATCTGTCATGTCACCAGTAATTCCCACCAAAATGACATTACTGGCATAATTCTCCAAAAGCCACAGTTCTACAGAACTGCGGAACAGCTGCTGTGTCACCTCAAAGTTGTCTAAAATAGGATGGAGTAATAAAGCATGCTTACCTTTTACATGTGGAAGGGCTACATACAGCTTACAGACCTTAGAGACCTGTAAGTTGCAAGTCAGTATGTATATGCAGAGATTCCTCTTCAGACATGACAGAATAACACAAGAAGGTAAACTTTGCTGCCTCCTTAATAGCCTGTACTTATTCAGCAGTCCCTCTAGTATTCTAATGTTGTTTAGCATTATGTTTCATTGTCAGCTTTTGTTCCAGTGTGAGTTACATTTGTGTCTGTACTCTGGTTCCATGACCAGAACTTAAGATTTCCTTTCTCTGGGTCATCTTTAATGCAAGAAATTCTGATGATTGAAAATGCACTCCAATATCTTTATGTTATTTTCTTTCAAAAATTAAATAAAACTAAAGACAAATAAAAACAAAAACATATCTGTGTAGACAGCTTGTGAAAAAGGGGATTTTTCTTTTCTGGAACAAAGAAAAAAATGGTAACATATTAAAGAAGTCTTATTTCCTGAATAATTGCCTTATGTCATACAGCCAATTACAGTGAAACCATTTTTATCTCGGTGGCTGGTTAATTTGGGGAATGCATTAGAAAAATGTTTCTGCCTGCCATACTTGCTTCATGTGAAATTTTAAAGTGGGTTATGTTTAATGCTATATTTAGAGTGATATTACTCCGGGGGTAGGACAACTGGTAATCAGCTTAATTTGTAGCAAAGAAGATTGAAGTGAGATATTAGAAGAAGCTTTCTAACTGTAAGGAAAATTAATTCCACAAATGACTGCCCAAAGTGGCTGTGTAAAAACACACATTTACAGTGTTCAAAAACAGATTAAGCAAGAATCTGCTTATGTACATCTAATCTTAATCAGAGTAGAGAGGCAAGCTATGCGGCCTCTTGAAGTTCTTTTGCCTTACATTTCATACGGATTCATACTGTTGCTGAAAAACAAGGAACATCCATTGACAAGAAGAGATTTGTTGTTTACAATACAAGAAGATATTGTAAACAACTCATTTTCACAGGGATTTATGTTTCAGCACAACAGGGAATGAATAGAAATGTTTTTATTTTCTGCACTCTAGTTTGCAGAAACTGACTAAAATTCAGGAAATGTACATGTATTGTGCCCTACTGAGAAGAATTTATCTCACTAATTCCATCAGTGATGTTAATGCATAACTTCTAAACTTCCAGAAGATTGTGGAAACATATTCTAGTGTCTGTGGTTCTCCAAACATCTGTATCGTGTTTTAAATTATATTTATTTTCAGCTATGGCAATTAGATCTATGGCTAGCTGACTACTTTTGAAATTGTTCCTGATGTTAATAGACAGAGAAGCCTGCACTATTGGAATGGACTGTCTCTGCAGATAGTTTCTCCTAGAAACATTGTTCATACTTGAGAACAAAGAATTATGGGTTGGCTGGTCACAGCCAGAGGGTTGTGGTCAGTGGCTCTTTGTCCAGGTAGAGGCCAGTCAGGCATGGCATTCCCAGGGATCAGTCTTGGGAGAAGTGCTCTTCTATATCTTTATCAGTGACCTAAACTGTGGGACTGAGTGCATCCTATGCAAGTTTGCTGATGACACCAAGCTGAGCGATGCAGTTGATGCAACAGAAGGAAGGAATGCCATCGAGAGTGATCTGGACAGGTTTGTAAAGTGAGACGATGAGAATCAAATGAGGTTCAGTGAGGCGAAATGCAAGGTGTTGCACTTGAGTTGTGACAATTACAGATATGTGTTCAGTCTGAGAGATGAACTCCTTGAGAGGAGACCTGCAGAGAAGGATTTGGGGAGTCCCAGTGGAAAAAAACAGGACATGAGCCTGCAGCAAGCATTTGCATCCTGTAAGACCAACAGTATGCTGGGCTGCATCAACAGAAGGACGACCATCAGGCTGAGGGAGGTGATTTCTTCACTCCTCACACACCTCCACAGTGCCTTTCTGAGACCCCAATCTGGAGTGTGGTGTCTTGTTGCTGCAAATGTTAAGATTACGCTGTATCACCCTTTGCTTAACTGATTAGCCCCCCGATTAGCGCTAAGAACTGCTAGCATACACCAATATGGTGAATAGAGAAAAATGGCGTTTATTACCGCGTGGCATCTGTTTAAATACATTCATCTTCTACTTTGTCTACACCCCTTTTAAGCATGCATTGTCAAATCACTTAGCAGGGGAGGTCCTGTTGCGTCACATCCCGTAGCCCTGAGGGCGCCTAATACAACAGTGTCCAGATCTGGGGACACCCGCACAATAAAGATGAGGAGCTGTTGGAGTGAATCATTTTCTTGTTGACAAGACATGGCAGAGGAACATTCCTCAGCTCTGAATCAGATGCAGTACACCATGGAACTGGGCAGCTAAAGGGAAGATGACAATATTTAACAAGTAGGTTATTATGATTTCTTGCCAGTGCCAATATACATCATGAGTACAGATATATTATGTTTCAGTCACTTGGAAAGGAATGACTCTTACTGCAGTTAAAATGAGCATAATAGCACTGTGATAGAGAAAATTCTCAGCTAGAAAACACTATTTTTTAAAACAGTCACAACCATTAGTTGTGCATTATTTTGCCTGCTATAAGCAAGAGTCTGCACTCTGTGCTCCAAAAATTCTGCACTAGCAGGGGTATTCCACTCTCATTGTTTTCGCTGCTGAAATGCACCACCCATCTCCTCACATCTACTGTTCTGTCTCCAAAAATATTCAGCAAGTGCCAATGAGTGTCAGTGAATACATTTTTTTTTCTGTGTGGAGGAATTCAATTCCATACCCTTGATTCATGTCAGATGCCATTTGTCAGACTGCCCCTCTGCTGCTTCCGTCACATGGCAACAACATGTAACAGAATATTGATGAAAAAGTTCAACCTCTACTGCCAAATTATCAATCTCTGACTTTCTGGGACAACATCATAAAACAGGAGGCATTACTTTTGGAGCTGCCCTTGGGCAGAGCTTCAGGATTATAACGCATCATAAATCTTTTCCTATGCCAAAGTATTGACATAGTATACATAACAGTTTCAAATAAAATAGGTCAGAGCCATGCAATCTGGCATGTGGTATGGTCAGTGTTAGAAAGGTCCTTTCAACAAGCGTTCCCCTTCTGAAACCAGTATATGTGCCACAGTAGTTAGTGCTCATTTCTGTTGAGCAGATGTTAATGCCTCTGAATTAGCCATGGATTTCTTCAGCCAATGCCCTAGCTTTGCTGGTCTTTCCAGCTTCGTTTTACTTCTACATACTTGTTTCTCAAAACAGAGAAGATTTTTTTGTAATGCAGGGTCTACCATCTGGCAGTATGTGAAGCCTCTGCACTAGCTTGAGGAGGGGATCTGTAGAGTGGAGAAATAAGATTAATGTGCTTGTGTCTGGGTCACTCACTGTTGTCTGGAAAAAATCAAGTTCTGTTTTTATGCTAACCAAAGTAAAAACTGAGCTGTAATATGCTCCTATTTTAATACATGTTTTGAAGGTGTGACAAATCATAGAATCATAGAATCATAGAATTACTCAGGTTGGAAGGGACCTCAAGGATCATCAAGTCCAACCGCAGCCTAACCACAGTACCCTAACTCTAACAACCCTCTGCTAAATCATATCTCCGAGCACCACATCCAAACGGCTCTTAAACACATCCAGGGACGGTGACTATTCCAATGTTTAACCACCCTTTCTGTGAAGAAGTGTTTCCTAATGTCCAACCTAAACTTACCTGGGTGCAACTTGAGGCCATTTCTCCTCTTCTTGTCACCTGTCACCAGTGAGAAGAGACCTACCCTGCTCTCACTGTTAGCACCTTTCAGGTACTGGAAGAGAGTAATAAGGTCTCCCCTCAGCCGCCTCTTCCCCATACTAAACAGCCCCAGCTCCCTCAGCGTCTCCTCATAGGGCTGATTTTCCAAGCCCTTCACTAGCCTCGTTGCCCTTCTCTGGACCTGCTCCAGTACCTCCACGTCCTTTCTGTACTGAGGTGCCCAAAACTGAACACAATACTTGAGGTGAGACCTCACCAGTGCCAAGTACAGGGGCAGGATGACTTCCCTAGTCCTGCTCACCACACCATTCCTGATACAAGCCAGGATGCCACGCACCTGTTACAGAATCCCTGTGTGATCTCCATTTGCCTTTTTCTCTCTGTGTACTTTTTGAATGTATAGGACTATTCTGACAAACCAAAAATAAAATCACATAGCATGTTTTGACAATTATTTAGATGCTCTTCACTCTTCACATTTTTTAGCAGTTATAAACAATGTTTTTAAGCTTTCTCTGGAATTCAGGATAAATACTAGAGCCAGTAAACTGTCAAAACCCATAACCTCTAAACTCCACTTATATTTTGCCTCTCTCAAAATTAGTAACTTGACAGATCTTGATTTAAGGCTCTCCTCCTATAGATGTACATCCACTTGGGAGTTGGACTTGATGATCTCTAGAGATCCTTTCCAACCCCTATGTTTTTGTGGTTTTGTGGTCCTTAAAGAGATTTATAGATATCTAATGCAGTAGGGTCTGTTGGGCACCAAAGCAAGTGCTGAAAATGACCAGCTCATCTCCAGAGCAGAAAAGAATGGAAACAATTTCCAGACCCTTTTCAGAGAAGAGCAGATAATGAATTTGAGAATTGGAGAGAAATCATTTTGAAGTTCAGTGCAAAAGCTCTATGAGTTGGTCTTAAAACTAAAACCTGACAAGAAGTTTGACTTGCCAACCACAGAAAAACTAGCATCATGCCTTTGCTTTCATCAGAAGGAGGAAAAGATAGTATTGTTCACCTCTAATTTTCATTCCCTGGTCTGAAGTCCATCAGAGGCATTCACTACCATAATGAACTTTCCATATACTTACTAGGTACAGATGAATACTAAAGCAATGGAAGTATCTTAGAAACTGATTCAAGCAAAAAAGAGAGTGAAAAAAAAATAATAATCAAGATATAAGACTGCTCTAGAAAAAGAGGTTAACAAAAGTCAAATGTCTACTTTTCCACAAACTAGGGAGAAAATAGTACTCATTTACAAATATTTGAAAAATATTGAATGCAAATCCATAGTTAAGGTTTAGAAAAAGAGAGGAAATAAATACAAAACGTCATTAAAAAATGAATTTGGGCAGAATATTAAGTTTTCTTTTGTTAAAGCATACTTATTTGGTATAGTTTTGTTAGTAACATGAACTGATTTACTAGAAGACACTTGAAGGTGGCTGCATATCTCTAGGGTGAAGAATATGCAGTCTTCCTCATGTGAATGAGTAGCAGCCCTGTGCTTCACAAGGTAAGTGGATTGCAATTCTATGGAATATGTCAGCTGTGTTTGGGAGGAAGGAACAGTGAGACCTTGCATGGTGGTCTCTGCAATGGGATTCCCTACTGAAGTAGTATTTTGCCAGCATTACATAACCAGCTGGTCATCTTGTTTTATCACAGTTCTATGAACAGCGGTTGGAAATGTGTTTTTTGGTTTAAAGTGAAATTTTTCCTTTGTTTTTAAGATTTTCTTTTTAAATTTCTATTTCAAACTTTATTTAAAGCAGAATAATTGTAAAAAGAAGCTTTTTTTTTCTTTTTTTTTTCTTTTTTTCTTTTTTTTTTCCCAACTGAGGTGATGCCTACTTTTATTTTGAAAAGATTGAAAGTAAACATTTTTTGGAGTTTTCTTTCTCTTGCTGGCACAGCTTGACAAAACTGATATCAGTTTAATGTTTCCATGAATTTGAATCTACTGTTTCTTCATGAAGGTAGTGAAGGTAACTGGAAAATAATGGGGTCTTAATGAAAAACAAACAAATAAACAAACAAAACAAAACAAAAAAACCCACACCTTTTGATTCATTAGAAAACATTATTTTTCTCACTGAATTTTTGTACTGAAGTTTCTTTTCTATCACTATCTAGCAGTTTTCTACTTGTGATTGTTGTCTACAGTTCTGCAGCCTCCACATGCTTTCTAAACATGCTGCCTACATGAAAGGGGTTGTATTTTCACTAAATCAAAGTAGACATATGTATAGTCATATGTACTGAAAGAAAAAAGATCCAAAAAGATCCCATTCTGACAAAATAGAAAAAAGGGAATAACCTGAAGGATCTATTCTAACTCTTTTGCTTCCTACCTGAAAATAAAAGTTTGTTCTGAAACTGAAAAGTTGTTCTGAAAAGATTGTTCTGAAAATACATGTAACCTAAGAAACTAAGAGTAATTGGGACTCTACAGCACTCAGTGTTTCTTTAAATTCAGCACAAATGGTAGTCCCCACAGTAAGACCACCACAAATGTTGATATCATTCCATATCGAGAAGAAGTAATAAATACAGCAAACTGCACCTGAGAAATTGCTATTTCCACATAAACATCAAATAATTCCACATAATATCAGATCTCTTCATTAGGGTTTTCCAAATTCTATAAGTTAAAATGATGTAAAACTCTTAAATCTAAGAATCATAGAATCACAGAATCACAGAATTACTCAGGTTGGAAGGGACCTCAAGGATCATCAAGTCCAACCACAGCCTAACCATAGTGCCCTAACTCTAACAACCCTCTGCTAAATCATATCTCCGAGCACCACATCCAAACGGCTCTTAAACACATCCAGGGACAGTGACTCAACCACCTCTGTGGGGAGTCTATTCCAATGTCTAACCACCCTTTCCATAAAGAAGTGTTTCCTAATGTCCAACCTAAACTTACCTTGGCGCAATTGAGGCCCTAAGAGTTTACATCTTACATTTTCTTTTGGGGGGGCATACAGTTAAGGACTTTTGAAGTAACAATCATTTAAAGAAGTTCTTCTAAATTTACATTAAATTTAATTAGCATAGCTGATTATCATCCATCTTTAAACAATAGGCAAGCATCTTGACACATATGAATCTTGTTAACAGAAAGGAAATGAAAGAGAAAAAAGAAAAAAAGAAAAGGAAAAATGAAAAAAGATAATAACTTTTACATGGAAAATGGAGAATAAAGTTATGAATGAATTCATAATATGAAAGAAAGATCAATGTTAAAAAAAGGTATTAGTGCACTTTACCAGGATACTTGTTCATATCAGACTCAGTGTATGTGCAAGATGTTAACTCCTCAGTTATTCACATTTTATCATTAGAAGCAGTAAGATCTGGTTACAGAAATCATTAAATTATTATTTCATGCACTTAAAAAATTTATGAAGCAAACTACAAAAACTGATTTTCCAAGGACAAAACTGTAGATTGAGCTGCCATTATTTCAATATTTCACATACAGTAGTCAAGAAGAATGCTTAAAAATATCTTTTTTTTTTTTTTTTTTCAGGACAGTTCAAAATTTCCAAAGTATTAAAGCATGAAAAAATAATGTCATAGAATGAAAAAAAATAATGTCATAGAATAAATGAATTATTCTCTTCTCTGTTAATTTTGACTGCCTTCATATTGTCTATTGCCTTTTTTTTTTTTTTTTTTTTTTACAGTTGTTGACTTTGGTGGAGAGTCTGATTATTGGAAAGTGAGAACAAAAATAAAAACATATCGCAACATGTGTTTTATTGAGACATTAAACACATTTGAGAAGACTGAGCATCTTTCTTTACATGTAATACTTTGTCCTCAGTAAAAAGTCACACATAAATTAGAGGTCATCTAGAGCAAGGCTCAATTCACAGATATATTCCTAGTCTGCATGCACAACAGTAGTAGCAATTAGCAGAAAGAGGGGAGAGAGGATTGATGAAAATTTAGTGTTAATTAAAGAATTCTCAGAAGAACATGTCCCAGAGCCAAAGTAGTGTCAGGCAAATCTGTGGTTGTAGCAACCCGATATACATCTACTGAAGTCAGAGACTAGTACTAATTGATACCACTTGAATCTTTGCCTTATGAAGTTAAAGAAAATATCAGTAACAACCGTAGCTATGAAATCACTAAGATTAAAATAAGCTTTAGAGAAGCAAATGTGCAAGAGCAAATTTCAAGTGTGGATGCAATTACCAGAAGAGTAATTGCAGAAGAGACCTAGAGGCAACATCTGTAGAGACTGAAGGGAAAGAAGAAAGCAAAGAAATACAGCTTATCATCATGCATCCCCAGATGGAGATTTACATTGATAGTGTTCATTTTTAGTGTTTAGATCATCAGTACAACAGCAGTACAATGTCTTTATTTTTATGTGAGACGGTGTGCTAAGATGGAAGAAGTGAAAAGTCAGGGAGGAATTGCCACACACAAGACTACCTGTTTGCTAAATTCAAAACAGCAAAAAAAAAAAAAAAAAAGGAGGAAAAAAGGCAAATAAAAAAATGTATGGGATTAAATGTATGGAATTATATATGTAAAGAAATAATTTTTCAAGATCAGATCATTCTATATGAACTAGATGGACGGCAAAAAAAAGTGAAAATGAGACTTGAAATGCATGAGGACTGAACAATGTTTTACGCATCTTTAACAAACTTCTGTTTTCCTTAAATGCTCTACAGTTTCACACAGTTCTGTGAGGGCACTCAGGATACTTTACAGTGGAAAATGAAGAAATAACACCTCTCAGCTACTCATGTGACCCAAATAGTAAAAGGCAGTGGTAACACTGGAGGCAGAGCAAGCCATCACAAGTATATGAAACAGAATTTTATCTCCCACACTGCATAACATTCAGTCAAATGACAGAAATGACTTTTTTTCCTGGACATAATTAATACATACTGAAACAGACAGCAGGTGAATAACAAGAAAAAAAAACAGCTCTATTTGTGCCAACTTTTCTTTCTTTTTGTGGAAGGATGAATTTGGCATGGAAGACATCAGAGTTAGTGGGGACATCAGACTGCAAGAATGCAAAACCAGTGCAGGATTCAAAGAAATGGGAAGCTGCAGAAAGCCAGTTTCCTGAGCTATGTCTGTTTAGAGCTCAGCTGAGATGGAATGCCACTTCACTGAATTTCCACAGCTATATCACTATCTTTAATTAATAATTTCAGGGTCTTTCTGAATAGCAGTTTCAAAGACTGCCCTCCATTTACTTTCTCAGAAATATATATACATATATACATATGTATATATACATATATACATATATATGTATAGAATACATTTATTAAAGAAAAGAAGCAACAACAGCAAAATGAAAACAGAAACAATAGTAACAAGTACCTGTTGAACTCTGCAGAGAGGTTTTAACAATTGCCATAAAGTGGTGAATTTGATTGGGATCCAGAGTGCAGGTGGTACCGGTGCCAAGATTACTTTAGAAAACACAAAATGAAACAAAAAGTAATAGGCTAAGTACTGGCCACCTAAGTAAAGTGAAAAAAGTGATATTTACTGACATTTTGTACTAGACTTTTGGTTGCATATGAATTGGTTTGGCTCAATTTGAGAGACTAAAATATCAGAAAAATTGTTTTTTCTCCCATCTGAATCTTCAACAGCTTGATCAGATCCAGTGTAACACAGAACAGACTCAAATCTTGGTGACCAGCATTTAAAAAAAAAAAAAAAAAAAAAAAAAAAAAAAAAAAAGGTTAAGAGTGAAATTCTTCATAGATATGGGAGGAAGAGAGCTTTCATAGCTTTGAAAAATGGCTTAAGAGATTGAGTCTTGGGTGATTGTTACAGGAATATTACCGAGCAATCCATTCTCTGCTGTGTAAAACTTCCCAGCTGTCTGACAGTAGTAGGTAGCAGTGGGAGATTGCTTCTTTTCTGAGATACAGATTTTCTTTTTAAAGAATCAATAAAAAATTCAGAAAGGTTCACTCCTTATGGGTAATGTCTGAAAAAACAAGCATTTTAATAGTTATTGCAGTTTAAACTGGTTGGTGGCTGACCACCATGCAGTCCTTCAATCTCTTCCCCGTTCCCAGTGGGATGGGGGAAACAATAAAAAAAACAACCCACAAAGTGGAACTTATGAGTTGAGATAAATCTGTTTACAAAGATAAAGATAATAATTATGGCAAACAAATATATGAATATAAAAATGTATTTAACAGTGACGCACAAGCAATTTCTCACCATCTCCTGACCAATGCCCATCTCATCCTCCAAGCAATGGAAGGGAGAGGTGAACTCCCATCCCCTTCAAAACTCCTTCCATTTGAAGTCATATGGTACAGAATGTTCCTTTGACCAGTGTAAATCAGCTCTCCTGATTCTGTTCCTTCCCAGCTCCTTGGGCCTTTCGCTTTGTACAACATTGCTTAGCAGCAACTATAAACACTGGTGTGTTATCAACATCGTTTTCCTCTAAGAACCAAAACATAGCATCACACGAGACACCCTGAAGAAAACATTTCTATCCCAGCTGAAACTAAGACAATAGTCATTTGTTTTCCAAAGGGTCATGAACTTGTCCATTACTCTAGTGAATACCTGGGAAGAGGTTAATCTCTTCTGAGGCTTCATCTGATTGTTGTACAATAAGCAGGAATCATCACAACAAGTCAGAGCTGTGCAAAATTTGTCACTCCTTGGTAATCAGGATTAACATTGCGCAAAACATTTTAGTTAATTTATCAAAATGCTCATTCCATTCTAGTGGAAACATTGCATTTCATTTGGGCTGGGGCATGTGACCAGTGTATGCTTAATTCACTGCCTGAGCCATCAGCATTTCTTTCTGAACATCTTCTTAGTCTTTCTTGGTTGTGGTGAAATTCAGCTTGCTTTAAATCTCTTCCACTGAAATTCAACTAAAAATGCAATGTCTGTAAATTGTATACTTAGGAGCGAGCATATTCAGTCACTTAGCTATTAAATAATACCTGATTACCCTGCAATGTTTTGATTTCATTACCACATCACACATTCTAGTTATGATTCATTTTGCCTCTAAAATCATGTATTTAGCTTTTGAAATTAAGTAGGAACATGACAAAGAAATATTTACACTTTATTTTCTTTTAGACAACAAACCTCAGAATTTACTTTTTCTTGTTTTTAATAATTTCAACTTAATTTTGATATAAAACATAACAAAGTTCTCTGTTATTCATGTTTATACCACATTTTAAGTCACATTTAAAAAGAAGTTGCAAATAGAGCCAATCAGTGAGTTTTTAACCTCTTATATAAGAGAGAAGATTTCTACTGCTTATAGTCACTCTAATTTCCCAGCTCTACAGATATGTGTTATCTGATTCTAAAGAAAACTTCAGTCCTATCCCCTTCTCTCTCCTGTCCCACCCTTCTTCACAATTTTGGGATTTAAGGTGTTCATACTTTCCACCATCCCTTGTTTGTCTTCCAGTTCTTTGAAATGACATCTGTGATGATTTTGGCTGGCTTCTATCTTCATCTCAACCTCATATCCTTTGAGTCAAAAGGAGGATATGCCTCCCTCAATTTCATTATCACTTTCTTCAACAGATAGATTTTGTGATACATCCTAAATTTATTTTTGTTTCATTAGGAGATTCTTCTAAGACCCCATGTTTTACATGAAAACTGAATATGATCTGTGACTCATCATATTGAGAGAGAATGTTTACCTGTTTGTCTTTTCATTATTTTGGGAGTAAATGAGACAAATCCCTGAACATCTGCCAGATTTCCTACCCAGAGAGACTTAGATCTGTTGTCATGTCATGTATGCTATGGAGGTTGTATTTCCATTTACTTTATTGTAAAGAAATAAAATAATTTTAAATTATAAATCTAAAAAAAACTCACCATCAAAACAAAACCAATCATAAACATATGTGACATGCATATTTTTACATCACTAGTATCTAAAAAAAATTGCATTAGTTGTTGTAACACTTTCCAAGGCACATCTCCTCTCAGCAATTTTTTTAATACTGGTTCTCTCTTCCCCGAATTTGTTTACATATATGTTAATCACCTTCCAAGTCAGAGAATCATAGGAATGGAGGTAGAAAAAATGGTTGCAATTTGAAGGGAGCACTGGAGGTCATGTGGTCTAACCTCTCTGCTCAAAAAGGGACACCAAGAGCAAGTTGCTCAAGTCAATCTTGTTTCTCGAGTGGTGTTCAATTTCCCTTTAACAACATAGTGGCAGAGTGCTATTTGTCCTCATATTCTTTAAAAAAAAAAGCAAAAACAACAACAACAACAAAAACTGGTATTCATTACATTTATTGTTTAGTAAATATTCTTTATTAATTACTCCTTTTTAGCTTTTAAAGTCATAGTGTGCTGTGTTTTACTGACAAAAAACATTGGCACTGCTGCCAATTTCAGGACATCCATTTACATTTTTGGTTGGCATTGTTGTTCTTCTGGACATGTTTAAGTTTGTCTTTTTAGCCACAGCATACTCCTGTTGGTAATCTTTTCTGATTTCACTTAACTATTTCCTGTATCCCCTGTGAAGACAAGAACATTTTTACTCTGTGACTGTTTCTCCCATACCTGTATACAGAGGTAAATGAGAAGTTTCATCAGTTATGCCTGGCACAGTAATAAACAGACAAGAGCATAATATATGCAACAACTTCTGTAGTTAGGCTCTGTACTAATTGCAACACAAATTCTTATGTGTTCACGTTAATTATATGCAGACACAATACACTTTGTACATCGGTTGCTCCAAAAGTAATGCCTCCTGTTTATTTCCATGGTACCTACAACAGACACATAAAGCACACTAACATAGTTTGATAGAACAGATTCTCAACTAAAAATTTTCACAATTTTCACCATTTTCAACATGAACACCACCATTAGCTATGCATTTTTTCCACTGGTGAGCAAGAGTCTACATGCTGTGCTTGTAATTTTTACAAGTACAATTTCTGCACCAGAGGAGGTAACCCACTGTTTCACAGCTGCTAAGATGGTGTTACTTCTAGGAAAATGTTGCCCATGCAGTACATCTTTAATTGGTCTGAACAGATGGAAGTCAGAATGCACTAAATCTGGATTATATGGCAAGCCTGGTTCAGCCAACATTGGCAAGGTGCTCCATGACCTTCCAACTGATATGGGGCCTAGGTGATATTGTGTTACACAAGAAAGGTTTCCTTCTTCTCTGCCCTGATTCTAGAAATATTTCAACTTTCAATAGTCAGTGTTACAATAGTAAGTGGTTTGAGTGGATGAGTGATCTTAGTCAAATTTCTCATTTGATGAGAAATTCACAAATCAACACTCCATGGACTACTCTATTTTTACTCTGGCTTGTGGTGCTGACGCCACATCTCATTACTGGTAATCATAAGGAAAATGTTACCTTCAGCCTTGTGTTGGTTTAATAAGTCATAGCAGACTTGCATATGGTGTTCTTCCTATTCCAGTGTGAGCATTCATGGTAACCACTTGCTGCAAACTTTGTGATATTCTAATATTGTCACTTTTGTTTCCAATGAATTAGAGCCGATATTAAGCTCCATATATAGTTCCTTGCTTGTAATCTGCCAATTACTTTTCAGTGGAGTTCAGGATCTTGTGTGGAAGAAGCAAAGAAATAAGTAGGATTGCAACCCTGGACTTTGGAAGAGCCAGCTTTAATCTCTTCAAGGACGTACTTGGAGGTATCCCATGGACTAGAGAGGTGGATGATAAGGAGGCCCAAGAGAATGGATTAACACTTAACCACTTCTTCCAAACACAAGATAGTGCATCCCCAGGAGTGAGAAATCAGGGAAAGGTGTCAGGAGGCCTGTATGGGTGATCAGTGTTCTTATGGATATGTTCAAAGGCAAGAAGAAAGTCTACAAAATGTGGAAAAAGTGTCTGGACACTTTGACATGAACACTTGTCAGGGCATTTAAGGATGTAACGATGAAGGCTAAGGTTGACCAAGATCCCGTACAATCAGGTCTTAAACACCTCCAAAGATGGGGCACCCGTAACCTCTTTGTGAGATTTGTTCCAATGTTCCATATTTCATCCTAAAACCTAATCTAAATCTCCCCTCTTTTAGTGTAAAGCCATTCCCCCTTGTCCTATCACTATCAGTTCATGTAAAAATTTGGTCCCCCTCCTACTTGTAAGATCCCTTCAAGCAGAGAATTGGAACTCTGTAGCCTCCAGTGCTCCCCCAGGAATTGTACTGGGTCCAGTCTTATTCAACATCTTTGTCACTGACCAGAATGAAGGGATAGAATCCACACTCAGCAAGTTTGCTGATTATATAAAGCTGGGAGGAGTGTCTGACACATTGGAAGGCTGTGCTGCTGTTCAAAAAGACCTGGACAGACTAGAAAGTTGGGCAGAGAGGAATCTTATGAGGTTCAACAAGAGTAACTGTAGAGTCTTGCACCTGGGAAGGAATAACTGCATGCATCAGTACAGATTAGGGGATAATTTGCTGGAGAGGAGCTCTGCAGAGAAGGCCGTAGTGTCCTATGGACAACAGCTAGACCATGAGCCAGCAGTGTGCTCTTGTAGCCAAGAAGGCCAAAAGTATTCTATGGTGCATTAAAAAGTACGTGGAGAGGGGTGTCAAGAGAAGCAATCCTCCTCCTCTGCTTTACTGTGGGGAAGCCAAAGTTAGATTGCTGATTCCAGTTCTGGGCTCCTCAGCTCAAGAAAGATAAAGAACTTCTAGAGATAGTCCAGTGGAGGGCCACAAAGATGATTAAAGCCCTGGAGCATATCCGATATGAGGAAAGACTGAGACACATGGATCTATTCAGCCTGGAGAAGACTCATCATTTTCATCAATGTTTATAAATACCTAAAATGCAGTAGTCAAGAGGATATGTCCAGGATTCTTTTCAGAAATGCGCAGCAACAGAACAAGGGGAAGTAGGCAAAAACTGGTACCCAAGGTGTTCAGTACAAACATGCAAAAAATCCTCTTTACTGTGAGGATGGAGCACTGAAACTAGGGAGATTGTGGAATGTCTTTCTCCAGAGATGTTCAGTATCTACCTGGACACTTTCCTGTGTGAGCTACTGTAGAGAACCTGCTATAGCAGAGGAGCTGGACTCCTCAATGGTCCCTTCCAACCCCTATCATTCTGTGATTTGTACAGATGATCAGATAGAAATGTTCTTCATTTCATGGTGTGACAGCTATGCATGGCTGTCTAGAACATGTTTTGTCCCTCTTGTCACCCGCTTCACTGTACTCACATCCACTATTTGGTCTCCACTCAGCAAGCACTGATGAATGTCAGTAGGTTCATTTTTTTCCATGTGGAGGAATTAATTTCCGCACCTTTTCTTCATACACATTTCCATCTCAGAAGCCATTTTGTCAGACTGCCTCTCTGCTGTTTCTGTCATGTGGCAACAAAATGTAACGGAATGCTGGCAAAGGGGTTCAACCTCTGCTACCACACTTCCAGCATCAACCACTGCTGTAATGGGCCAAGAACGTAATAAACTAGGAGACTACTCCCTTATATTAAACAGATCTTCATTTATATGCCTATTTTTTGTCTATTAACATGCCAATTTTATGACATATCTGCACTTCATTATTAATACCAAGTACTCTATAATAATATAAATATTATTTCCATATTTCACCTGCAAATTTCCAGCCTAAATTATTTGGCTAAATTCATCTTAAGCATTTCTCAGCTGACTTAGAATGCTTCTTTGCCAAAGCAACTAGAAATACTCAGCAGCTGTCTAGTTTGCAGAGAAGAGCATTAATGGTTGAGTTTCTATGTGCAATGCCACCTTAGTAACACCGTGGGCTAATATACAGATGTAGTCGGTTTCATTGTTAAATTCAGACCCAAATTTGCAGATAGACTTACAGAAACACTATTTTGCATGTGTAGTATTCTTTAGACACATTCAGAAATGCTTTAAATATTTAATTACTTCTTAGAAGTCTGTCATTAGAAGTTAGAATATTCCATGTGGAAAAGTTACAATGCAGCAGTAACGATCTGAAAAAAGCAAAGCATCCAGAACTGCTTTCTTCCCTCACATCTTTAGAAATTTCTAGTGTGTTCTCAAATGACTAAGTGAACTAGATCTGGTCTTGGATCTTCTGCTATTAGCCAGAAAACCATGGCAGCAAGAAAGCCAATTCTTGCTGCCATGCTTCCACATGGTGACCTTCCAGACAGAATATGTGAGCAAATTCCCCCCACCAGAAAAACTGATATTCCCACATCACAGTAAAAGAGTAACATCAAAGTGGCCCTATGGCCTGGGGAGGCTGACACCCCAAAAGTGTCATTTGACTTTGGTAATGGAAAAGACAAATTACACTCTGGCCTCCTTACAAATAAAGCAAAGCCACAATTAATAACTCGGATTTAAAGACTTCGAAAATGTTCTAGAAATTGCTAATAAATTCCAGTAGAGGTAATAGGAAGAGATTTGTTCTTCACGCGATTAGAAAACTCAATTAGTATTGAAACCTCAAAGCTAGGATCAGTTCAAAATGGTTTAGACTCCTAATATGTTTACATGGCAAAACATACTTTTTCAACTTATCAGGACGTTGCACATGTTCTGTGTGGTATGAGTCTTGGATTAATCAGAAATATACTATTTCCTAATGCCCCAAGGCAGTATCTAGGAATAACAATGGCTAAGATTAACATTCATATATTCTGTATATCAATATTAAATATTAATATTTTAATACCTTATAGTGTCTTAGCAAGTTTCTGTCCCACTGTACTAGCTAAGCAAAATGCTGTGTGAGACAGAACTCAATGCTTACATTATACTGCTGCTGCATTAGACAGATACAAGATTAAGCTGCTTATACAGTACAGAATAATATCAAGCTAATATTTTGATAGTAAGTTAGTCAAGCATTATGCAAATATTATTCACTCTACTGAAAAAAAGTGATAACACAGCAAGTGGTTCACTTGAACAGAACCACCCAATGAACTGATGTTAGTGTATGGGTAGCTCTTGGGAGGAGTGATAGAAGTCTGAAAGAAGTAAAGCTTTTTTGTCTTAAAACAGAAGACACATTTTTTTCCCATTAGATTTTCCAGTTTTGCAAAAGGCATAGAATCATAAAATCACAGAATGGTTTGGGTTGGAAGAGGCCTTTAAGATCACCTAATTCCAACCCCCTGCTACAGACAGGGACACATCCCTCTAGACCAGGTTGCTCACAGTCCCATCCAGCCTGATCTTAAATGCTTCAAGTGAGAAGGCATCCAGAATCTCTTTGGGCAACCTGTTCCAGTGTCTCACCACCCTCCTAATTTCTTCCTAATATCTAGTCTAAATCTATGCTCTTTCAGGTTAAAACCATTTCCCCTCGTCTTGTCACTACATTCCCATTTCAGAAGCCCGCCTCTCAGCTTTCCTGTAGGCCCTTCTTAGCTTTCCTATTGTTTCCTGGACATGTGTAGATTTTCTACAATGGGCAGGTTTTGCTACATATCTGGGTAAGGTCAAAAGTAGTCAGTGAAGAATCTCGTACTTTGCTCATAAATACTTGTAAATTGCTGTCTGTAAATATATCAGTATGGATAAGATGATTCTGGAAACAGTACATACCTACAATAATTTCAGCTCCATGGAAAGAACAGTGTGAATCTAGTGAGTAATATAGTTTGCAAAACTACCGTAGTACTTAATGAGTATGTGCACTTATTAAGAAATATTATTTGTGCTACATTACTAATTAAAGATGTTTTTCTTCTATTGTTACCACAGCAATGTTTATACGGTATTGCATTAAATGTTCATTCTTACTTTTACATAGTAGGTATTGAAGAAGAAAGATTTTGGCTCCTCCAAATATATTTTTCTTTCCCCTCCCCTTATGTTTAATGTGTAAGTGTGAAACCAAGTCCTTGACTTACTTAAAACCAGAAGTATGGAGATGGTATCCAACCATCTTTACTAATGCTACATGCACAGAATGAGTATAAATAGAAGAAAAAGACTCCTACACTCTTCCCACAGATATACTATCACAGTTCCACAGCAGACAAGCTTTTTCTGGAGCTGTGGAGTAAGTAAAAGGATATGCTTCTCAGGAAACAGAGACAGAGAAAACCCATTTGGTCACACTGGATTTTTGAGAATGACACCAGCAAGTCCAAAATGTTTTTCTCTTTCACGCAGAATTTCTAATTGCCAAGTTGCCTTGCTTCAGTTCTTGAGCTCTAGCCTCTCCTTAATTGCTCTCTCTTCCATTTTTCTCTTCCTTTTTTTTGGGTGTGAGAGTTCTTATTATTTTATTTGGACTGTTGCATTTTCCCCCGGTGTTTATTCCAGTCAAAGCTTAGCTGGGAGGCATACGGAAAACAGTACAGATGCACAGTGCCCCTCCATTAGTAACACTGGAAACCAGGCCAACAGTTTCCTTGGTGCTGTGCAGTGGAACATTTATCATTTATCCAGACAAACAATGTATTCTTAAAACAGTTCGCTAACGCACATAGACTGATAGAGTTATATTATTAAAAAACCAAAAACACAGTGATGACAACAAACAAAACCCAGTAAAACAAAACAAAGAATACTGGGGAAAAGCTGCTTTTGTCTGTGATATTAGCTGATCTTACAGTCACTTAGCATTTTAGTGTTACTGTTTATTAAATTCAGCAAAATGATTTAAAGTATATTTACAAAGGGCTCTTTTTGGATAGTACATAAAGCCACACAATTTATTTAGCCACTGCATCAGTTGGTGGCTGTAATTTTTCAATATGTCATCAAAATATTAGACCTCCAAAGTGTAGGTTGAACTTTTTCTGAGCTTATACTTTCAGAATTTTATGCTCATGCAAGAGATATTGACTTGAATATTATGCCTTGATGAGTTAGTTTTCCTTCTATTCTTGCTGAATAACTTCAAGTGCTTCTGTCTCCATTCATCAATGCCTTCTCCTACATTTCTTTCCAAGACATCTGTGCAAAACATTTCAGCCTTTCCAAGAAAAAAGAAAGCAAAATGATGAAACACTGCATGCTTGTAATTGTATGCACCAAAAAGAAGGATCTATGAAAATTTTTGACGGCTACCACTGCTACCCTGATGTGCAGTGAGAACTTTATAGACTAACCTGCAACTTTGGCTTCCATTCCAAGAAGAAGTTCCTCTGCTTCTTTCCAATGACTATGGCTGTAATTTACTTATGATGAACAGCAATAGTATAATTTCAGGCAGAATTTGAACAGCTGATACTGGGCAGCCTAATTACATTTGTGGAATATCACTGTCTTCAATTTTATTGTGCGGACTGAGCATAGTGAGTGAAAGAAGATTTGCCATAATCCTTCTATATGCTATGATTATGAAAGCATTTCATAAATTATTTCCTCATATTTATTAGTATGACACCTTATTAGTAGTTCTGAGAATAGCAGTGGTTTTCTTCATCTTATTTATTACTAATGCACTTTGACTAATGCTTCAATTCCTTAATGACTATGTGAAATAACTGTGTATAGTACATAAAGCTGGTTCTAGAAGCCGCAACTCCAACCCTCTTTTCTCTTGCCTCATAAATTTTATTACAATTTACTGATTAGTGCATGAGGTTTTAAGTTATTCCTTTTTCTCAACAGCAAAATATATTCTTATAGGCCAGCTCTCTCCTGCTGCCCAGCACCTAAGGTCAGAGCACTGTCCTGAAAGATAATGCTTCCAAAGAAGCTCATGCAGCTTCAGATTTGCAGATTCAGGATGCAGAAAATGAATTTATTCCCACCTGGCTTTGTCCTGAACCCCCTGTAAGTACCTTCAAAAGACAGCTTGGCAGTGCTGGTTGTATTTTTAAATTGCTAAAAGTGGTACAAGTCTGTTTAAACATATGCTGGTCCTGTGATGCAATTCTGTTTTATCTACATGAAAGTCCAGATGATCATGGAAACCTGCTGCACTGACCATTTATTACAGACCAAAGTTAGACTAATATTAAGCCCATCTGAACACCAGTCACAATAAATAATGTTTTACTGTCTCATGAAGAAACAGGACCTCTCTTCAAGGAGGATTTGTGAGTTGTGTCAGCCAATGCAACTTGGTAAGAAGCCATACAGCTTTCCAGAGAGTATCCTTGGCCAGGTGTCTCAGTTCAGCAGAGGAGATTGGAGGTACCCCAGGACAGAGGCAGAGGAAAGACCTCCATGCAAGGCATAACATCTGTAAGTACCTGTTGTTGAAAGCAGCATAAAACAAAAGGATTTATTTTAATTTATTCTCATGGTGAAGCAATTCAGATAAGGCTTTGAGGGAAGAAAAAATTGCACGTACAAATGTTGTGGGTTAACCCGTTAGGCAGCCTTTCACTAACTCTACTCCTTCCCAGTGGCATGGGGAGAGAATTAGGAAAAAAAGAAAATGAAGTAGAACTCTTAGGTTGAGATAAAAAATATTCAGTAAGACAGAAAAAGAAGAGAGAAATAATAGTAATGTTAATCATGCACTTAGGTTGCTCCAAAAATAATGCACTTATTTATTTTCACAGAAACTTCAGTAGATACAATTTGATACATTATTTGATAGAGCAAATTCACAGCAACGAAATGCTATTCAATGGTCACCACCATTAGCTATGCATTTTTGTCAGTCATGAAGAAACTGAATTCTGTGCTCATAAAAATCTGCACCAATCAAGGTTATACAGTCACTGTTGCTGCCACTGTTAAAGTGTATCACCCAGCACATCACTGTTCTCATATCCATTATCTGTTCCCCACAAGCATTCAGCAAGTGTCGATGACTGTCAATAGGTGCCATTTTTTCTGCATGGAGGAATTCAGTTCCACACTTTTGCTTCATAAGCACTTCGATGTCAAACACTGCCTTCCAGACTGCCCCTTTGCTTCCACCTGTTGCACAGCAACAAAATATAGTGGATATTAATGGAAAGGTTTAACCTCTACTGCCATACCACTGACATCCAACACAGAATGATTGAATGATAGAATCCTTGAAGATGAAAAAGGCCATTAAGGCCATCTAATCCAACCATCAACCTAGCATCACCATAGTTTCTAGAGTGACAGAATATTTAGACAACAGTTTGTTCATAGTTTGACTAATCCAAAGAGATCACATTCCAGTTACAAGCATTCAGTATTTCATGGGTAAACATGAAGTTTAATTCATTATTTTCCCTTTGTCTTCCTCTTCCTGTTGACAGTACCACTTCCAAATGGGCCAGTTTACCCTCACAGAAAAAAAAAAAATCAATTAGGAAATATGTTAAGATTGATATAAATTGTATACGTTAGAAAGAATATTCAATCAATCTCCATATGGACTTACAATTAGATAAGTAACTGAAACACTAAATTTCCTACTGTTGGACAAAATTAGGTATCAAGTTCTTTCTTTTCAGTGTTCTAAATCTAATGCGTGTATTAAAATACAAATAAAGAATGCCGCACTTTTCTGTTAGACTCTTCAGATCCTTGTTAATTTTGAAAACAATGGAAATTAAATGAAAATGAAGAACTTTCCCCATGTGAGACTGCAAGAACCCTCTTCCTTCATCTATTTCAGGGATGCAGTGGACTATTTTCACATTTTGCGCTGCCTTTATGCATCTGTTTTCTGAAATCTTGAATCACAATGCCTAAAGTAGTTTTTCTCTTAGGAATCTCAGAAGAATTGTTCTCAAGGCTCACTTTCTATACTGGTTCCGCTTTCTATGGAACTAAATTGCTTGAGACCACCTCTGTTAACAGCAAAGATGACTAGTATGATACTGACTCTGTCACTGTATAGGGATGCTAAGGATAGTTTGGATTCATCGTTTCAGATAGCAGGATCTCAAGTGATTTTACCACAGTTTGCTATTTCTCTTGAGAATGATTTGTCCTTGTCTGCACTCCTTCAGCTGATTCATCTCTTTACAGGTATGCTGCAACTTTTTTGTACATTATATATGTTATTCATAACAAAGAAAATGCAATAAGCACAGGTTATACTTCTTATCCAGATATTCAAGTCTCTAAATCGAAAAGCAACAGTTTAGGCCTCAGAAAATACTTAGGATGTCTGAAGCATGTTCTCAAGGATTAAACAGCAGTCAAGGCTTTGTTGGACCATATTTTTATAATCATTTAAAAGGCTTTGAGGCAATGAGCAAGGAGAGGAGTTGAAAACTCAGTGCTATTCTTAGAAGCACAAACTCAAGAAGATGAAAGAGCCTTTGTGTTGTAGCATGGAACAAAGGTCGTGAGGAATTTATTAGAATCTCTATTTCTTCTTTTGGAATTATATTGGAATAGAAGAATCATTAGAAGAACAGAATGAATCTGAGAGAGTGATTCTCTTTTCTGCGCTGAAACTGAAGAGAGAGAATTACTCTAGCAGATACCTATATACTCTATAAGGACATTTACTCATGCACCAGTCACATGTTCTAGACTTGAGCAACAAAATTACTAGTAACATCTGGAAAAATAGATCTCTAAAAAAAGAAAATACAGGCAGCTCCTCTAGGATCTATTGAAGCCAGCTGTATAATGAAGCAGAACCCCAATAATAAAAGCTTCTCAAGGGATACTCAAGAACTGCCATGTTTATCAGCTCCCTTGATTACTTATTATTGCTCAGAATAAGCAGTTAATGATGTGGAAACTTTACTAAATATATCTCAGTACATTTCTTGTCTACTCTTAGATTGCACAAGATCATTCCTAGAGGACAATTGCAAGGCTGATTAGTAGCATTTTCTGTTACCCAGACTTAGCCTTTCATTCACAGCCCTTGTTCAAAAAAGCTGGATCATGTTACCAGCCAAAGGAAGAGCACAGGACAGTCTTATAAAACAAAAATGTTTGCTCTGTACAATTTCTATAATCATGTCAAGAATGCCAGAGCAATGTGACTGTTTTGGTGTCTCCTGTAAGACCAGAAAACAGTATCAACTTCCTTCTTCTGCTGCAGCTTTAATTTCCTCACCCTTCAATTAGTAATTTTAGTTTTTCCTTTAATTTCAGATTTCAACATTAATGATTTTCGATTAGGTATTTACAAAGCCAAGTGGATTTAACTCTGTTCCCCAGAGATGGAAATACCAGTTGTGACAGAACAAAAGTTATTCCCAAACTGGAAATCCTCCCCCATACTGCATCCATATGTACAACATATGGTCAATCTTGTTGCAATAAGCTTGGATAAGTTTGACTTTCCAAGTATTTAGTAGTAAACTGAATTGGTACCTTTTCATAATACTGGTGCATTGGTGTAAAATCTAAATTTATCTTCTAGATTTTAGATTAATTAATTGTTTTTTAGGAATTTATTTTGAGTTGCATACTTCCGTTCAGAGTTCTCTTGACAGAACTGGAACTACAGATTCTCCATCTAGTATTTGATTCACAGTCTTCAAATTTTCCTCACTTTGGGTAACCAGAGAATATCTGCCATTCAAAATGGCTACATACTATAAATGAAGCATACAGTTTAAATCCCACTTTATATTATGCATGTGCAATATGTGGGTGATATACTAGTATGCCATAAATTTGAAAGAGATGAAATAATTACTGCTATTAAAAAAAAAAAAAAAAAGTTTGTTCTCACTATCAAATTAATTTTGTGTTTACCTAATTATAGTTCTATCTGAAGACTTTCAGAACTGGGTGTTTCAGGTTATAGGAAGACTTGATTGCATTACATAAAATACATTGTAGGCCCCATTACAGCAAACCCTACATCCATTATCTTTTCAAAGACACATTCATTAACTTCAATATAGAAATGAATATTTTCAGACGAAATTGTGAAATAACTACCATTTAGCCTGCACAACAGAACTTCTTCACTAAGCCTTTTTCTTCAGTTTATAAAGTCCCCTATTCCATTAGGCCTGCTTATCATTTTCCTGAACTCTACAAGATATTTCCTGAAGAAGAATACCAGAAACATATCTGCATCCGAATAATAAAGCAATGATGTTTCTATGTGCAAAAAACACCACAAAAGAGGAAATATTTTTTCTTGAAGATGACTAATGCTTTCTGTCACTGCTGTGCTACAATGGGAGATGAGAAGGACTTGTTTTATTATCTGTTTTAATATCTGATCATTATGTGCTGCCATAGTCATTAGAGATGAGATATAGCACTCTGGAGGGCCTTGTCTGTATTTTTTATGCAATCCCTTCTATTTGAACAGATCTAGGACTACAACAGCAACAACACGTAGATCCTCTTCACTGCTTGTTTTAGCTATAACTACTTATTATCTTGGATATGGTATGCATCACAAGAGACCTCCTTTCTGATTAGCTAGTACTTAAAACTCATTTTAATGGTAGTTCATGAATTTTCATAAGTGTTCCTGAGGTAATACTGGATTTACCTGATGATCAGCTCACAGATCCCTCAGTCAGAACAAGACTGACTGGTAACATTTTTGTTTTCTTCTGTTTTCTAACTTGCTCTAATAAAAATGATGCCGAATTGGATTTCTGAAGGATTATTAACTCATAATACTTAGACATCCTTTAGCTGCTTTGTTTAAATGCTTTGTAAGTCATTCTTTTTTTTTTTTTTTAGAATAGCTGTTGTAATAATAATAATAATAAACCTCATCACTTATTTATTTAGACAATTCACATTTTTGATCTTATATACAAAATATAGTTCATTTAGAACAAGATTCATTTTCACTTACCTTACTTATCTGTAAGTAAACTTACCTTTTCACTTACCACTTATCTGCCCTTTAATTCAATATCTTTACAGGGTAAAAAATGGAAAACATTATTGAAAGTTTATAATTAAACAAGTATGCTATCATGAAAAAAGTATTTGCAAGTTAAAAAAAAAAAAAAAAGAATATTTTAGAGAAAAAAAAAAGGATTTATTAAACATAATATGAAGCTTTGGAAGGTTTTGTTCTGAACCACAAGACAGGAAGCAACAACTTCTCAGTTGGTTTATCCAAAACATATTTGTAGGAATGGAAATAATGAACTACAACCTAATTTTCAAACAACCTTCATTGCAAAAAATAATAATAATAGCAACTATGTTTGTTTACCTCAACACTAGAGTACTAAATGTTAGCTTGCATACAAAAATACATGAGAAGTTGAAAGGAAGATGGGGTGTCCAATATTCATACCATACTAGATTATTAGTGTAGGGGAAATGATTTTTAGACTAGACATCAGGGAGAAATTTTTTACTGTGTGGGTGGTGAGACACTGGAACATGTTGCGCAAAGAAGTTGTGGATGCCCCCTCCCTGGAAGCACTCAAGGCCAGGCTGGATGGGGCTGTGAGCAACCTGGGCTAGTGGGAAGTGGGTTGGAAAGAGGTGATATTAAAGGTCCCTTACAGTACAAACTATTCTGTGATTCCATGATTGGAATACAAGAGTTGAAAGACTTGATATTTGGAGACAACATGAACTGAAGGTCACAGGACTTCTATTATTAAATCTAGAGAGTACTGTAGATCAGTAAGTAAATTATTTCCTTCTGAATTTACTAGAGGTATCCTTTTACTGTTTAGAAAAGACTTTGAGTTCCAAACAAGTTTTAAACAGACTAAAAACATCATCAACTACATCATTAATTTATCAATAAAAGATTCTCTACAGATGAATTAGTTTCTATATTGTTGTATTATTGATAAAATATATGGACTTTGTTAGTCCTTTTAGATATCACAAATCCTTCTGTAATGTAATTATTCACTAACTGGAAAACAGATTTGACAGTTGTACTTGTTTGGCTAAAATGACCTGCCAATGGCTGAATGAAGTATCTATCACAATGTGAGTCTCCTGCTACTCCAGCAACAAAGTTTTTAAAATTTGATTAAGTATATCATACTAAGATTCAGGCACTGTTTATTATTATCCAGCATGAGAATAAAATTTATGCATATTAACTGCAAAACTTGTATTAATGTTTATACTAATACTTTATCTCACGTATAATGCAAATTAAATCCTTAGCCAAGGAAAGAGTTAAGGGAAGGCTATATAACAAAGTCTGTATATTTGAGTGGGAACTGGAGAGAGGAAATAAGATTTTTTATATATCTCACATATTAAAATTGAAGTATTTGGTTGTATAATATTTCCTACCCTAGTTATCCAGGTAAAGCTTCCATTAACACTAATAAAATAATAGCCTTTAGCAAACAAAAAATGAAAGCTGATACAACAAGTTTTTTGACCAACTTCCTGTTATTACCTAGAAATGAGACCTGAGACTAAAAGAATCTTTAGTATTTAATAAATGAGTAAAAAATATGTGTAGTGAAAGGATGGTTCACTAGCCAGGTCACTACACTGACCATCTGAATTCTGTTCCTCTTCTAAAAAGGGCCTACTGAACGACTAGTAAAGTATTTTATCTTACTAAATGCTGCAATCAAAATCTTCTCCTGATCTGGGCAAGATGAAAATAGTACTTGAACTGTACATACATAGAGACTCACTACAAATATAATTTTCAACATTGTAATTTTAAAAAGATTTTCTTCCATTGTGTAGATAAGGATATGCAGCATTTTTTAAACAGATTATTTCTTTGACCTGTAAAGCATTGATTATTCTATAATTCAGTCAAACGAAGGAAGTTTGAAATGTGTGGAAAGAGTTCCATCGACTCATGAAAAACGAAAGTGTTTATAAACACAGAAGACAATAAAAATGCTAGTTAAATACACTGAAAACATAAATACAAGCACCAGGATAGTTAAAACTGCTTTCATCAAATCAATGCATTTTTGAAATACTGAAGATCAAAGAAGTGGGAAGTGTCCAAACAGCCTGAAATTTAGGATAGGGGAAATTTTAATACTAACTGTAGATTACTTCTCTATAACCACTGACCTTAAGAATAAGGAAACAGAGGCAGTAACTACAGAAAAAGTGGCTGTTCTCCAAGCAAAATTACTTTCTGCCAATTGGTACAGCTGAAAGTATTAAGTAAAATATTTAGTTAATGTTTGTATCATCTCATAGGGTGTCTTATGTGTTTTATTCAGTGAAAACTGCATTATGGAATAAATTAAGATGGAATTCTTCAATTCTTCTTCATGTGGAAGGTGTAATTTTACACCATAAATCATGTGAAATCCACAGAACTTCATGCAATTTATGAGTTAAAAAAGAGAAATTGGAAAATTTTGTCTTATGTTGCTATGTCTCATACTCATTGCTATTTAAAATATGACATTGATTAAGCTCTCCAAATTTAACAAAGTTATATATATTAAAAAAAAAAAAAAAAAAAAAAAAATCAGGTTTTCCAAATCATGAAATTTATGGGAAAGTGTACTGTATTGTTTTCAGTAGCAAAATTTATTTTCCAGTTTGGTATACCCATCTCAACATATCTCAGTCTGGATGCACTGAATGCACTTTTCTTTCTTCCTAAGCAGTTTTAGGGCCTCATCAAAGTAATACAGTATGGGTACTTCACAGTACTTCAGCTTAGATAGTCTATAATTTTCATGATACATCAGAGCAGATTTATTCGCAGGGGCCTGCTCTCGGATAAAGTACATTTCCCCAGCAGAGAAGTCCAATTTTTAAAGTATAAGACAGCTGTGTTTTTTTTTCCTATAAGGCACATTTCTGGCTAAGGTAGATGTAAAATAAGTCTGAACCATTTCAAAATGAAAAATATCTTTACTGCTGAATAAACCTTTCCTGGAAATGTTTATTCTCTGGAAAATTTTTCAGCTCAGGTTTTCCTTGGGAAAGAAAACTAACATCAAAATATCAGATGTCTCACAGAGCTAAAATCTTATTTTCAGCTCTACCAGACACAGCATCATTGGTCTAAGATAAAATGAAAAATATTTTGTTTGTTGCATTTCATCACAGATAAGTCTTTCTAATTGCCATCTTTCTAGTTTCTTCAGTATATACCACAGAGTATGTAAAGCTGCTTTTCTTCACAGTGAAGGAGTGCTGAAACCTTACTTTAATTATGACATTTGCCTGTGGCTGTAACTGTTGCACCTGTTGAAGACAATGATTCATTCCCTCAAACTCCCTTCTTTCACTACTGTAATTATGAAAGTCTGAATGGCTACAGACAAGAAAGAAGACAAGAAGGGAAGAAAGCAGACAAAAAAGCTGAATTCCATTTATTTGCTGAATTTACTTGCTTTTGCACTTATTTCACACAGTAAGTCCTCCTATGGGTACCAAACAGCTTAAATGAAGAGAAGTTAAATGAAATGCTGTCAACACTTGAGGGGGTCTGTGTCATATACAGTAAGATTCTACTCTGACATTCTTACAGAGGCGGGTGATAATAAGTAACATCTTTATGTGCAGACCTGGAAAATAGAAGAAATCTGTATTCTCACTCCATTCAACATCAACAAAACAAACCTTGCTCCTATTTAAAAAAAAAAAAAAAAAAAAAAAAAAAAAAGCTTCAGTAACCCTTGATATTGCAGCAGTTCACTGAAGGGCAATGTCTTCAAAAGTTCCTTATTTGTGAGAACAGCTTCACATGCTTCACATTACAAGCTCCTGCTGGCACCATCTGGCGCAAAGTTAAAGAGTAAATCCAAAGAATACACATAGAATGAGTGCATTTTAAATAAAACTACAATTGTTGAGGATTATATCTGTTTATATTGGGAAATGTTATAAGTCTTGCAGTGATCTTGGGAAAGCACATGTGGGTGCCAGCATTTTTTTATACAAAGTAGGCAAACACAAGTCCTCATTCTCATTAAGATCTTCAATTACTTTAGGACAGAAAAACTGATAGATAAACTTTAACCTATAAAATGCTTTACTTTTACTATCTGATATTTTCTAATTTCTATTTGAATAGAGACAGTTCACTTATTACAGATTCTGACAGATCCAAGTCAAATAAAACTGCTGATCCGAGAAATATGATACTGAAAATAAATGGCTTAGTGATTTAACAATTGTAAGATATGTGTTAATGTGCAATAAACAGATAGCTTTCTTTCTTTTCTTTCCTTCATGATAATCTTCTAAAGTAGGAGACTTTTCCAAGACGTGTTAAAGAGTGGCAAAATTGTATGGAGCCAAAATATGTTTGTGCACTTAAATTCATTCTCTTTTGCACATACATAGAGTGTACATGTATACATCAATAACTTTATTGAGTGAGAGCAACATTTTTCTTGCCCTGAATATCTTCTCAGAGAACAGGTATAGGAAATATTCCTTTATATATGTCTCCAAAACTAGCAGCTATGACTCCAAAAACTATGTGCCAAAACTCTTTTTTTGGTCAGCCTTGAAGATATTTCTTAATTTGGTCTAGATTCTTTTTTGACCTCATGAAAGGTTTGAGCAAAATATAAAACATCCTGAGGAGTATATTTTGCTTCAGTCCTTATTTACTGCTAAAACTGGCTCTTGGGAATCCCAGTTCCTACAGATAAGAGAGATGGTCTGGGGAAAGGGAGACTTCCTCATGGTCGAGAATGATCTGGTCAGAAATAGTCTAGGCAAACCTGATGCACACAAATCCACGGGCTCTGATGAGATGCAACCTTGAGTGCTGAAGAAGCTGCCAGAAGTAATTGCTCAGTGACTCTGTCATATTTGAAAGGTCATAGAGAATGGGACGGGAGCCTTGGGACAGGAGAAAAGCAAGTGTCATTCCATTTTTAAAAACGGCGAGAACGAAAACCTGAGAAACTACAGTCCAGTCAGCCTCACTTCTGTCCCTGAAAAGGAAAAGGTTATCAGGATTAGTCACCATGGATTCACCAAGGGAAAATCATGCTATAATAATCTGGTAGCCTTCTGTGATGTTGTGACTAGCTGGGAAGCTGAGCAGACAGCAATGGCTGTAGTGTAACCTGACTTCAGCAAGACATTATTTTACATAATAGGTAAACATAAGAAGTGTTGGACAGATGAGTGTACAGTGATGTGGATTGTGAACTGGCTGACTGGTAGAGCTCAGAAGGCTGTGATCAGTGGTGCAGAGTCTAGCTGGGGGCCTGTGGCTAGCAATATTCCCTACGGATCTGTATTGATCCAGTTTTGTTCAAAATTTTCATCTATGATCTGGATGAAGGAATAGAACGCATCCTCCGCAAGTTCGCTGATGATATGAAGGCAGAATGAGTGGTTGACACACTGAAAGGCTGTGCTACTATTCTGTGAGACGTGGACAGACAAGGGGGTTGGGTGGAGAGGAACATTATGACGTTCAAAAAGGGCAAGCGTAGGGCATCTGGGGAAAAGTGGTCAACCGTATTAGTACAGGATAGAGGCTGACCTGCTGGAAAGGAACTCTGCAGAGAAGTTATCCTGATGTAAATGGGTTGACTGTGAGCCAGTAGCATGCCCTTGAGGTGAAGAAGGCAATGGTATCCTGGTGTGCATGAAGAAGAGTTTGGCCTGCAGACCAAGGGAGGTGATCCTCCCTTTCCACTCTGGCCTGGTGAGGCCGCATCTGGAGTACTGTGTCCATTTCTAAGATCCCCATTTGAAGTAAGATGGAATTTCTGGAGAGAGTCCAGTGCAAAGCTGCAAAGATGATTAGGGGCCAGGAGTATTTCCCTTGTGAGGAAACACTGGGATACATGGGACTGTCCAACCTGGAGGAAGGAAGACCTAGGGGGGATCTTATTAATACTTATAAATACTTTACGAGTAGGAATCACGTCTTTTTGTTGATGCCCAGTGATAGGTGTAAGAGGCAAGAGGCACAAATTGGAACATAGGAAGTTCCATCAGGACACAAGGAAAGACTTCTTTACTTTGAGGGTGGCAGAGCATTGACACAAGCTGCTCAGAGATATTGTAGTGTCTACTTCTCCAATGATATTCGAATTCTGTGTAAGCTACTCTAGGATATCAGCCGTAGTAGGGGAAGTGGATTAGATGATCTCCAAAGGTGCCTTCTAGCCACTACAATTTTGTGATTCTGTGATTTTGTGATTCTTTTATTTTTCTTAGTTTATTTCTTTTCATTCACCCTAGTTGATCTACTGAAAAAGAAATGAAATGGTTATTTTCATTCCACTCATGACTTTATAGACTTGCTCTATATCTCCTCATTCATTTCTTTCCCAGGCTGAAGACTCCTTGCCTACTTAATTATTCCTTATATAAATGTTATTCTTTAACTTTAATCATCCCTGATAACCTTCTCAGCATTTTCTCAATCCTTTTTTTTTTTTTTTTTTCCCACATTTGAAAGAGAATATTGCAGAAATGGAATCATGTTGAAGTATAGTTGCATGATGAATTCATGAGATATCATAATAATGCTTTCTCTTCCATATTGCTTTCCGAGTAATTCCTAGCACTCTATTTGCCTTTTATTTTTATTTTTATTCCTACACTCCTATTCTTGTCTTTCCATAAAACTATATTATAAAAGCAGCATGTTTCTTTTGTTCAGCCTGGATGCAGACTGAATTCTTACCTTCTACAGAATGAACTTTCAGAGGGAGAAATTCAGAGCTGTGTTTGCTGGTCTAGTCCTCAAAAAAGTTTGTGAATATCAATAAATCTTAAAGAGAGCATAGTTTGAACTACTTTATTTAGAAAAATCCTTAGATCAAATTCTAATCTTTTCTTTTGCTTCATGAACTTTGTATAAATCTTGGAAGTACCCTGGGAGAGTATGCTAGTACTTTCATTAGATGGATAGTAATAAGAAGAGTTTGAGACATAAGAACCCACATTTATGCTTTTTGGAACTATCAGCCAAAAATTTGGGATTACAATAAGAATAATGTTCAAGTGCTGATGCTGAAAGTCTGATGTTTTAAATTTCTAGATTTTCTATATGCTTGGATCATGGAGCTTTTACCCTTGTAACACCTAATGAGTAAAAATAATATCTTTCAATAATGAACGTATCTACATGCTGTTCCTCTCAATTCCTGAAGAGAATAAGAATTGAGAAAGAAGCAAGAATAGTTTTTACTCATTTTGACTGGAAAACTCAATGGAAATCCAAAAGCTTAATACAAAAAGAAACGAGAAGCATAATAAAATAGTTATATTTTAAAACATTTAATTTTTCATAGAATTAATCTTAAAAATGGTACCTGAAAATGTTTGTATGATAAGAAGTTTCACTGTGGGTTTTTTCTTACTTTTAGACAGATGGGATCAAAATGGCTTTAGTGGCTGCTTATTTTCTTTTTTCTTCTCAATAGGAGTTGGAACTTCTACTTCAATCAGGCTGCATAAAACTTTCAGGTGTTTTATTCTCTCATGAAATTAGATCTAATTGGCAAGAACTCATGAAAAATCTTACTGTGCACTCCTATGAACTTCAGCTTCTCAAAGATAAACTTTTTTCTGTTGTTATTTTATCTAAATCTACTAATCTAAAATCCCACATAAGTAAACAAAGTGGAAGCCTGGAATTTGGATCTTTGTGATCAAATCAGAATCCTATATAATGAAGAACTAAATAAGCTTACAAAACACCTAGAAATCTACAGAGAATTTAGTGTTAGGTTAAGTGATCTATGTCAATAACAGTTGATTTATATCCTATATTGATTTATATCCTATACTGCTACTCATATTGAAAAAATACTTGCAAGACTTCAGTTTTTCAGGTCAGAGAGTGCTGAGGTACCAAGTACTAGCACAGTCCTTCAGCAATTTCATAGAACTTAAATAAATCTAATCTCTTTATATAATCTCTTTGCTAGCAATAGCTTTCACAGTTTAATATGAAATCCATTTCTGCAAAGAGCATATTAAGATATTTTGTTGTCAAAATATCTCTTTCTAGCAATCTCTTTCTAGCTTTCCTTTCACAATTTACTGAAGCATTTAAACCCCTTCCTGGTACTGGATCTTCATGATGAACTTGTGCAGCTGTGGTTAAATTAGCAGTCTTTATATTCATCTTGTAATTGTAGCACATGATGCTACTTTGGAATAAGAAAAACAAGCAACCAAATCTCAATTGTTGCAGCTGTGTCATGTGAGGAAATACATATTTCAAATGTAGTCTTATTGCCAAAACTCTTCTTAGGCATTCAAAATAGTAGAAAGAAGGGAGAAATATAGAAGTCACCTGTTTCTTTATGAATCTGCTTACTTGCAGCCTTGTTAGTTTCTGACAAACAGTGAACAGCAGCCCAAATCTCTGAGCTTGTTGCATCTCATTTGCACTGTTATTTATAGTTACTGGGAAGAAAGCAAAACAGGTCTGCTGGAGGCCAGGATAAAGAAAATCTGGCCTTGGTTTCCTCGTGCTGCTTCTTACATTCCCCAGTTCCATTGGCCTAGCATGATGATTGGCAACTGCAAATGAGAGCAGTTTTAAGGAGTCATCCAGCCCAGCCACAGCTAAAGGACTGTGGGACTGCTAGAGCCAATTATTAAAAACAAAACAATAGCCATCCAACCAACCAACTACAGCATCACCCCCCACACCCCAAACTCACTATACATGTGATTCTCAGGTAAATGAGACAGAGTTTTGATAACAGTTTTGATGCTGTTATAATGGAAGCAGCATTTCAGATTACACAGTAGTGTTTCCATTTAAACATATGCCCTGGAGAGAGCAGCAGAGGCTGAGATGAATGAATACCAGGTAAGGTGCAAACTGGAAATTTCCACAGAGCTTTATTTAACTTTGATAAAAAACACTTGCTACACACATATAATTATATACATTTTAAGCTTGCCAGTAGTCACTTATTTCCAAAAATATTAATCTTCCTGAAATATCCAACTTCCCTTGGCAGAGAGTGAGAAGTCACTAGGACACAGAGAGAGAAAGGGTTCTGTCTGACACTAGTATTTTACAGACACGGTAGAAGATATGGTAACATATATGTATAGAATGGAGAACACAAGGAAACAGGGAAAATAAGACTAATCAGTCTGACTGACTTGTAGTAGTACCCTCCCTGCTATCAAATTTTACTTAAACCCTGTGGAGAAGTCTTAAAAAATTGTTTCAAAAGGTGATAATAGTGCAGCTCTGTGAAGGTTTGTGGAGAGCTCCTTCCCAACACAATGAAGGATAAAATACTAAACACATCTGTGAATTTAACAGGAAGTTGACAACATGATGTATCAAATAAGGAATTTGGAGGGAATGAGACTATTGGCAGAATAGAGAGAACTGAAAAGGATTTTTTTTAAATAAAATCTACAGTTTGCATGAAGGAGAAGGAGCAGCTAGAAAAATGACAGGTTAAGAGTCATATATTTGTCAAAGAATCCAACTACACCAAGAACTTTCCACTAGCATTTAAAGTGAATAAGAATAAAATGGGACTACATTTGTGATATAGTTTGCGAAGTCTTTAAACAAATTGATAAATGCTACAACTAGAAAGATGAAAATACCAATAAACACGAGGAAACTTTTTTCTTAGTAGTGACAGATAGAATTGAGTATAGCCTCACAATATTCTTGATATATGTTTGAGGTAACTGAACAGTCTAACAATAGAATCAATTACACTTAATACATTAAATGAATTAATAAAATATCCTTTTGGTTTCCTTTTAGACCAAGTCATATGTGATCACACTGTCCGTAATTTCTACCAAAACTTTAATCTTGTTGACCAATTTGAGCTGGTTGAAAGAATTTTCCCGTGAAAGTTTTCTACAAGTTTTATGATAGATCAACAGAAAAATAGAAGAGAGACACTCACATTAGTGTCCTAGATGACACTAAAAAAAACACATATCCATTATACGGTTTGTTTGGAAGCAGCCAGCTGGCCAACTAACTCACTCTGCAAGCTAGCTAAATATTGCAAATGCATTGAGTGGACAGCCAACACATAGCTACCTCAGAAATAAGAAGATCTACAAGGACAGAGTCCCTGCAACAGAAGGGATGATAAACAGTAGTTGGACTTACTGATTTATTAAGGAAGGCAGGAAGCAAATTCCTAAGGAAGCAGTTTTCATTAGTACTGCTTAGGGAAAAATTTTTTTAGTCTTAAGCTGAAACTCTGAATTTGTGATGACTTCTAAGCGGGGGCTAGAGGAGAAAAATCCCCCTCAGTGTAAGATAGGCACAAGTTTGAGATTATCTCATGTGGCTTAACGTTTACAAGTCTATGGGGTCAGATGACTTGCATCTCAGAGTCCTGAAGGAATTGGCTGATCTACTCTCCATCAGACAAGCTCCATGGTGACTGGAAAAAGAAAACATTACTCCCATCTTAGGAAAGAGAGAAAGGAAAACCTGGAGAGTTATGGGCTGATGAACCTCATGTCTGATCATGGAGTAGATGGAAGAGAGCTTAAGGCATACACAATATGAGGAGGTGATCCTAGACAGCCAGCGTGACTTCATCAAATGCAGATTGTGCCTGATCAGTCTGGTGGCTTTCTATGAAGGAGAGATGACACTGGTGAAAAAAAGGAGGGTAAATGATGTGAAGTACCTAAACTTGTTCAAAGCCTTTGATATGATCCCACATCACATCCCTATCTCTAAGCTGGGGAGATCAGGATTTGAAGGTTGTAGTATTAGGTGGATAAAGAATTAGATGGAAGGTTGTAGCGAAAGGGTTGTTGTCAATGGGCCCATGTGCACATGAAGGCTGGTCTTGAGTGGTGTCCCCTAGGTTTTCACCTAGGTCTTCACCTAGGTCTTCACTTTATCAACAACATAGATGATGGAATTGAGTGTACCCTCAGCAGGTTTGCTGTTGACATCAAGCTGAGTGATGCAATTGATATAACAGAAGTAGAGGACACCATCCAGGAGGACCTGGACAGGCTCAAAAAGTGGATTTATGGCCTTTAACAAGGCCAACTGCAAGGTGTTGCACTTGGGTGAAGGCAATCCCAGTTATGAGTACAGACTGGGAGAAGAACACCTTGACAGCAGTCCTGTGGAAGAGGACTTGGGTGTCCTGATGGATGAACAGCTGGACATGAGCCAGCAGTGTGCTCTTAAAGACTGGATGGCAAACTACTTCCTGGTCTGCATCAAAAGAGGGGTGGTCATCAGGCTGACGGAGGTCATTTTCCCCCTCTACTCTGACCTTGAGTGCCCTGCCAATAGTATTATGAGGTCTAAAAGAATGTGGAGCTGTTGAAGCAGGTCCAGAGAAGGGCCATGAAGATGATCAGAGGGTGGTAGCACTTATCCTATGAAGAAAGTTTGAGGGAATGTGACTTATTTAGCTTGGAGGAAAGAAGGCTCTGGGGCAACCTCTGTGGCCTTTCAGTACTTGAAGGGATTTTAGAACCAGGAGGGGGACTGAATTATTATACAGTCTGACAGCGATAGGATAAGGAGGAATGGCTTTAAACTAAAAGACAGCAGATTTAGGTTAGATTTTTGGAAGAAATATTTTACTCAAGGGATGGTGAGGCTCTAGAACATGATGCCCAGAGGAGTTGTGGATGCCCCATTTATGGAGACAATTAAAACCAGGTTTGATGGGTCCCTGGGCAGCCCGATGTAGTGGTTGGCAGTTCTATCCATGGCAGGGGTTTGGAACTATGTAACTTTAAAGTCTCCTCCAAACCTAAGTCATTCTATGATTCTATGAAAATTTGCTAGGCAAAGAAATAATTTTGACATAGCTACTATTCAGAGTGAAACACCTCATGAAACTATATGAAACTGAGTTGAATAAGGATACTTAAGAACAGTGTACTGAATTGCATAACTAAATTCAGAATTCAGGAGAGCTGGATGAGAACTACAAGTCATACATCTTAAGATGTCAAAAAACTGCCAATTGAAAAGTATTTTGAAGTATATTTAATACAAGCCAAAGATGATGTTATAAAGTGATATCTTGGCAATAGATATATCATGCTAATCTTGAGTATCTTTGATTTATATTTTGTTTTCTAGCAGTACAGCCAACAAAAAAACTGTCAGACGGTACTAATGCTGTCTTGCTTGAGTACAAGATTCCCAGCAATGGATCTATTGGATAAGAAAACCAAAGACTTACTACAATATAAATTGCACTTTTTCATATTTCTTGTCTGGAAACAGCTATTAACGGTCATCCACATTTAAAGTATTTAAAGATAGTGTTGTTACTAAAAATGAACATTCGCAACTCATTTTAATCTAGAGCTTCCAATTACTTTGGGAACCATACCTATTTATGCTATGTTTTTCCTAAAGTTTGTTGTTAGCTAACCTAATTCAGAGACGTACAATTTGTAGAACTTGAGTTACATTAGTGAGACACCACTCTTGACAAGGTACCGTACTGCTAGTATATAGTAAAGATATTTTTAAGCAATAACAAAATTATCACATGAGAAAGGAAGGGGAAGGAACAAAAAACATAAGAATCTCTGTCATTGAGAAGATGTGAGTAGAAGGTATGAAAGCAGGCACTAGTCTGACAGTTGTTATTTCAACATTTCTGTCGCAGGGGACAGTTCTATTTTCTTTCTATGTTTTTACACCAGAGAGATTTCCATTTGTAGCTATTCCACTGTTGTCACCTGTTTCATCATACTACGCTCCCAAAAACTTTTATCTCAGCCAAAAAGATCCAAACCTCTGAGCTGAGAGCCTGTTTAAGTGAGAAGTTAGACTAGGTGATATCTATGAGAGATCCCTAAAAGTAATGCCTCCTATTTTATTATGTTGGCCAATGGCATCAGAGGAGAATGTTGGTGGTATGACAGCAGAGTCTGAAGTTTCCCACCAATATTCCACTACACTTATTGCTGTGAAACAGATGGCAGCAGAGGGATAGGCTGACAAAATGACATCTGACATGGAAGTGTGGATGAAGCAAAGGTGTGTCAGCGAATACTTCCATGAAGAAAAAACAGAGATCTTATTGCAATGCAGCTCTGTACTGACCTTCGTCCCCACTGACATTCACTGATGTATGCTGAACATGTATGGAGACCAAACAGCGGATGTTATCAAACTGAGGAGGTGGGTGGTGCATTTCAGCAGCAGTGACAGAGATTGAAAGACAAGCCACGCGTGTCTGCATGCCCATACACAGATGTGATACCACAAAATTTCCATCAGCTCATCCACACAAATTGGCACATTATGACCACATAATTACAAAGTTTGCACCAGACGAGTGCCATAAATACTCACACAGGAACAGAAACAACACCATATGCAAGTTTGTCAGCACCTACTGAACCAGCATGAGTCTGAAGGTGACAGTTTCCTCATTTGCATCATTACCGATGATGCGATGCTATGTCACCACAATGAGCTGCAGTCAAAATGGCAGCCTGTGGACTGGTGACATGGAAGTTCCCTATCAAAAAATGTTTAAGATGCAGCCTTCAGTAGGTAAAGTGATGTGCACTGTCCTTTGGGATAGGAAAGGGGTGATCCTTTTGTATTTCCTGGAACCCAGACAAATAATAAGCTCAGACCAGTATATTGTAATGCTGAAGGTTCAAACGTCCAGAGTGAGGCCAGAGAAGAAGACAACCCTTTTGTTGCAACATGATAATGCCAGGCCGCATACTAGTTTGAAGTCTATGGAGCACACTGCCAGTCTTGGCTGGCCTCTTTTACCACAGCCACCATGTATTCAGGATTTGTCACATTGTGACTTCCATCCATTCAGGCTGATGAAAAATGGATTGTGTGGGCAATATTTTTCTGGCACTACCACACTCATAGCACCTGTGAAACCTGTGAAAGGGGATCAGCTCTGTAGGTGCAGATTTTTATGTTTCTCCTTTATTTTTTTTGTCATGCTTCCTGCTTAATTGTGTTCTATAGTTCCTCAGAAATCGTCATACTGTGGTTACTCAGTGACAATATTCCTCTATTAAGAATGGATCGCATTTTTAATTTGTGGCCCCAGCACTTCCTGTTCACAGACGAAATCATACACTGAATGCACAGTAATGGGGAAGCAGGTGATGTCCAAACACCCTGCAAGGTACATTCACTGCTCTTATCCTATGCAATAAAATTCCATACTACCACTGCTCTTAGCATTTTTCCAAAGAAAAATAAGAAAAAAGTACACTCACTTTAGCTTTGAAATATTGCTATGGAACTTCAGTGCTTAGAACAAGACATAAACATTTCATTTATGTCAGTCTAGCATAAAGAGTGACTGTCTGAGCTGCTGTTTGTGAGCTGCAGTATGGGTTGGTCTGGAATCACAGACCCTGGAAGCAGCTCATTTTCTGTTGGACACTGTATTTCCTTTCCTAATAGTACATCAGGGAAACACTTTGCAGTCCTTGCATCTTATTTCACTAACTCATTTATCATTATACACCAGAGCAGTCACACAGACAATGCTATAATATTTGTTGTAGAACTCGATATGTGTTATCTTTGGGATTTCAGAATAGTTTGACAGAAGAGGAACAGAAAGCATTCACATCACTTATGTCACTGTAATTTCATTTATCTGCAGTCATGACAGATATGAATAAACGGGATTCTGGGTTCCTGAAGTAAGTTTGCATAAGCTGTATTGGACTTTCAAGGAAATTTACTGGTTTAAACTTTGAAACAACATATATTTTGCAAACTTAAAAAGGTTCTGGAAAGACCAGAAGAATTTAAATGCTTAACCAGACGTTATAAAAATCAAATTTGCCTCCCTCCTTTAGATAAGATCTAAGATGTCGGTGCTTAGCCGAGCTAGAGAGCTCTCACGGTTTCTTGTAGCATCAGAATAGTTCTTTATTGTGTTCAACATACATCTAATATACCATTCACTTACAAAAAAGAAGTTCTTGTTCCTCTAACAGTTTCCTCTAATCAGTTAATTGGCCCCAGCTTCTCCCAAACAAGAATGATAAAGGATGAAAAGTTTCTCAATTGTGACAAGATTAACAATGCAGTCAGTAAGAATCTCCTGCTTACCCTTAGACGCAAACAGATACCTGTTTTACACTCCAGTATCCCAAGATTTCATAGTGATAGTTTCTATCAAGGAGTCTGATAAGTTCTTTGGTGCCTCACTCAATGTTACCTCTTCCCCCACACTAAGACACAGTTGTTTCTGCTTAGTACGTTGAACTATAGCCAGAACAATATTTTAATGATAAAAGCATGCTGTCTAGGGTCTACTGTATTCATGAAAAAGTTGTATAGCCCAGACAGGACATTTGGAATGCATTACACTTAATGGTTAAACATGCATGCATACTTAATATAGGCAATTACTAATTAATTTATACTAAAGTGATAAATGAATATCGCTAAAGTGAGAGAACATATGCAGTCACTTATAAGACTATTTTTGGTGTTTCTACAATTAAATCTTTCTTTTTTCTCTATCTTACATTTTTTTCTTCCTTCCCTCCTTTCTTCCTTTCTTCTTTTCTTCTTTTTTTTTCCTTTATTTCTTTCCTCTGCATTATATGCACAGATCTCTCAGCTTTTAGATAATTATCTCAGTAAGCTATATACCTACAAAGAGAAAAGGGTGTCTCAGTCTTTATTCGACTCAGCTACCAAATCTTTGCCTGAATGTTTAGTCAATTTTTTTATTAGGTTTAAAGAAACACCAGCTGCCTTCTTTGTTTTCACCTATGCTTCTTACTTGTTTATTTGAATTAGTCAAAATCCGGGAATGAAACTTTCACCTCTGTATAGTCAACTCAACCACAAGTCAGAGGTGACAAACAGCTATATTATAAAAAAACTTAAAACAAAACAGAGGTAAATTTTATTATTAAAAATGTTTAAGCAAAACAGCAGATTCTTTTCCTACTCATTTCAATGATCTCAAACAGGTTTGAGAATCTATTAATTAAGAAGCAGCTCCTGGGAAAAGTTACTTGTCTAAGCCTATTCAGTTCAATTCAAACTAAACACTTACTCCAGGGAGTTTTCAGAAGCTGAATACGTTTAATTAAAAAGTGAGCACAATATAGTACAAATACACATTAGAAATTACCTCCATATTCATTTATTAATACATCATTACACCAGGCAGCAACTCTTCCACAGAAAACTTGAGCTTAGACTCAATTGACCTGTTTCAATTTTTCCTGTTTAGAGAAGCAGAGTCAACAAATGCTATTTCTCTTTCCCTTTCAATGGGAATTGGAAGTTGAATCACATGAGATATGTTTATTCCTTAACCAATTATCTCTATCCACACCTAGAAAGTGTTAGCTAACATCTGTGCCAGAAATATATGTAACATCTACTGAGGTATGTTTACAGTGCTCTGTTACAGACAGTTCTGACATTGCAGAAGAGTACAGGATATTCTACATAGATCAATATCCCTTTGTGTATACATACTCAATGTAAACCAGGTTCAACTTAATGAAGTTTTCAAGTGCTGGACATAATGAGGTTAAACCTTAATTTCATAACTTCGTTACTAAAGAGGAATGTACTCTGCATGGCAAAAGTCCCAATTCTTTCAACTGTTACATTTTTTTTCTTGAGTAGCAAGTAGGTCAAATGTCATTTCCTAGTCACGAAGCTTATCGTCTGCTATATAGTGAAAGAAACTGGAATAAAATCTTCCTTACTCAAACAGTCTTGGTTATACTCCGAAAGACAGTTAGGTTATGAAAGTAAGATGCTAAACCTGCAAAATATGTAACCCTTAAGGAAAAGGAAGAATGCCAGTTCTCTACTGTCTTGAAATATATATATATCACACATATATATTTAAGTTAGATATATTTACATATATATATTATATATATAATGATGCTCAACCTTTCCTAATCTTCAGAAAATAACTATTTCAAAATATTTAAATGCTAGATGAAAATGTTATTTGCAGAGGAAAAAAAATAATCATGTTTAGTCCAAATATTTGATTTTTAGGTTTTGGTCAAGTTTCAGTGTAGCATAATAGAAAATACATGTTTTCCTTTTTATGTCCTTGTCCCATTGATGAACACACTCCTACGACGTTTTCTAAAATAATGATTAGTTTACATTCAGAAATGTTATGCTTGCCAACTGCATCTAAAAGAGATGGTGATTTGTTACACCATTATTACTGATAAAATTATTTTTCAAAAGCAGATACTAAGAGTATAGAAGACTACCTGGTAAAACAGTGCTCTGTCCACTACTACAAAGTCAAACTGAGTGTAATAACATTTTCTTCCATTAGCCTGTTCTTTTCAGATGTTAGTGTGGAAGAATTAATGTATTCCTCTATTTCCAGAAATTAGGCTCCTGCGCACAAAATTTCACAATATATCAAAAAGATATAATTAGGTATATATATATCAAAGGTAAATTTGATCTATTGATTTGCTTCCAGCAGTTAGATAATAGATGGGTAGAAGTTGTATGAGTGCACTGTGGAAACTAATTTAAGACAAATTCATGTTATCTTCTTAAAATAAGACGAAACCTGCAAGTAAAAGGAAATATTTTTAAGTTTGATTTGAAACAAAATCTGAATAAATTACAAACACACTGGTTTGGTCCCTATAATTTACGTGAAGGAGACATTTGTAGAATCACAAGTTTGCAAGAGGATGGTTCAGAAGTAGATTAATGCTCATTATCTATAATCTAGCCAGGTTTTATCTTTTAAGAAGAAAAAAAAATGCAATCTGAACAAATCTTGCCAAAATTATAAAAGTTCTGTGGCTTTCTTTTTTGATTAACAAATGTGTGTGGGGAAGTGTTTCCATGAACATATGTGTGATATGTATGAGTATTGGATAAATGATTTTTGTGTGCTTTTTATGCCATAAAATGCTGCTTCATATTTTACTTTATTGTTGCTGGACTTTGAAAATTCAATCTCAGCTATGTAACATATGAGCCTGAAATAATAGTCTACACTGAGATTAGCCTTAAATTATTAGGACTTTAATATTCAGCACATTCTTGAGGTTAGAAAACGTAGTCAAAAACAGAGAATTAGAAAGTTAAATGTTGAAACTAGTCAGATGCATTCCTGTTATTTCAGCTCGAGTGCAAACCAGGACAGTGAGAACTCTGTCTGCTGTAACAAAGGCCACCATTCTGAAGTGCATGTTGTATTCTGTTTTTCCAGACTGTAAGTGCATTTTTCAAGTGGATATAGGCCATTTCAATAAGAACGAAAACATTTCATTTATTCCACAGTCATCTCACCCTGGACTGTGGACAAGTGTGTTTCTGTAAACAAAAGCATACTGCCTGAAAATAAGTACAGATAACAGAGCAAACTCTCATTTATTTTCCACTCATAAATGGATACCTGCTTATATTATGCATTCATCCTCCTGAGATGACTTCTCTGGCTTAGTCATTTACTCTTTCAGGATAGTTTAGCATTAGAAGCAGAGGTGAAATAAACGCAGAATAAAGATAAGATTTCTGCTAGTAGACAGCAAATTCTGCTTGTTTCCGCTACTGCCATGCATGACAGTTTTGTCACAGATTTGAGAATTGCTTCACAGCCCAGCATCTGGGCTGCATTAAAAGAAGGGTGGCAAGCAGGGAGAGGGAAGTGATTGTCCCCCTGTACTCAGCTCTTGTGAGGCCCCATCTGCAGTATTGCATCCAGGCCTGGGGCCCCTAGTACAGGAAGGACTTGGAGCTCTTGGAGCGGATCCAGAGGAGGGCCACTAAGATGATGAGAGGGCTGGAGCACCTCTCCTGTGAGGAAAGGTGCTTGTGGAAACTGGGCTTGTTTAGCTTGGAGAAGAGAAGAGACCTCATTGTGGCCTTCCAGTCCTTGAAGGGACCTTAGATCCAGGAGGGGGACTGACACAGTCTGACAGTGATAGGGTAAGGAGGAATGGCTGTAAACTAAAAGATGGGAGATTTAGGTTTCTTCTCAACCAGGAAGAAGTGGGGAAAAGACACCTAAGTGAAAGAGAACAAACAGAGGGTGTCTTATCTTTAAAGCACCTCGATTTTTCCATGCACAGAGTTTTCATCAGAACTATATGAAGAAACTCCAAATATGGTGTGTGTTGTTATGATTTCAAACAGTGAAGAAAACAGGTCATGGAAAGAATGGTAATAATTGTACAGATTTTTCCCAAGAACTTTTCCAATAGAGCAAAATAAATGAGAAATTATTTTGGGAGAAACACAAGGATTAGGTAATAGCTGACTCGATTGGAAAGGACTTTCTCAGAAGAAAACTAGGAAGGTACGGGATAAAGAGTTATCAGGCATATTTACAAGAAAAAACAAATATCCCCAAGATGGGATACACACACTTTGTTCTGGAAGTCAGAATTACAGTTTCATCTTCAGAGTAAAATGTAAATATAGGAAAAAAAATAAATTCCAATTGAATGCAGCAGCATGCTGTTTTAATAAAGTATTTTAGATGAGTAGACAATTCCTAAGATATATTGGAAAGTTTCAGTTTAATTTTAGGTTACTCAACTCTAAAAAACTATTTCAGATACTAACTTTATTATAAAGATGCAATTTTCAAGAAAACACACAAAGAAATTTTTCTCCATCCTGAAACTGTAGTTTCAGTCATTTAAAATTTAATTCATCCACACTTGGGACATTTTGCTAGTCTGCTTGATGAAACATAGAAATAGAAACAAGAGAAGTAGTACTTTTATTTATTTATTTATTTATTTATTTATTTATTTATTTATTCAGTCAGTACTGAATTAGAAAAATACTGGAGAAAGAAAGTGAATTCTCAGGAAAAAAAAAAAAAAAAAAATGGAAAGGAAACTGAAATAATTCAGCTATTTAGACCTAGTTGCTCCGGGTATTCTCTTGTATGATTAATGAGATACATATGGAACTATGCAGAAAACTGCATTTTGTGATTTTACAAATAATGGAAGGACTTTTTAGTCCTCATACATGCAGATGAAAAGCAGCACAATGCACCAATCAAAAATAACTGGAGAGAGGGAAACATGTGATATGCTTTGCTGCACCTTATAGGTATAGCCTGACTTTTGATTCACTTTTTCCTCATTTCACAAGAAAACACCACATCAATCACTGAATAAATCAGTGGAGGAATACAGTTAAGAGACAATCTAACTTACAAACTCATTCAATTAAATATTCTGGAGAGCGTTATTGCTTTAAGATCTGAAATTGAGCAGTATCTTAGAACAAATTAAAAACAAAGCAACAGACTCTGGTAATTGCTTATTAAATTTTCAGGTCCCTGTGACAGTAACAGATTTAAATTGATTGCTCATAGTGTTTCTAGATGATACTAGGTGCTCAACAAAACGGCACTCGCTCAGCTTAGAAGTGGATCTTCTAGAATGTACTGTGTGCTTCAGCACCTTACTACTTCTTGAGAGCAAAAGAGAATTCCATAGGGCTGGCTGGCATAGATCAGATGGAAGCACTGAGTGGCAAGTATAACTAGGGCTGTGTTGTCCCAGCCCTTGCTTTGGCTCATTGCTGGCATGGCAAGGTCCAGTTCAACATCAGAACTCAAACAAACAAAAATTCTCAAACATATTTTAACATTTTCATACAAGGGTTATGGAAGATAAAGATTAGACTGAAGGGTGTATCGGTTTGTTTGTTTCAAATTACACAGAATAAGAAAAGGGGAAGGTAAAGAGAAAATGTCAAGAATTCAAAAAAATGACTCTACAAGAAAAGCCCTTATAAATCCCACTTCTCATCTACAAAGAGCTTTTCATAATGCTAAAAGAACATAAAGACTTGTGTTTAACTGGTTTTCCAAAAGGCTTTTGCTGAAAATGACATAAGGTATTCTGAAAAGGTTTCATAAGGTGGGGGGGGGACAGGAAAGCAAGGAATAAGGGGAAAGAGAAGGGGAAAAACAGAGAACAAGATCTTGCACACAGTGTTCAATTCAAGGTTCTCACCTTTACTCGAACTTTTCACAGTAGTCTAAGAACACTAGTTAAATACTAATTTGAATGTACTGGAGAAGCAAACTACTCTCATGTCAACAAAGTGCATGCCTCAGAAAACAGGCTATGAAAGTCCATCAATCAATTCCAAAAGATACAGAAGGGAGGAGCATAGCTCAGCCTACGATGATGATAAGCTGAAAGCAATAGCCAGCATGAAACTGCTGTTACTGCAGCAGCAATTCCACTGCTTTGAGCACACCACTGCTGCCCAATTACTCAGCTTGCTGCTTGAATTCATCTCCTTGCAAGCTATCGTATTTGATACCATTTTGGATTTGAATGCAGATTTACAGCACTTAAAGTCTGTAGTTTAAGCACAAGTTCAAGGATCACTTCAAAGGTACCTCAAACTGTGAAGTTAAGTGGATGAAGACAAAATTATGGGTCTTCAGCAGAAGCCTGAATGTTCCAGAAATTGTCTTGAACTTGTGGCATATGTAAACATTTGTAAGCTTTTGCTTCAAAGATTTTAAGTGGAGAAGTAGAATGAATTACAGGCATATTTCTCTGTCTTACTTTTTTTAAAAATACTTTTCTTCTGCTAGCAAGCAAGGAATAAAACACATTGTGGAATAAAAGCAGTATATCTACTTAATACAAATAAATAGATAGTAATAGTGAAGGAAATATGAGGTGATATGTCTATGTCTTTTGGTTTCATCTATTAAGTAAAATTACATTTATTTATCCCAGCTTTTCACAGCTGACATCAACTGTCTGTTAAGACTGTGTCAAACTAAGGTATGTTACTTTTGACACCAGTACTTGTACATGAGGCTTGTGTGGAAATCAAATCAAAATTAATATTATGACTTAATATTAACAGAACAGCATTCTCTCAATGGTTAACAATAAAACAGAAGAACGTTCTCTCAGTGGTTAACAATAAAACATTGCTATTTTAAACATAAAAGTGTGTACTTGCCATTAGTAATAAGACTCATCCTTCAATCTTATGTAAATTCTGTATTTTATTTCTTTCTGCTCCAGAGAACACTTTAGAAGATTTCTTAGGTTTTGCATGTAATTTATTTTTACTTTCTTATTAAATATCCCAGAGCCAAAATTTATTAGAAGTCCTTGTTCCTGCTGAATCCTTTACGGTTCAGGCATTTCTTCCAGATTTTAAGATTTTGCAACTGTACCTCCAGTTCTTTTCATATTTATGTAGTCTCAACTGTTCTCAGAAGACTAAAGATTTTACTTTAAGTTCCAAGTTCCAGAGATTTTTTAAAAAATGAGAATCTCAACATTCATTAAAATGAAAAAATAATAGGTAAAAGATCTCAAAATTAAATAAGCCATCAATTTTCTAGTTTTTAACATACCTTGAACATACATTTCTCTCCTACGAAGACAGGCTGGGGAAGCTGGGCTTGTTCAGCCTGGAGAAAAGAAGGCTGCAGGTGACATCACTGTAGCCTTCCAGTACCTAAAGGGAGCCTACAAACAGGAGGGGAGTCAACTCTCTGAAAGGATAGATAACAGCAGGACAAGGGGAAGTGGTTTTAAGTTGAAGAAGGGAAGATTTAGGTTGGATGTCAGGGGGAAGTTCTTTACAGAGAGAGTGGTGAGGCGCTGGAACAGGCTGCCCAGAGAGGTTGTGGATGCCCCATCCCTGGAGGTGTTCAAGGCCAGGTTGGATGGGGCCCTGGGCAGCCTGGTCTGCTATTAAATGTGGGAGGCTAGTGGCCCTGCATGTGGTGGGGGGGTTGGAGATTCATGATCCTTGAGGTCCCGTCCTACCTGGGCCATTCTGAATATTGCTTTATAGTTTCAAAGAAGGGGAAAAAAAAGAAGTAACTGTTGATTTAACTGCAGCTTAATCTTTGCTGTCTGATGCACAGGTCAGAACTTTTGAAGCCTGAAGTAAATTATTTTTGTTAAAATGCTGGCAACAGTGGCTGATGCATGTGTTTTTTCCGTTTAGTTCATATTACTGTCATCTTTTGAGTCAGCTAATGCCACTGTTGGATAAAATATCCATTGCTCAGGCACTTTGTTCATCTTCCATTTCTCCTAGCCAAGATGCCCTTCTTCTCTCCTTTCTCTCCCTCTTAAGAATATGAGGAGGCCTCATATTTTCTCATAGATACATGCTAAGTACAAAGGTAAATCAAATTGTACAGATCATATTTATAGATGAGAAGATGAGGTCCAGAAGTTGAACACTGACAGACTATGCATCAGAAATGATAGCAGGGTACTTGCAATTAGCTCTGCCATACCAAGACAAATAAGAACTAAGAATGGCTATAATTAGGGTACGGAGCAATCTGTCCAAGAATGAAAAGATGCATTCTGTTTACTTTTCAAATTGAGAAAAGAAGCACAGGTTTAGAAATCTCTGTCCTTTATTGGTAAGCTTTGCTGTAATACAATCATCATCCACTCTTAGGGAAGGTATTATTCTTTTTACTGCTGGATTTGTTAAAATACTTCAAACTCAGCACCCATTTGGGATTTTCTAAATAAGAAGTGATGTATGAATCACAGAACATGATAGTGCAATACTTGCCAGCAAGTTAACAGGCAAGAGAAAACATTCTCTTTTCTTTACTTGTTTGTTAGTGATTTCTCTTTGCAAAATGTGGAGGAAAAAGTATCAAGCCAAGCTAATTATACTCTTCTTATGTAGAATTCAAATAAAAATTTCTCTGAGAGGGATTCAAAATTTTGAACTGTACAGGCTAACCTGCAACATATCAAATGGCTATAGACGATAAAGTGTTTTCTGCATTTCATACATAGTTGAACCACCATTTATGCACATGCACATGCACTTAGTTGAACCACATTTATGCTAAAATGAATTACCTAATTTAAACATACTAAATCAGGAAGATATGTTGCTCTGAAAGAAATGCCTCCTATTTATTCCCATGGAAACTGCAACAGATAGAGCACAATAAGACTATTTGATAGAGCAAATTTTCAGCTGTAAAACAGTTTTTCAACATAGTTACTATTTGCATTTTTGCCAGTGATGAATAAGAGCCATGCTTGTAAGAATCTGCACCAGTGAAGGTGATTCACAGTTTTACAAGTGCTATGAAGCTGGTGTTACAAGGAGAATGTTGCCTATATGGTCCATCTTTCATCAGCCTGAATGGATGGAAGTCACAATGTGACAAATCCTGAATACATGGTGGCTGTGGTAAAAGAGGCCAGCAAAGACTGGCAGTGTGCTCCATAGACTTCAAACTAGTATGCGGCCTGGCATTATCATGTTGCAACAAAAGGGTTGTCTTCTTCTCTGGCCTCACTCTGGACGTTTGAACCTTCAGCATTACAATATACTTGTCTGAGCTTATTATTTGTCTGGGTTCCAGGAAATACAAAAGGATCACCCCTTTCCTATCCCAAAGGACAGTGCACATCACTTTACCTACTGAAGGCTGCATCTTAAACATTTTTTGATAGGGAACTTCCATGTCACCAGTCCACAGGCTGCCATTTTGACTGCAGCTCATTGTGGTGACATAGCATCGCATCATCGGTAATGATGCAAATGAGGAAACTGTCACCTTCAGACTCATGCTGGTTCAGTAGGTGCTGACAAACTTGCATATGGTGTTGTTTCTGTTCCTGTGTGAGTATTTATGGCACTCGTCTGGTGCAAACTTTGTAATTATGTGGTCATAATGTGCCAATTTGTGTGGATGAGCTGATGGAAATTTTGTGGTATCACATCTGTGTATGGGCATGCAGACACGCGTGGCTTGTCTTTCAATCTCTGTCACTGCTGCTGAAATGCACCACCCACCTCCTCAGTTTGATAACATCCGCTGTTTGGTCTCCATACATGTTCAGCATACATCAGTGAATGTCAGTGGGGACGAAGGTCAGTACAGAGCTGCATTGCAATAAGATCTCTGTTTTTTCTTCATGGAAGTATTCGCTGACACACCTTTGCTTCATCCACACTTCCATGTCAGATGTCATTTTGTCAGCCTATCCCTCTGCTGCCATCTGTTTCACAGCAATAAGTGTAGTGGAATATTGGTGGGAAACTTCAGACTCTGCTGTCATACCACCAACATTCTCCTCTGATGCCATTGGCCAACATAATAAAATAGGAGGCATTACTTTTCAGGATGACCCTTGTACAAATGAGGTTCTACATCACATTAAGGTGTCAGAGTAAAGGGTAAATTATAAACCTAACTTAGTACCAGATCTGGAGGTTGATGGCCCTGCATGAGGCACGGGATTGGTACCTGATGGTCCTCGGGGTCCCTTCCAACTCAAGCCACTCTATGATTCTATAAATGATTTACTAAATATTAAATAACAAACAATACATAAAGTGAAGAAGAAACACTTATATCTCTATCTAAATATGGATTATAGACAAGAAGTTAATATTCAAGTGCTATCCAGGAGTAAAACACTATATACATTCCATGCCATTTTCAGCTTAACTGGAAAATGAAGATCTTCTACGTTCATATTTTATTTTGAATCAGGAGAGAGAGCTCTTAAAGCAAACACACATAGCTTTCCTACTTCCAATACTTGGGCTCCCTGTGGGGCTTAGTATGAGAGTTTATAATTTGAACTTCTTTTAGAGAACTAAATCTGAAAATGAACCTCAGGTGCTGTGCAATCCATTGAGTCAGACTTGAACTAACAGTGCATAGATTGGAGGATGGCTCCTCAGCACCCAATATATCTATACTTATTGTTCTTTTCATTGTCTACTGGTGCACATATTAAATTAAATCCTGAGCAAGTTTTATACTGAGTATATGATTTTTGTAGTGTTTCACTTTTAGGGCAATGATGCTATAGCCAAATTGATTTATGACACTGAAATGAACAATTGGCATGAAAAAACTTATTGTAAATAAAATAGTCAAGCATTCTCTAGCCCATCTGTCAAGACAAGGCAAGAAAAAAAGTGTTCAATGAAGAAAAAAATTCAAATGCAAATTTTGCTTGATTTTTCATTCTTGGTGTATGTTTGTGTATCCAAATGCCTCTACCCTCATATGGTATTTTTTAACAGAGAAAAGAGAAGAAATGAATGCACCTGGTTGACACAGAAACCAGTAAAATAACTGCAAAAAGAGTCACAGCCACTGAGTTTCAGCGTTGTGCTCTACTCAGTTGTTACATGTGCTGCCTCCATTGCAATTGGAATCACTTGGACTGTAGAGTGCCTTCGTGAAGTGCTCTAAAGCAACCTATCCGTAAATCTTCTGTTAGTTTTCTGTGATAAAATTAGCTACATTCCAGCCAAATATTTTCAAGTTGTTTTCAAAAATGTCAAGTCTGGGTGTCCTTCCTGCTATGCAATGTTTTCTGACAGTGAAAATATGAACCCTATTAAATAATGTTATCATCTGTAAATGCTGAGCAGCTTTAACTCATGAATGTTTTTGGAGGAGTATAGGATGTTTAGTATATTTGAAAATACTGAATCAGATGCTATCCATATTCTTTGTTTGGTACAGAAAGATCATGAAAAATTTAAGCCTGAAGTGAAACAAAGGATACAGAATATTTAACTGTTAGAATACAGTTATTCTCCTCAGCCACTTGAAGACTCTACTTGCACTCTATTTACTGTGAAATTTCCACTACAAATATGTCAGAACCATTTTGCCAATTGCATTTTCAGTTGAAACTGTACACTTTAAAACTATTACTTTCCACTGTAATTCTGATATTTATGAAGGAGGACATCAAAAATATGAAAAAAGAACATTGTTTCTCTTTCTATCTTCTTTGAGGAAAAATTTGAATAGAAAATTATTTTTGATCAGATTTATTAGGAATTCAAATTTATCTTATTTATAGATTTTTTTATACTAAATTGTCTAGAAAGAGCACTACAGCCGTCTGAATGTTACACCTATCACTCATACCTGAGCTGTCATATCAAGAGCCGAGAACCTTGTCTAGGCACTGTTTTACTGAATGTTAAGTTACTAAAGAGAAATCTCCATCCCTGGATAGGTTCAAAGCCAAACTGGACCAGGCTCTGAGCATATGATCCAACCCTGCTCACGAACAATAAATATATTGGTTGCTCTGAAAGTAATGCCTTCTATTTAAATGGAAACTGCAAGTGATAGAAAGAATACAACCGAACTGTTCAATAGAGTGAATTCTCAGCTACAGAATCTTTTTTCAACATAGTTACCATCATTAGGTGTACATTTTCACCAGTGACCAACAACAGCCTGCATGCTACGCTCATAAAAAGCATAGTTCACCAGCAGAGGTGAACTGCTCTTGCTGCCACCATCACCACTGCTGAAATGCACCACTTACCACCTCAGTGTACTAATATCCACTGTTTGATCCCCCTAAACATTCAGCAGATGCTGATGATTGTCAACAGGTACAAGCTTTTCCACACGAAGGAATTCAATTCCACAGCTTTTCTTCATATGCCCCTTCATGTCAGATGCCATTATATAGGACTTCCCCTCTGCTACCATCAGTTGGACAGGAACAAAAATAATAGAATATTGACAGAAAGGTTCAGCCTCTACTGCCATACCACCAACATCAACCTTTGACATTATTGGCCAAGATAGAGGAGACATTACATTCAGTGGAGCTCTCATGCATTTGAAATTTTCAATATCTTTCTCTAATTCTTTTTGAATCAAATGCTATATCTACTAATTAACACAATTCTGATAGCAAGGTGACTGGAGCCGTACCAAAGATTTTATTGATTTTGTATGGGCATGGCAGCCCAGGAAGGCTGGAAATACTTTAAGGAAGTTATTTTAAAGGTGCAGGAGCTGAACATCCCCAAGTCATGGAAGATGAGCCAATAAGCAAGAAGGCTGGACTGGCTGAACAGAGACCTTTGGCTGGAACTCAAGAGCAAAAGGAAAGTTCACGATCTTTGGAAGAGTGATCAAGCTACTTATGAGGATTACAGGTACATAGTGATGCTGTTCAGGGAGAAAATCCGAAAAGCCAAAGCCCAGCTAGAACTGAACTTGGCCACTTAGGTAAAGGATTACAATAAATATTTCTATAAATGCATCAACAGTAAGTGGAGGGCTAGGGAGAATCTCCATCCCTTGTTGGATGCTGAGGGCAAAATGGTGACCAAGGATCAGGATAAGGTTGAAGTACTTATTGTCTTCTTTGCCTTGGTTTTTAATAGTAAGACTTGTTACTCCTGGGCACACAGCTCCTTGCACTGGTAGATAGGGATGAGGAACAGAATAGGGCCTGCATAATCCATGATGAGATGGCTTTTGGACCTGCTCTGAAAGCTGGATGCTCATAAGTCTATGGAGCTGGATGGATTGCACCCTAGAGTGCTGAGAGATGTGTTTGCCAAGCCACTCTCCATCATTCTTCAACAATCCTGGCTAACACTGGGATGTCCTGGCAGACTGGAGACTGGCAGATGTGACGCCTATCTTCAAAAAGGGCCGGAAAGATGATTCTGGTAACTACAGACCTATCAGTCTCACCTCAATGCCAAGGAAGGTTACGGAGTGGATATTCTCAGGAGCCATCATGGACCAATTAATGGTCAACCAAGGGATCAGGCCAGTCAGCATGGGTTTGTGAATGGTAGATCCTATTTCAAAACCTGATTTTGTTCTATAACAAGGTGACCTGATGAAGGTAAGGCTGTTGATGCAGTCTACCTGGACTTCAGTAAAGCCTTTGACACTGTCCCCCACAACATCCTCATGGAGAAGCTGACTGCCCATGGTTTGGATGGGTGTATGCTCTGCTGGGTGAAACACTGGCTGGATGGCTGGGCCCAAAGAGTTGTGGCCAACTAGGTTAAATTTAGTTGGCTGCTGGTCACAAGTGGTGTTCCCCAGGGCTCGGTACTGGGCCTGCTTCTATTTAACATCTTTATTAATGATCTTGATGAGGGGATTGAGTGCACCCTCATAAGTTTGCAGACAACACCAAATCGGGAGGGAGTGTTGATCTGCCAGAGGGCAGAAAGGCACGACAGAGGGAGCTGGCTAGATTGGATTAATGGGCCAAGGTTCACTGTATGAGTTTCAATAGGGCCAAGTGTTGGGTCCTGAATTTTGGTCACAACAACCGCAGGCAACAATACAGGCTTGGGGAGGAGTGGCTGGAAAGCTGCCTGATGGAAAGGAACCTTGGTGTGCTGATGGACAAACGGCTGAATGTGAGCCAGCAGTGTGCCCAGGTGGCCAAGAAGACCAATGGCATCCTGGCTTGTCTCAGGAATGGTGTGGTGAGCAGGACTGGGGACTGGGGAAAGTCATCCTGCCCCTGTACTCAGCATTAGTGAGGCCTCTCCTCGAGTACTGTGTTCAGTTTTGGGCACCTCAGTACAGAAAGGACATGGAGGTGCTGGAGCAGGTCCAAAGAAGGGCAACAAGGCTTGTGAAGGGCTTGGAGAATATGCCCTATGAGGAGAGACTGAAGGAACTGGAGCTGTCAGTCTGAGGAAAAGGAGGCTGAGGGGAGACCTTATTGCTCTCTTTCAGTACCTGAAAGGTGCTTACAGCAGAGAGAGGTTGGTCTCTTCTCACTGGTGACAGGTGACAGGACATGGGGAAATGGCCTCAAGTTGTGCCAGAGTAAGCTTAGGTTGGATATCAGGAAACACTTCTTTACAGAAAGGGTTGTTAAGCACTGGAATAGGCTCCCCAGGGTGGTGGTTGAGTCACCATCCCTGGATGTGTTTTTAAACTGTTTGGATGTGCTGCTCAGGGACATGGTTTAGTGGAGGGTTGTCAGAGTTAGGTAGTATGATTAGGTCACGGTTGGACTTGATGATCTTTAAGATCTTTTTCAACTTGAGCAATTCTATGATTCTATGACTACTTGACTGGCTTAATGGGATGCGTCTCAGTGAGGAATACTTTTGTCTGCATGTCAAAGGCACAGGCAGGTAACACAGACCAATGTACATAAGCAAACTAAATACCAGAAAACATATATTCCACAAACACACTGAGTGTAGATTCTACTGATGATCAAGTAATGAAATAAAAAGAAATTAAAGGAATAGATGTTTCAGGTCCTATTTGAATCTAATCACAAAATAAGCACTAGTGAATTCTTGGATGAGATTTCTGGACTATTTTTCCTGCAAAGATTTTCTGATAATTTTGCAGAACAAACCTTCATTCCTTTTTCAACTCTTTCAGAAGATTTAAGATTTTTATGGCACAAAAGATGAGACAGAAAATTGGGCCATCAATTCTCTGGCTATCTACTGTCCCCTACTACCAGTGGTCATAAATCAGTGAAAAAACACTGCTTAAGGAAAATACATGCTTAGGTATCCACTTAATTGATACTTAAAGTCACTACAAAGACTCCCCATTCCCACCAGCTACTTATAATCTAGGCGCTGATAGAGCCACATTGTTTAGAAAATCTAGTAGCACATTATTGAAAATATTTGAAATTCTGAGACTTCAGAAAAGGCATGATTTTGTACAGGATTTATTAATTCCCAGTTATGGCCCCAAAGGGATTCATAACACAAGTTCCACTCAGTCATTGATGTCATACTTTGTTGTGTTGTACAATCCAGTACTTTTATTTTAAAAGAAAGAAAAGTAAACAAACAAACAACAGAAATAACCCCCCCCAAACACATAACAAAACAACAAAAAAATACACATCAGTCCTTAGTACTTGTTATGTCCTTGGCATAGCTTATTCTACAACTTCACAGCTGATTTATAGAATCATAGAATCACAAGTTTGAAAATGATTTGCAGGATCATCTAGTCCAACCACCTTCCCATTCCTATTAGTACCACAAGCTACTAGACCATATCTCGTAGCTCCTCATCCAGATGCCTCTTGAACACTGCCAGGGACGGCGACTCCACCACCTCCCTGGGCAGGCCATTCCAGTGCCTGACCACTCTCTGAGAGAAAAAGTTTCTCCTAATGTCCAACCTAAACCTCCTCTGGTACAACTTCTGGCCATTTCCTCGGGTCCTACTATTTGCCTGGGAGAAGAGGCCAGACCCTTTTTCATCACAGCCTCCCTTCAGGAAGTTGTAAAGTGCAATGAGGTCTCCCCTGAGCCTCCTCTTCTCCAGACTAAATAATCCCAGCTCCCTCAGCTGCTCCTCATAAGACTTGTGCACCAGACCCCTCACCAGTTTTGTTGCCCTTCTCTGGACTCATTCCAGGGCCTCAATGTCTTTTTTGTAGTGAGGGACCCAAAACTGAACACAGTATGTGTCCTACATTACATGTATCCCATGTTGTAAAATCCCAGATCTTCCTTTGACTCTCAGACGGCTCTCTACTTCAAAAGATGTTTGTCAGGCAGATGTCAAAAGCATCACTTCTTACAGTTACATGAAGATTTTGGAATGCAACTCTACTGAATCCCTCTAAATACAGCTTAAAAGAACATACAAAAAAATGGAGTCAGATAAAAGATATCTTGTGCAAAAATATGGAGAGTTTTGACCCTTTTAGAAAATATAATTATTTTCTGATGCTTTTTGTTACAGGGGGAAGACTACAGGACCTACAGAAGCATTATAGAAATTTGTCTTAAAGGATTCATTTTGGTTGTCGCTTTTATTTTGTATTACTCCATCCTCCTGGATGGTACTTCACAGTGCTAGAAATTGATTCTGACTGTTTAAGATATGTGATGCTGCGTTCTGGACTTATATGCATAGTATAACAGATAATTTAATGGTATAAAGCCACTTAACACATTAAGAAAGATAGACCAATCTAAAACAATACTACAGATTTTTCAAACACCAGAAATGAGGATCCCCATGAAAAATCAAAACAGCACAACAACCCACACAGTGCTAAAGTTCACACACATACAACAGCTGAATTGCACTAATATCTCATTCAAGGATTAGGTAGATGTATTAGATAATAGCTTACTAGATGAGAATGAATAAACAACAGCAACAGCAATAGCAAAAAATCTACTTAAACTGTAACACTTAAATGCAAATGAAGCAAAACAATATATATATATCATTTACTAAGAAAAAAAGAATCATTCATATCAGTTAGATCAGTGGCATTTCCAATTTGCAGCTTGGGACTGTTTTACGAATTTTCATGCTTTTGAGCCCACTTTAATGTATAGTATGGAAACACAATTGGAAAAATTTCCTTTGGCTACATTTGATACGCTTTCATTATTTAATCTCTTTAAGTCATGCATCATACTCTCCTTTGAAGAATTTACTCAAACATGATTAAAAACTGCTTTTGAAAGCCAACTTTGACTTCTTCAAGACCAACTTAGAGGCATTCCATGAGTTAGAACTCTGGGAGGTAGGGGACGCCCAAGAGCTGGTTGACATTCAAGCACCCCTTCTACCAAGGTCAAGATGAGTGCATCCTTAAGAGAAAGAAACTGGGCAGGGTGCCAGAAGACCCATATGGATGAGCAACGAGTTCACGGAAAATTTCAAATGGATGAAGAAAGTCTGTGAAATGTAGAAAATGTGTCTGGTCACTTGGAAGTAATATTGAAATGTTGTCAGGATTTGCAGGATTGTGATGAGAAAGGCTAAGGCCCATGTAGAATTAAATCTGGTGAAGGAAATTAAGGACTAAAAGAAAAGCTTATTTAAGCATGTCAGTAGTAAAAGGAAGACTAGGGAAAATGTGAGTCCTCTACTGAATGAGTAGGCTGTCCTGATAATCAAGGACATTGAGAAGACAGAGTTAATGAAAGCTTCTTTGCTTCAGCCTTTACTACGAAGACTGCCCTTTGGGAATTCAGGACTTTGGAGATAAGAGAGAGAGTCTGGAGAAGGGAAGAATTCCCAGTGGTGTATCGCTCCAATTTATAGGAGGGAGAGGAGATTCTTTTAATCTATATATACCCGATGGCGAGATTAAGATGCAGTGGGTCAAATGTTAGCCCACCAAGTCCATTACAAATCCTGGTTGTTTAGTGATATGGGGAAGGGAGGATGGGCGATAGAAAGGAGATAAAAGCAAGGAGTTTTTGTAGAGAGCAAGAGAGAGATAGTTACCACTGTCGATCCAGCAAGGTTCATAGTATTTCCGTTGATCTCAGGAACTTGTCCAGTCACCGTGGGGGATGGGAGAATGCCAGGAAGCCTTTAAGAAAACAGGCCCTGGGAGGGTTCTCCCAGAGAGGTTCTTTCTCTCAGGGAATTACTCTGTCAGAGGTTTATATGGGAGTTCTCCTCCAAAGTTCTTACTTTAGTGAGAGCCTTTTATCCCTCATTTCTCAGTTTTTTTTCCTCCTTCTTTTTTCTCTGTTCATGTCATATACCTGTCCCAACAGATAAGCCAGGAGGGAGTGTGCCTTTGTTGCTATGCACAAGCATTACTGCCTTTTGCAGTGGTCTGCTCCTTCAAGCCACGCTCCCGAAAAAGTCTGCTTGTCCCACTTCAGCTTATCTTTACAATCAGAAGCAGAGGTACTGTGGAACAGTGATATCCACCACTCACCACCACTCACCTAAATAATTCGCAGCTGTCAGTTAGAGTCTTATCACCAGAAAGGCCTCACGAAGCAAACTCTGAGACAAAAAGAACCAAACAAAAAGTTTTGTCTTTCACAAACCGCCATGAAAGGTCTAGTCAGAGATAGAATATGCAGAAGCAATGCACTCAGATCTATGCACCCTGAGAGGATGCACCCATGAGTGGACAGAGAGGTGGCAGAAGTGACTGCCAAGCCACTCTCTTTCATCTTTGAAAGGTTATGGAGAATGGGGGAGTTGCCTGAAGTTTGAAGAAAAGATAATGTTATTCCAGTCTTCAAAAATGACAACAAGAACAACTCCTCTGTTCCTGGGAAAGTGATGGAATAGCATATTCTAGACATCATCTCCAAGCAAGTAGAAGAAAAGAGGGGTAGAAGGAGTAGTCACCATGGATTCACCAAGGGAAAATCATGCTATAATAATCTGGTAGCCTTCTATGATGCTGTGACTAGTTGGGAAGCTGAGCAGACAGCAATGGCTGTAATGTAACCTGACTTCAGCAAGGTGACATCATTTCACATAGTAGGTAAACTTAAAAAGTATGGGATAGATGAGTGAGGTGGATTGTGAACTGGCTGACTGGTAAAGCTCAGAAGGCTGTGATCAGTGGTGCAGAGTCTAGCTGGGGGCCTGTGGCTAGCAATATTCCCTACGGATCTGTATTGATCCAGTTTTGTTCAAAATTTTCATCTATGATCTGGATGAAGGAATAGAACGCATCCTCCGCAAGTTTGCTGATGATATGAAGCCAGAATGAGTGGTTGACACACTGAAAGGCTGTGCTACTATTCTGTGAGACGTGGACAGACAAGGGGGTTGGGTGGAGAGGAACATTATGACGTTCAAAAAGGGCAAGCGTAGGGCATCTGGGGAAAAGTGGTCAACCATATTAGTACGGGATAGAGGCTGACCTGCTGGAAAGGAACTCTGCAGAGAAGTTATCCTGATGTAAATGGGTTGACTGTGAGCCAGTAGCATGCCCTTGAGGTGAAGAAGGCAATTCATTCAAACCAATGAAGAAGGTATCCTGGTGTGCATGAAGAAGAGTTTGGCCTGCAGACCAAGGGAGGTGATCCTCCCTTTCCACTCCGGCCTGGTGAGGCCGCATCTGGAGTACTGTGTCCATTTCTAAGATCCCCATTTGAAGTAAGATGGAATTTCTGGAGAGTCCAGTGCAAAGCTGCAAAGATGATTAGGGGCCAGGAGTATCTCCCTTGTGAAGAATGGGGGAGTGACCTTAACTTGGAGAAAGGAAGACTGAGGAGAAGGTCTTACAAGTACTTATTGTAGTAGGCGTGTGCGAGGAAACGGGGTGTGACGGGGTCAGGCTCCCTATGCTCTGTGTATGCTCTGCTTTTGCCAAGTAGTGACCTGTAATAGGACAGTGCTTATGCAAGGGGCGTAGACGAAGCGGGACAGGAATGTCAGGAATGTACTTAAACGCATACCACTTAGCAATAAACGCCATTTTGCCTCACGCACTCTGGGGTCTGTGTGAGCATTTGGCCCCGGCCTGGTTAGGGTCGGTTTCGCTGGCAAGTGGCACCCTCGGTTGGCAGAGGACGAACAACGCGAAAATACAACAAGTGGTGACCCCGACGTGATCTGCCTATCGAGGGTTAACCACCCGGCGTGCCCGTGAAGCGGAGAAGAGCCTGTGGGGTGGCGGCAGGTCGCTCACGGAAGACACATCGCGGAGAAGAGCCTGTGAGGTGGCGGCAGGTCGCGTGTGTAACCATGGAACAAGTTATTAAGGTACTTTTGCAGTTTTGTAAAGACCACTGTGGCAAAAATACTCCTTCACGGAAGGAGATCGCCGCGGTGCTTTCGCTTTTAGAAAAAGGAGGGGAGCTGGACTCTTCTCAACAAGTGCTAGATTCAGGCAGGTGGGATTCACTCACCTCGGCACTATGCCAGCGTGCCATGACTAATCAAAAGGCCGCAGAACTTAAGACTTGGGGTTTGATACTTGGAGCCCTTAAGGCGGCTAAGGAGGAGGGTAAGCTTAGGGCGGAAAAGGAGGGGGGAAGGGCCCCGGGGAGCGGGTCTTTGGAATCTTGCAGGTCCGACGAACAAAGGACGGCGAATGAGATGGCGAACGGGGGCGGAGACATGAAGAAAGGGGAGCCACCGGATCTGCCAGGCGACCCAACGGCTCCGCCTCTGCCCTACCCTAATCGGCCGTTATATCCTTCTTTGGAAAAGTTAGCTCAGGCGGAACCGCCCACAGAAGGAAGCGCGAAAGGCAGGAGTCAGGTTACGGACTGGGCTAAAATTAAAGAGGAAGTAGAAGAGAGGGGTCTTACGAAACTGGTCGCGCTTCCGGTCGTGGTGTCGGAGGAGGGGGGACCGATTTGGGTTCCGCTAGACCCAAAAGGGGTAGCAAGGGTGATCGAGGCAGTAGAAAAGAAAGGGTTGAAATCCCCCCTGACAATGAACGCCCTTGAAACCCTTACTGCGCAGGGTCCCCTGTTACCATACGATATTGAGAACCTGATGCGCATGGTGTTGAAACCGGTGCAGTATACACTCTGGAAGGAGGAGTGGCAGGCTCGAATTAGACAAATGCTGGTCACGGCACAGAATGATCAGGGAAACCCAATACGTGAATCTAATATCCAGAGATTAATGGGCAGCGCTCCTGGAATGTTGACCCCCCAGGCGCAAGTTGGGCACCTGAGGCCGGGGGAGCTGATTGCTACCTCGGATGCTGCGCTAGAGGCGTTCAGGAGGCTTGCAAGAAACGCTGAGCCTTCCACTCTGTGGACAGAGATTGCACAGGGTCCCACGGAGTCGTTTCAGGATTTTGCAGATAGATTGATTAAAGCAGTGGAAGGTTCGGAGCTACCCAGAGCGGTCCATAGTCCTGTTATTCTGGATTGCTTGTATCAGAGGTCAAGTGAGGGCGTGCAGGCACTGCTGAGAACAGCATCGGAAAGGTTTCACACCCCTGGCGAGGTCATTAAGTATGTTATGGACAAACAGAAATCACGTCCATCTGTGGTCGGTGAGGTCGCTGCAGCAGTAGGAGGGGTGATGATGGCGCACGGAGAGGTCGGCCGTCAGATTACAGACCGGCCACCGGGACCATGCTTCAGGTGCGGTCAATTGGGTCACCTTAAGGCCCAGTGTAAGAGCAACGCGGGGGGAGGCGTGGTATGCCAAATGTGCGGGAGGAGAGGTCACACGGCGCCGCAGTGCAGGGCTCGTAAGCCACACCATCAGGGTAACGCGGGAGGGAGGCAGTTTGTGATCCGAGACCCCCTTTCCCATCTGCGTTTGGAACGAGCTGTCGATCTGAATTTGCCCATGGCAGCTCTGTCTTTAAGCTGCAGGGAATGCCCTCTGGTTCGAGCCACTATCTCGTATACTGATCTCCCGCCTGATTTTCAGGGCCCTCGGTCCATATTTGTTACTGCGCTTATCGATTCCGGTGCAGACGTAACGGTCATAGCGGAATCGGAGTGGCCAGCTGTTTGGCCCAAAGGAGTCACTCAGACGATAACAGGAGTAGGGGGAGCTCACCTCTTGTCACAGCCAGGGAATGTATGGGTTACCTGGGCAAATAAGACGGGCCAAAAGGACTTTTGCCTTAGCTTGCAATCGGCAACTTCGCCCTTTCGCACCTGCCTAGTAGGTATCCCGCAATATAACTTGGAAGCCTTTGCGGGATACACCACGAACCATTCCGCTTGCTATAACGATGCTGACTTAGCGACCCAAACGGCATGTTTGATAAGGTCTCTGAATGTGTCTCTTCCATGGCATCCGCAGGAATTAGATATCTTGGGGTTGCAAAAGGTACGAAACGGGTCACACAATGGCACGCGTACCTGTATTACCTTCGGGTCAGTATGCTGGAAGGAAGGTAGCTTCCTTGTCTGCGATTTGTTTGATGGGGTATTCAACGGCTCAGAGGGACTGGAAAAACAGTTGCAGGCCTTAATTACCCGGTGGGCAGGAACAGATCCGCGGCTGAAGCCGTACAATGAGACCTCTTGGACTGTAGTTAGCCCTGCAAACACAGAAGCTTTCTCTATCACGTCAGGTTATTGCGGATATACCAAAAATGAAACACGGGCCTTCAGGTCCAATATAACCTGCTTGTCAAAGGGTGGGATCCTTTCTAGCGGTGGATCCGGATATAATTGTACGGCAATTTGGGACTTTTATGGGTATGGATTCACTTTCAAAAGGGGTGTCAATGAGGCACTATGGAATAACAAAACGGCCAAGGCATTGCCCCCTGGGATCTTTCTGATTTGTGGGGACAGGGCTTGGCAAGGCGTCCCGCGTAATGCCTTGGGGGGACCTTGCTACCTAGGACAGTTGACAATGCTTTCTCCCAACTTTACAACATGGATGCAGTATGGTCCGAACATTGCGGGTCAACGTATTAAGCGTTCGAGCCCAGTTCCGCAGGACTGCAATGACGAGGTAGAGTTGTGGAGCGCTACAGCTCGGATATTCGCTTCTTTCCTCGCCCCTGGCGTTGCTGCGGCCCAAGCCTTGAAGCAGATTGAGCGCCTAGCGTGTTGGTCGGTTAAGCAGGCGAATTTAACGACATTAGTACTGAATGCAATGTTAGAGGATACGAACAGCATTCGACATGCGGTGCTGCAAAACAGAGCAGCCATCGATTTCTTGCTCCTGGCACAGGGGCATGGGTGTGAAGACCTAGAAGGAATGTGTTGCTTCAATCTTAGCGACCACAGTGTATCCATCCATAAGGCGCTGAAAGCCCTACGAGACCACACGGAAAAGATCCGAGTAGAGGACGACCCCATCGGGGACTGGCTGAGAAGCGTGTTTGGCAGCTTTGGAGGGTGGATCGCCAAAGTTATTAGAGTAATTGCGCTAGTATTGCTTGTAATAATCGGTATTGCAGCTATCTTGCCATGTGTAATCATGTGTTTCCAGAGTTGCCTCTCAAGGATTATGTGGCAAGTTATGGACCAACGGATACTGTATCATAAAATGAAGGATCAGTTGTGAGATATATATTCGCGTCGCGATCGCGCTGTAACGGGATTTAGAGCATAGGGAGGGGGAGATGTAGTAGGCGTGTGCGAGGAAACGGGGTGTGACGGGGTCAGGCTCCCTATGCTCTGTGTATGCTCTGCTTTTGCCAAGTAGTGACCTGTAATAGGACAGTGCTTATGCAAGGGGCGTAGACGAAGCGGGACAGGAATGTCAGGAATGTACTTAAACGCATACCACTTAGCAATAAACGCCATTTTGCCTCACTGCCCCATTTTGCACTCTGGGGTCTGTGTGAGCATTTGGCCTCGGCCTGGTTAGGGTCGGTTTCGCTGGCAAGTGGCACCCTCGGTTGGCAGAGGACGAACAATGCGAGAATACAACACTTATTAATTGCTACTGAGCAGGAGTCAAATGGATGGGGCCAGGATACTTTCATTAGTGCCAAACAACACAACAAGGGGAATGAGCACTAACTTGTACATAAGAAGTTCTAAATGAATGCTAGGAAAAACTTCTTTACTCTGTGAGTGACAGAGAACTTCAACAAACTGTCCAGAGAGGTTGCAGTGTCTCCTGTGGAAACAGTCAAAACCTACCTGGATGTTTTCCTGTGTAACCAGCTGTATAGAACCTGGCTTTATCAGGGGGTTTGAACTAGATCTCTCTACACCTATGATTCTCTGACTCTGTGATCTAATTACCTGAGATACATTTAGATGGCAAGAACAACTAAATAAAGGATCCAACCTGTCAACTAACCTTCAGCTGAAAGATGGCTGTCTTAATACAATAAAACAGTGCTGCAAGAGTAGCAGATTTTCATTACTGCCGGTGCACTTAATACATTAAGCCTACTGAGACGCTACTGAACCAGTTTTAGATTTTGGCCTATAATTAAACTACACTGAAGTTATTTCATAATCAGGTAATGGATTTACTTCCTTTCCTTCTCTCTGGGAATGGTCAGTTGCTATTACTTTGATAAACCAAAACTAAATTGTTACCACTTCTAGTGGGGTCTCATGGAAACAAACAAAAAAACAAACAAACAAAAACTTTCAACAGCAGCAAAAAAGAGTCATTATGTCCTTAGCTTTGTTTACAGAGAAGTCGGGAGTTTGCTTTGCTGTGTCCTATCTGGACAGTGCATCTTCAGTCCAATAATTCATTTCAAGCTTAGTTATGTAACTTACTGTCTAGTTTCTTGTATCTTTTTTTTTTTTTTTTTTGGTCACAGAGATTATTTTGATGTTGCTTCTCATTTTGACTTCAGATTGTTTTATGCAATGTGCTTTTGCTGTCAGACTTTCATATAATATTGTTTCAAATTGAACAATAATGTACTGTTGGTTCCCATGAAATCTCATTAGTCTCTTCCGATTGATTTGACATATCTTGGTAAAGAACGACTCATTACTATGCAAACTGAGATAACCTCTGTTTCTAGGCTAATTATCATATAGCAGTTTACATCTGATATACACTTGGTAATTTTGAAGTCAGACCAATCTTAAAAGCCTAAATTATAGGGGAATTAAATCAAGACTTTCTATGCAAAGTGTTTGAAATACTGACTATGAAATGTCTCTGTCCTTTCTGTAATACCAGAGATATTCATATATTATGTAATTCTACAGATAAGTCCCAGTCTGTTGGATGTTTTGGCTGACAAGCCAGTTTCCGTTTGTTATATATTGAGTAACACATACAAGGATTTCTGTTGACATTGATGAAACTTTGTGTAGACCAGGCATGACCAGCTCGCAGTCTACAGGCCACATGTGACACTTTATAAAGTGGCCTGTTCCCTGTTGTGCCATCATGGTGGTAGCTCTTCCACACCAAGCAGCCCAGCCTGGCCCTACAAAGAGAAATAGTGGATAAAGGAAGAGTCTTCAATGAAAAATGGACAGACAAGTACTTTTTCTGTAGATACAAGTATATGGCACTATGCTTAGTTTGGAAGGAAAGCATGTCAGTTTTCAGAGATTACAACTTTACATTATATGCAAAAACATGCTGCCAAGTTTCATGCATACCAAATGCTTCATAAAGACAAAATAGCAGAACTGAAAAAAGTTTTCATCTCAACCAATTTTTTTAAAAAAGCGTCAGAACTCAAAAGGATTCTATTATAAAAGCTGGCTATGTGGTAGCAAAACTGAAAAAAAAAAAAAAAAATCAAAACCATTTTCTAATGGTGAATTTATTTAGCAATGTATGGAGTGCAGAACAGATATGATTTATTCAGGTACAAAAATTGATTTTTCTAAAATTAGTTATTTTCACCAAGTTACAGCTAAGCAAACTGAAGAAACAGGGTGCTTTGGTGATAGATGAATTTACTGTTATTAGAGATATTTTTATTAGAGGTACTTATAATGAATGCAATGTCACTGAAGAAATGCCTTCTTCGGTGTCATGAAAAGACACAACTGATTCCCTTGATTTGTATGAAGTGGTAAAATTTACATTAGAGAGATTTTCTTTAACCTTCATCAGCATACCTTCTATAGCTACTAATGATGTCCTGGTCACAGTTGAAAAAGAGAGACTTTTAAAATTAATAGAAGACGATGCAATTGCCACCAGCAACTCATGTTTGATGAAATGTCATTGAATTGTCAAGAAATCTTCATGCAAGAAAATCTTTATGCAAAAGCTTCAAAAACTGATAATATCTTACAAGTCATCATCAAAGTTGTGAATTTCTTAGCATCTAAGGGATTGAGTAATTGCCAATTCCAGGAGATCCTTAAAAGTATGAATGCTGATCATGGGGATATATTTTACTTTTCTGAAGGAAGGTGGCTTAGTCAGGGTAAAGTGCTAAAAAGATTTTATAATTTGCAAAATGAAATGAAGTCATTTATGGAGTCAAAAGGAAAATTTGTGCTAGAAAATGAAGATTATAAGGGTTCATGGTTTTGGCATTTTTGGTCAATTTAACTACTATTTTAATGAGTTAAACATGCATCTTTGCAGTGAAAATCAACTTATCTTTTTCAAACCATAATAGCACTTAAAATGAAACTTAAGTTATGGCAAGCTCAAGTCATGGCAAATAATTGCATGCATTTTGATACGCTGGCTAAATGCAGTCCTGTGAATACTAAAATGTATGCATATTTGCTTTGTGTTTTGTTAAATAATTTGAAAAGTTTTCAAGATTGAGGAAAAAATCAGTTTCTTTGCATATTTGTAACTCCATTTTCAGTTGCAACAAATATACTTACCTGCAAATTTTCAAAAGAAATGTAGAGAATTGCGATCAGATATTCAACTCAAATTAAAATTTGATCATGTCTCTTTAATAGACTTTTATAAGCCCTCTCTTATCAGAGAAAAGTATCCCTCTCTTCACTGTCACTCCTTATTCACATCATTGCTTTTTGGCAGATGCAGATTTGTGAAAATTACTTTCAAGGATGAACTCCAGGAAGAGTAGAATTTCATAAAAACTGTCTGACAGACACCTTGAGAACTTACTAAGAATTGAGACCACTTCATATGAGCCAAACTGATGCACTAGTTTTGCAGGGTCAAATATCCCACTACTCCTATGCTTTTATTGCTCTCTTAAAAAAATATTTTAATAAAAAATATTTAAAAACCCATACAATTTTTTACTTGTATATATTAAGTACATTTTTAAATGTTTTTAAGTACATTTTATATGTAATTCAAGACAATTCATCATGCAGTCTGGCCCAGGCAAGCCAGAATATTGGACACCCACTGTGTAGAGAGAACAATGCAAACAAATGCAGAAGACTTCAATAAAAAAGTGGTAAAAAGCAATGTAGTTTTGACAATAGAAATACCTAGTAAAAGACAACAAAAACTGAAATTATATATCAAAGAAATGCTATGTTTAAATACCCTAAATCTTATTCGGATTTATTACTTATTTAAAAATCAAGTTACAAAGAGGTCTTTGGATAGAGTATGCTGAAGAAAACTGCCCACTGGTCTTAGCAGCAGAAGGTGAGTAACAAGAGGATTCCTTCCTTTTTGGTGAATCTACAGGAATGCAATTGACTGAGGCACAACACAATCTTAATATAAGAAATGATTGATGGCTTGCTTGAAACTCAGTAACAATGTCAATTCCCTGCCCTCCCCTTTATTTCTGAAGTAAGAATAACCAATGATATTTTGCCTTTTGTCATGTAAATCACATATTGCAGTATTTTAAATAATATTAACAAAAAATACCCTTGTAGAACATCAGCCCTCTGCTGGATGCCATTACAATTGTGCTACTACATGGTAAAACCAAATTCAGCAGTATAATACACACTGTTAAACTAGTAAGTCAGCTGTCCTTTACAATGTACATGAAAAAAGTAATTTTTCATTTTAGTTTACATTCTTTGATCTACATTTCAAGTATTAACCTAAAACTCCAGAGTGGACCAATGATTTTATTGTGAATGTAGTTCAGTAGTATACTGCAACAACATTTCCTGGACAAAAAAAAAGAAAAAAAAAAGTCAGAATTATACTCCCAGTACTGTACATTTGAAAAAAAAAGAAAAAAGGAAAAAAGAAATTGATTTAATCCCTCAGTCCATCAAACAGCATGTCATGGTTTAATGGTTTTTGCATTGATATCATAATATCATGCAGTACACTGGGAGGAAAAGAGTTAATGCTGCAGTTCTGTGGATTGTCCAAATTTCCAGTCTCTTGCTCTCAGAAGAGAAGAATGAACTACAACTCCCAGAAGATTTCATTTTTCTGTTTTTGTTTTCCATTTGGAGGGAAAAATAAAACTACCTGGGAGTCACAAGGCTGCCGTCTTTTCTCTTTGCTACCTGATCATCTCACCTACAGCAATAGAGTAAGGACTTTAGTTTTGGAAATCCTCTTTCACATTTTATTTGATTTATTAGCTTCAATTCCAATCATATTGTATTATACTGTGTTATCTCACATTCCGCTACTATATTTAGTAAAATGAGTTTTTCCTTAGCTCATTGCTGCTGTTATCCTTTGTCCAGACCCATCTCACTACTTTGTCCCATCTCCCTCCCCTTTGCCAGGGCATGGGTTTGTGGGTCACAAAACCAGGCAGAAACAGTGACACAGTATAATGCAAAAAAAGTGACACTGAGTGATAATCAAACAAGTGGTAGTCTGAACTATGTAAGATCATAGACAATATTTGTTTTGAACATAAGGATTGATTTAGAAATACAGCATGCTTCTATTGGCTTCTCGAATAACCTTATTTATATGCAATAAGAACTTGAGACAGGGGAAGAACAAGAAGTCCTTTCACCACTTAGATGAAAAGTAAAAAAATAAAAAATAAAAAAATTCAATAAGTAAATCAGAACAGCAACTACATCCTACTGGAACAAAGGAATTCGCTTTCACTCAGAAAATGTAGGTAAGGAAATGGCGAAGTTCATAAACCAAGGAAAAAGTCTAAAGATTGCTGAGCTGATAGGAATGAAAACTAATGCAGCTGACAAAGTCTCTTACAATGACTGCACTGTTTAAAGTTCACATTTCATTCAATTTTTTAGTGTCATGAAAATACAAAAAGCAAGGGTATTAAATGGAAAACCAGTTTCAGAGAAATGTCCTCAATCATAAAGAATAAACAAAAATACTGGTTATTTTTAAGGAGATTCAAAAAGCTAGAAATGTTGAACCTGAAGAAGGCTGCAGGGTGACCTTGTTGCAGCCTTTCAGTACCTAAGGGGAGCCTACAAACAGAAGGGGAGTCAACTCTTTACAAGGGTAGACAACAGCAGGACAAGGGAAAATGGTCTTAAGTTGAAGAAGGGAAGATTTAGGTTGGATGTCAGGGGGAAGTTCTTTACCAAGAAAGTGGTGAGGTGCTGGAACAGGCTCCCCAGAGAGGCTGTGGATGCCCCATCTGTGGAGGTGTTCAAGGCCAGGTTGGATAGGGTTCTGGGCAGCCTGGACTGGTATTAAATGTGGGGGTTGATGGCCCTGCTTGCATTGGGGGATTGGAGCTTGATGATCCAACCCAAGCCATTCTGTGATTCTATGATATGATTCTATGAAATGGTGTAGAACAGATGAATGCAGAGGTCAGTATGGAGGTACCATAAGGAAGTGTTTCATTTCCTAGCCTGCAGCATTTAACAGATGATCAAAGAGAAGATGGAGAATGTATGGGGTAGGCACTCGAGGAGGGATTTACATCTGTGAAACTTCTATGGCATAGTTTGGTAGTGCAAGGGTATCATACAGCACATTCTGTATAAGTATGAATGTATTCGTATAGATATTAATAACTGTAATGATTTGCTGAGTTTTAAAATCTACAGAAAAGAGAATGCCAAGAAAATATGGTTGTGACATCTTCAGAAATAGAAGATCACTTTGTTTTAGCTGAATATTTTATTTTCTTGTTTATTCTACTGTTTCATTTATTTCTAATTCAGAAAAAGTGAGATTACATTTTGATTTTGTTTCAAAGTTCCAGTTATTCATTTCTGCCATGCTTACTGCTTGAGTTCAGCACTGCTTCCTCATTCACCTGCTCCTGTCTCATTCCATGCTCCATCCTATTATGCTTCTCTAACAATGAACCCACTGGAGTGTAAAGCCACATGGGGCCTTACAAGGGTGGTCTTCAAGCACTAGCTGTTGTACTAATAAAAATCAAATTGTCCCTTGTGTAATAATTTCACAGTGTCCAAACATATAATGTTCAATTATAAGTGCAAAAGGTTTCCTATAATATTTTTGATACCGTGGCATGTTTGCCAGTGAATTAATTTCAGATATCACAAAAACAGAGAGGATAAAAATCAGGAAATCTTATTTTGAGTGTGAGCTGTAGGCCTTCTTTTGAAGTCTGGTAGAAGAGGTAGAAAATAGCAAAAAGCTATTGAAGGAGATATGCAGGAAGGCCAATTATTATTATTATTATTATTGTTATTGTTTTTACTATTATTATTTTTGCCTTTTCTACATGTCTGTGCAAGAAAAGAGAATGGTTGGTTGATCTTTAGAATAAACTAGTTATCAAAATCTGGAAATAATAAAAGTGAAATGGTCAAAACTGTGGTTTGAGTGCAATGCTGACCTTAGCTGAGGTGCTACTGGCCGGCAAGCAAATAACAAATGCAGCAAACTATCTACTCAAAGTCTTATCCACCAGCTGGCATCTTAATAATTGCAATTAATTTTCTGCAATTAGTTGGTCTGTAACATCAGTGTTATCTCATTTTTTATTTTGTAAGCTCTCTCCCACAAAGACTACAGGATTCAGTTTCAGGCTAAATCCAACTATAAACAGAAGAGTATAAAGAATAAAAATAATAAATTCAATTCAACTTCTCTTGTGCAAGCCTTTGATTGATCCTTTCCCTATGGCAGCTCAGTTCTTGCTTACTCTGCTTTCAGCTGAACATTGTTAAGGGTATCAGTAAAACACTGCTACTAGTTGCTAGAAATAGTAACTTGAAATTAGACTTTATAAACTATAGAACATAAAGCTTATATCAATTGCAAATTTATTACTTCTAAGTTTTCAACATATTAGCTGTAATGCACAAAACTCACTGACATAATAATTCAATTAAGAGCTGAGTAAAATAGTAACGATATTAAAAAGAATTATATTTTTTTAGGATGATAATATTTCCAGGCAAATGTGTAAACAATTATGAAAGCACATACAATTATCCTCCACAAAATGGTAGTCATGCTCAGCCTCTAGGTTACTTATTACAATGCCTGCTTTATGTTGACAACCTCTCTTCCAAAATTTCTTGTGTGGTTTTAAGCATGAAATTCAGGACATGAGTACCAATTGCTATCTTATTCCAATCTAAATCCAATACTCAGACAGTGAGTGTGCAACTCATCTCAGACATAGTTAGCATCTAAAAAATTGTTAGACTTTTAAGCTTCTTTTACTAAAAGAGGAGGGTGACAGATATTTCCCAGTCAGTTGCAGTATTTGAATGTAGACATCTAGTATTAGTGATACTAGTCAGCCTCAGGATTTGACTACAACCCATAAACATATATTTTCCGTATTAATATGACATTAAAATGAGGTTTAGGGAAAGGAAGAAAAGTGTACACTAAAGTGTAGAAACAGCATAATCGCAACTTTTTATGTTGATTTCCATTTCATGTGTAACTTCCTGGGCTTATACAGTGGCTCTGCAGCCTACATGAGGTTATTTAAATGACCTATAAGCTTCTGTATTAAATTCTCTGGAGTTCTGAAACCACTGCATGTGTGTAAAAAAATATGAAATACCAACAACCACTCCAGTGTTGTATCAATTTTCAGAGCTGATTTCAATCTTTTTAATTAAGATCTATATTAGAAATCTTAGATCAAATCTAACTCTTGAGAACTTAAGACTTAAGTTTAGACCTGTCAGCGTTATTCAACCACATCTAGGTCAGAAAGAGGAAAACAAGCCTTGCATTCCTGAAGACAGCAATGAAACACAAAGGTATTCTCAAGTGAGGGTGTCTTCATCTTTCTCTTACGCTACTGCACTTTGCAGCAACAGATTAACAGCAGGAAGAGAGTGCATGGGGAAAAAGATTTTCAAGTACAGTATGCAGGAAATTAGATCCAAATTCAAGACACCTTCTTTCTGAGGAGAGATCTGAATCAAAATCTAAATCACATTATAATAATCTATCACATAACACTATAAAATGAGCACATGTTTATTACTGGATCAGAAGAAAAACATTCTACCTTTTATTTCATGGCCTTTGTCACTTCTTTCCTTTTCCTGACACATGGAAAACGGATCACTTGCCTCCAATCCTGGAGAAACATGATGGCATCAACAGAAGACTGGAAGCTTGCCAATGTGACTCCCATCTACAAGAAGGGCTGTAAGGAGGACCCGGGGAACTACAGGCCTGTTAGCCTGACCTCGGTGCCGGGGAAGGTTATGGAGCAGATTGTCTTGAGGGAGATCACGCGGCAAGTGCGGGACAACCGGGGGATCAGGCCTAGCCAGCATGGGTTCACGAAGGGTAGGTCCTGCTTGACCAACCTGATCTCCTTCTATGATCTAGTGTCCCGCCTGGTGGATGAGGGAAAGGCTGTTGATGTAGTCTACCTAGACTTCAGCAAAGCCTTTGATACTGTCTCCCACAGTATTTTCCTGCAGAAGCTGGCAGTCCGTGGCTTGGACAGGTACACTCTTGGCTGGGTAAGGAACTGGCTGGAGGGCCGGGCCCAGAGAGTGGTGGTCAATGGAGCCAAATCCAGCTGGTTACCGGTCACGAGTGGGGTTCCCCAGGGGTCGGTGCTGGGGCCTGTCCTCTTCAATATCTTTATTGATGACCTGGATGAGGGCATTGAGTGCACCCTCAGTAAGTTTGCAGATGACACCAAGCTGGCTGGAAGTGTCGATCTGCCTGGGGGTAGCGAGGCCCTACAGAGAGATCTGGACAGGCTGGATAGCTGGGCTGAAGCCAATGGGATGAGGTTTAATAAGACCAAATGCCGGGTCCTACACTTTGGCCACGGCAACCCCAAGCAACGCTACAGGCTTGGGGCGGAGTGGCTGGAAGACTGTGTAGAGGAAATGGACCTGGGGGTGTTGGTTGGCGCTCGGCTAAACATGAGCCAGCAGTGTGCCCGGGTGGCCAAGAAGGCCAATGGCATCCTGGCTTGTATCAGAAGTAGTGTGACCAGCAGGAGCAGGGAAGTAATTGTCCCCCTGTACTCAGCTCTGGTGAGGCCGCACCTTGAGTACTGTGTCCAGTTCTGGGCCCCTCACTACAAGAAAGACATTGAGGCCCTGGAGCGTGTTCAAAGAAGGGCAACAAAACTGGTGAGGGGTCTGGAGCACAGGCCTTATGAGGAGCGGCTGAGGGAGCTGGGATTGTTCAGTCTGGAGAAGAGGAGGCTCAGGGGAGACCTTATTGCTCTCTATAACTACCTGAAGGGAGGTTGTAGCGAGCTGGGGGTCGGCCTCTTCTCTCGAGTAACTGGTGATAGGACTAGGGGGAATGGTTTCAAGCTGCGCCAGGGAAGATTCAGACTGGATATTAGGAAATACTACTTCTCTGAAAGGGTGGTCAGGCACTGGAATGGGCTGCCCAGGGAGGTGGTGGAGTCACCGACCCTGGAGCTGTTCAAGGAACGATTGGATGTTGTGTTGAGGGATATAGTTTAGCGAGAACCATGGGTGGATGGTTGGACTGGATGATCTTATAGGTCTTTTCCAACCTTAGTGATTCTGTGATTCTGTGATATCAACTTTCATTTATAAAAAATAATTCTATGCCTTGAAGTAAAAAAGAAAAATGCAAAATACTACTCAAGAATCCCAGTCCTCTGAAAATGCCAGCAATCTTAAACAACAAATTGAGGCAATAAGAACTGTCCAGCTATTTTAGCATATTCTGCAAACTTTTGTTCTACCTGCAGTGGTAGTACAGCCCTACAGTGACACTATCAAAACATGCACCAATATGAAGAGCACTCACATTAGTTAAGAACTATCATTATTTTGGGATTATGTAATCTGACAGAAAGTCAAGAGATGAATCTGATAGTGCAGAGACAGATTTGATCATTGATGCCAGAATGTACACTCAGGGTAACATAGGGGTTATGTTATCTTGTTATCCCCACACTACTTTTCTGAGCATACTTCAATAGGTTGCCTACAAGGGCTGTAACAGAGGGAATATGGCTGCAGATAGCTGTCATAACATATTATAGAAGGAGCTCTTCATGAAATAGAACTCCAGTTTATCTTATGTCTTGCAGTATTTCTGTAGTTGAGTCTTGCCACTTCCATGTCATTCTTCTCTTCTACAGATCCAGGCTCTTCATTTGAGGTTGTTGTTTTTTGTTTTTTTTTTTTAATTTCATAGGCAGTACTGTGCACAAACCAAAGTTAAAAATAGCTCATTAACCTTGGTTCTGTATCATTTTGTGAATACTTATTGATCTGAAAACTGGGGTCTTAAATAAGAAGGTACATTTAAACTGAGCTCAAAATTATGAATACAAAACAACTCAGTTGCATTTCTCTGTACAGTTACTGAACACGTGTAGACACCAATTAGATGCATTTGCCTTCTAATTAAGCATTTTGTAAATAGCCTATTATAATATGTCTAAGAAACAAGCTAACAGGAGGCATTTAAAAAAAAAAAAATATATTAAAAAGGGAGCCACAGAAATTCTGTTTACTAATCTTTTAAAGAGTAATGCTGAAGTATTGTGCTCATTATATTAAATTACACAGAGTTGAGTGAGTGGCTGGGATGTGTGGAATAGAAGGACCTGAGGATGTTGATCAACACTTGTCTGAGAATGACCCAGCAGTATATCCAGGTAGCCAAGAGGGTCGATGGTGTCCTGGTTTATATCAGAAATAGCATTGCCAGCAGAACTAAGGAGGATGTTGTCCCTCTGCTCTCAGATCTGGTGAGGCTGCACCTCGAGTACAACATTCAGTTTTGGGCCCCTCTCTACAAGAAAGACGTTGAGGCCCTGGAACGTGTTCAGAGAAGGGCAATGAAGCTGTGTGGGGACTGGAGCACAAGTCTTATGGGGGGTGGCTGAGGGAGCTGGTATTGTTCAGTCTGGAGAAGAGGAGGCTCAGGGGAGACCTTATTACCCTCTACAGCTACGGGAAAGAAGGTTGTGGCAAAGTGGAGCCTGGCTTCTTCTCCAGCATAACTAGCTGACTAGAGGGAATGGCCTCAAGTTGTGCCAGGGGAGATTCAGGTTAAATATTAGGAAAGAATTCTTCTCCAAAATTGTGGTTAGGCTCTGGAATGGGCACCCCAGGGAGGTGATTGAGTCACCACCCTCAGAGGTGTTCAAGAAATGTTTAGATGCTGTACTGAGGGACATGGTTCAGTGGGGAAATACTGGTGGTAGATAGAGAGTTGGACTAGATGGTCTCGGAGGTTTTTTCCAACTTTGATGATTCTGTTTCTAAGAATCAGTAATAGGGCGCTATTACAGTGCACTTACTTATGTAGAAAAAAGAGAGTTTGTCTTTCAAGATGTTACTGTTAACTCTGTCTCAGTATATTTCTTTGCAGCACAGGTAACTGTCATTTTATATTCCATTTAAGATGTTGAATGTCACGGAACAAAATTCTTACCTTCTCTCCTTACAGAGATTTTCACAGAAATACATTCTTTGTAGAAAATTTCCAACCCAGAAAGGACTCCCAGCATTTCTTCCAAATACTACTGGTACACAAAATTCCTTTTCTTTCATGTTTTCTGCCATACTTATCTGGAGATATGACGAAATGAATGTATGGTCATTGACACCATGGTAAACTCTATATCAGACAGAAGAGATTAAAAACTGTGAGGGAGACAAAGCGTGGAAGGAGTCAAGAGCATAAAGTAAGTCCATATTCCTGTTTCCCCATAGCTATGGTGCTACACAGCTATCTCATAAAACACAGATCTCGAAGTACAGTGTCTTTCCTAAGGGACTGTTTGTACATTCACCTGTTCTCCCTGTAGAGTCTGAACGTGATTCTTGCCATTAGAGAAGAAATCCTTCATGGGCATCATGTTACATGTCAGTGTGTCCTCACTCATCTTTCAGTTTCACTATGGTGCCAGGGAAGAAGTCTTGTCTATAAATTTATCATTTTGATGAATCTAAGTGAGGTGACCTTTAATCATAAAGAATATTTCCAAGTTTACAAAAAATACGACAGTAACTCCTATCAGAACTATACTGTAAACAAACAAACAAAAAAAAGGTCAATATATCTATTTCATTGGCACATTCACCTCTAGAAATCATATGCTTCACCTCTCTGCTAAAAATCAGCATCCAGAAAACAGCTTGAACACATGTATCTGGATTTTATTTTCAGCTTACAAAACACAAATGTATAGTCTCTTGTTTTAATGAAGTAATCTACAATATATGAAAATACTGTAGTTAGCAACCTCTTATTGTATATCAAAGCAAGCAATTTTCAGGAGCTCCTAGCTTAAATCATTACTCATGGAGAGATTTTTTAATCTCAGTGACTGTTTGTACGCTGCCTCAATTTGGAAATTTAACGTCATGATCCTAAGTATTTTCCCAGATGTAGTCTGTTGTTACTTTTTTACAAAATACAGAATTCTCCCTATGAAAAGGCACTTGACAGTTTAAGAATAGTGTGGATCTTTCTGTAATTCCTTCAAACTTTAGTCTTCTTTCAGTCGTCTGTAATCTGATCTAATCAAACTGACATAAACTGTACTTGCAGTCTAATTCTGATCTGTTCATTTCACTAAATGGCAGTATGAAGGACAGCTCTCCAGTTCTGAATCTCATAAAATTCTCAGGCTAGGAATTCACATATCTAATCCCAACCATTTTGTTCTGTGATGTAGTTTATTCCTACAAATGATTTTAATTTATCTACTCAGTGACATTTTCTCCAGTTTAGATGTTATTGTTCAACTCAGATAGAATAAAATACCAGAGGTCGAATAAAAGGTTACATTCATATTGTTTTGTGTGTTGACATTTGGGACATTAACCTCAGTTTAACAGTGTTCTGTGTTAAAATGTCCGATATGACCCTACGTTACATTTCAGTCCTGGCACTGATTCAGCTCTATATCTGAATTTCAAACATTACCCATAAGCACAAGCCTTTTACCTGCAGTTGACAGCTACACAGATAAAGAGAGAGCAAGAACACATGAATGATGATACACTCAGCTTAAAAGAGAGGCACTGTACCCAACAGCTGTGTTTTTTCTAAGCTGAGATGGCAAGAACATTTCTAGAAGTGGGATTCAAGTCCTTGAACTTCAGATATATGATTTTTTTTCTGTATTAGAAGTTTAGGTGTTACAGATACCTACTACTATGCTAATGACCTGCATACAATTTACAGTCAATGGAGAAAGATTGATATCTCTAGAATGCAATTTCTGTCATCCTAAGGCAGATGTCTGAAATAGGTAAGATAAATAATTCTTAAGAAAGGTCTGTTTCTCTCAATTTGCTCTCAGAGGAATCTAAAGCAGTAGCTCAAATATGGGCATTTAAAATTTAGGGAGATTATCCCATATATAGGTAGTGTTATTAAAATTTTTTTAAGCTCATCTTTCCCTAAGTTTCTAGATAACATGCTACTATTTACTGCACTGGAAAGATAAACTGCTTAGCAAAAGAAAAACAAAAGAAAAACAAATCAAAAGCAAATAAAAGTAAACAAAGAAAGGAAAAGAAAGGGGAAGGGGAAGGGGAATGGAGGTGAGGAAAAAGGAGGTGAGGTGAGGTGAGGTGAGGTGAGGTGAGGTGAGGTGAGGTGAGGTGAGGTGAGGTGAGGTGAAGAGAGGTGAGGTGAGGTAAGGTGAAGAGAAGTGATGAGAGGAGAGGAGAGGAGAGGAGAGGAGAGGAGAGGAGAGGAGAGGAGAGGAGAGGAGAGGAGAGGAGAGGAGAGGAGAGGAGAGGAGAGGAGAGGAGAGGAGAGGAGAGGAGAGGAGAGGAGAGGAGAGGAGAAAAAAAAAATCATTTTTACTTTGTGATTTAAATACTGTATCCAGAAATTAGCACAATGGATATCTCTGTTTCTCACTTGCATCTTGCTTTTGGAAATTTCTTGAGCAGTACCCACAGCAATTGTAAATTAGAGAGAATTTTTAGGTAAAATCCCAAAGCATATTTATATGAGGTTTCAATCCAGAATTTGTTTCTTAACAGGCAAACCGGGAAATGAACTGCAAATAAGTTCATACACAAACACTGCTACCTCGAAGAAATGTTGAGAAAACAAACAAACAAACAAACAAACAAACAAAGTAGCTTGTGGGGTTATCAGAGAAGAGTCAGCATCTGACCTTTTCCCCCAGAGTTCAGGTGACTGTTAAAAGAAGAAAGAAATAACTGCACCTATGATTTGTTTTGATGTTATATTTGCTTTCTTCCATTGTCCAGTCCATGAAAGTTATGAAGTAAAAATATAATTTAATTTCAGAGAAAATACTTATGGAGTACAAGATGAGAAACTTGTCTTTACTCTGTCTTGGATGATGGATTTTGTCTGGTTGCTACCAGTCTCCTTCCCTCCTCCTGCCCCAGGTCTAGTCCAACAGTATCACACTAACTTTGTGAACTAAAATTGAATGCTGCTATTCTCAGAGGAGCTGCTGAAAAGTGGTGTTTTGATAAACACTGAAGGAATAGAACCCAAGAGAATTCAACTAAAGAAGAATGCGTGATGCTATTTCATTCCTAGTCTTTGTCAGAATTTTGATATGACTAAGTCCATCAGGTGGTTCTACTTCTGATCATGTTTTTAGATGTACATCTTACTATGATTTCTTCAATACTTAGTTTCTGTAAATAACACTTGCACATCAGAATCACTTTCCATGGTGGTCTTCTATTTTTGCTAGTTTTGAGCCTGTAACCTTTAAAAAAAATTCAAGGAATATATGTAGGTGAGTTTTTCTCAGCTGTCATTAGATACCAGGATACATTGGTAAGGATCATGACCATCACCCTCACATTTTCTTATTGCTGCCACAGATGGCAAAGTAACTGCACCATCTAGTTTTTTTTTTTTTTTTTCAGCCAGTGCCTGTAAAGATGGGTCAGCAAATTCTGTTGTCCAAACAGTATAACTCACTGAAATTGTTTTTGCAGCTTAATAGAGCACTCCACAGCAGGACACCAAGTCAGCATACTGCTACATATGAAATACACATGCGTATGAAATAAGAGTTGCATTTGAAACAACAGCTTTTGTAGACCTGCCATTAGTGCAACAAGCCCTAATCCAAACTCAGGATTCTGAATGTCAGTAACTAACTAGGACACTTTAAGCCTGACTTGCATGGTAAGCATTTCACAATCAGACAAAGACTTTCGCTAAGATTCTCCTTTTTTGTTAAAAGATGACTTTTATATCAATGTTTTGAATTTTTTTTGACAAAGGAGTAGCTCAGTACCTATCTAACAACTGATGGATTTATTACAGTGTATGCAAAGGGCTAATTAAAAAAAAAAAAAACAACCTTCAGTTGTTTTGAAATATGCATGGCTCTTATCTTTGTCAGTGTTAGATTTCCTAGGACATTATTTGGATAAGCTCTAGAATGAGCCTAATGCAGGAGTCTTAAAGATGTTTTCTCACGTGCATCCTCTATAGAAGCACCAACAGAAGACAGTATATTTCTCACAGAAGTCCTAAAAGAGCTCTTTTATTTTTTATTTTTTTTTCTTTCTTTTTTTTGAGTTTGTGTAGTCAGGTGGACTTCACTTCTGTTTTAAAGGGCTCCCATTAACATCAATAATCATACTGACAATCACTCCATGAGTATCTAGAATCAGACTCTGAAAAGCAGGACACTGACTTCACAACTTCACACTTTACTAACCAACTGCTTTCTAAGTGTAGAAATTTCATTTACAGATAAAAATTTTGAATGATGCATCATTGAAATTGTCCCTTTTGAATGAAAAATATGGAATTCTGAATATTGGGTTGTGACAATCCAACACAGTACAAGCTGGGGGGATGTAAGGATAGAGCAAAGCCCTGTCAAAAAGGACCTGGGGGTACTGGTGGATGGAAAGCTAGACATGATCCAGCAGTATGCCCTTGCAGCCCAGAAAGCCAACCATATCCTGGGCTGCATCAAAAGATGCATGGCCAGCAGGGCAAGAGAGGGGAACCTGCCCCTCTACTCTGTACTGCTGAGACCTCACCTGGAGTACTGCATCCAGATATGGAGTCCTCAGAACAGGAGGGACACAGACCTGTTGGAGTCTGTCCAGAGGAGGGCCACAAAAATAATCCCAAGGATGGAACACCTCTCCTAGGAGGACAGGTGAGAGAGGTGGGACTGCTCATCCTGCAGAAGAGAAGGCTTCAGGGAACTATTAGGAACCTGTTGGCAGCCTTTCAGTATCTAAAGGGAGGCTATAGGAAGGAAGGGGACTGACACTTCACTTCACTTTTATGGGGCCGGATGAGATTCACCCGAGAGTGCTGAGGGAACTGGCGGAGGTGATAGCCGAGCCGCTTTCCATCATCTATCAGCGCTCCTTGTTGACTGGTGAAGTACCGGAAGACTGGAAGCTTGCCGATGTGACTCCCATCTACAAGAAGGGCTGTAAGGAGGACCCGGGGAACTACAGGCCTGTTAGCCTGACCTCGGTGCCGGGGAAGGTTATGGAGCAGATTGTCTTGAGGGAGATCACACAGCAAGTGCGGGGCAACCGGGGGATCAGGCCTAGCCAGCATGGGTTCACGAAGGGCAGGTCCTGCTTGACCAACCTGATCTCCTTCTATGATCTAGTGACCCGCCTGGTGGATGAGGGAAAGGCTGTTGATGTAGTCTACCTAGACTTCAGCAAAGCCTTTGACACTGTCTCCCACAGCATTCTCCTGCAGAAGCTGGCAGTCCGTGGCTTGGACAGGTACACTCTTGGCTGGGTAAGGAACTGGCTGGAGGGCCGGGCCCAGAGAGTGGTGGTCAATGGAGCCAAATCCGGCTGGTTACCGGTCACGAGTGGGGTTCCCCAGGGGTCGGTGCTGGGGCCTGTCCTCTTCAATATCTTTATTGATGACCTGGATGAGGGCATTGAGTGCACCCTCAGTAAGTTTGCAGATGACACCAAGCTGGCTGGAAGTGTCGATCTGCCTGGGGGTAGTAAGGCCCTACAGAGGGATCTGGACAGGCTGGACAGCTGGGCTGAAGCCAATGGGATGAGGTTTAATAAGACCAAATGCCGGGTCCTACACTTTGGCCACGGCAACCCCAAGCAACGCTACAGGCTTGGGGCGGAGTGGCTGGAAGACTGCATAGAGGAAATGGACCTGGGGGTGTTGGTTGACGCTCGGCTAAACATGAGCCAGCAGTGTGCCCGGGTGGCCAAGAAGGCCAATGGCATCCTGGCTTGCATCAGAAGTAGTGTGACCAACAGGAGCAGGGAAGTAATTGTCCCCCTGTACTCAGCTCTGGTGCGGCCGCACCTTGAGTACTGTGTCCAGTTCTGGGCCCCTCACTACAAGAAAGACATCGAGGCCTTGGAGCGTGTTCAAAGAAGGGCAACAAAACTGGTGAGGGGTCTGGAGCACAGGCCTTATGAGGAGCGGCTGAGGGAGCTGGGATTATTCAGTCTGGAGAAGAGGAGGCTCAGGGGAGACCTTATAGCTCTCTATAACTACCTGAAGGGAGGTTGTAGCGAGCTGGGGGTTGGCCTCTTCTCTCGGGTAACTGGTGATAGGACTAGGGGGAATGGTTTCAAGCTACGCCAGGGAAGATTCAGACTGGATATTAGGAAATACTACTTCTCTGAAAGGGTGATCAGGCACTGGAATGGGCTGCCCACGGAGGTGGTGGAGTCACCGACTCTGGATCTGTTCAAGAAACGACTGGATGTTGTGTTGAGGGATATAGTTTAGCGAGAACCATGGGTAATAGGTGGATGGTTGGACTGGATGATCTTATAGGTCTTTTCCAACCTTAGTGATTCTGTGATTCTGTGATTCTGTGATTCAGCAGGATCTATGGCAATAGGACAGGGGGAAATGGGTTCAAACTAAAAGAGGGGAGATTTAGATTGGACATAATGAAAAAGTTTTCTACAGTTAGGGTAATAAAGCAATGGAACAGGTTGCCCAGAGAGGTTGTGGAAGTCCCACCCCTGCAGATATTCAAGTTCAAGCTTGATGGGGCTCTGAGCAACCTGATCTAGCTATAAATATTCCTGTTCATTGCAAGGGAATTGGACTATGTGATCTTTAAGGCTCTCTTGCAACTCAAGAGATTCTATATTCTATGATTTTATGAATTATTATGAATTGTGCTGGTTGGATACACTTTTAAATTTGCTTTTGTTTTTGAAATAGAAACACAAAATCATGATGATTGGAAAAGACCACTAAGACAATCTAGTCCCTCTGCCAACCTTTTGCTCTACCAACATTTACTCTCTTCTTGAAAACCACCGGAGCTGGTGACTACCATCTCCCTCAGCTGCCCATTCCAGCACTTAACCGCACTTTCAGAGATTTCTTTCCTAATATCCAACCTGAACCTCCCCTGGGGCAACATAAAGCAGCAGAGGTGCATTTTCTCTGGTCCTGTCACCACAACCTCCTTTCAGACAGTTGTAGAGAGCAAAAATATCTCCTCTAAGCCTCCTCTTCTCCAGACTAAATAATTCCAGTTACCTGAGTTGCTTCTCATAAGACTTGTGTTCCAAATCCCTCACCAGCTTCACTTGCCCTTTTCTGGACATGCTGTAGAGCCATGATGTCTTTTTTGTAGTGATTTTGTAGTTGATTTTATGTAGATTGTAGTACCAAACACAGTACTTGAGGCGCAGCCTCACCAGAGCTGAGTACAGGGGCAGGATTACCTCCCGGCTCCTGCTGGCAATGCTATTTCTATTATAAATCAGGATTCTAATAGGGCACACTGCTGGCTCACTGGTGGCTCATGTTCAGCCAAGTGTCCACCAACATCATCCTGTCCACACAGTCTTCCAGCCACACTGCCCCAAGCTTTGCAAGAGGTTGTTGTGGCCAAAGTGCAGGACTCTACACTTGGTCTTGTTGAGCTTCATCCCTTCAGCCTCAGCCCAGCAATCTAGCCTGTCCAGATCCCTCTGAAGGGCCTTGCTATGCTCAGGCTATCACAGTTTTGTGGTTCTTCATCAGTATTATCATCATAACATCATGCACTGCACTGGAAGTTAAAGAGTGAATGCTGCAATTCCATAGGTTGTTGATATTTCCAATCTCTTGGTCTCAGAAGAGAAGAACGAACTATAAATCCAGAAGACTTAATTTTTCTGTTTCTGGTTTCCATTTGGAGGAAAGATAAAATAGACTGGGACTCAAGAGATTGCCTCTTTTGTTCTCTTCACTCTGTGCTCCCTCACTATCTCACCTACAGCATTAGGGTAAGGATTGTGGTTTCAGAAACACTCTCTCATTTTATTTGATTTATTAACCTCGATTCCAATCATATTGCATTATATTCTATTATCTCACATAAACATACTGCAATTATATTTAGTAAATTAAGCATTTCCCTTTTCTCAGTGTTGCTGTTTTCCTTGTCCAGACCCACCTCCCTACTTTTGCCCTTCCTCCCCTGCCTTTCCTGGGGCATGGATCTGTCGGGCCCTTCACTCCCTGTCACAAAACTAGGCTGAAGTGAGACAAACTGTGACACAGGCAGATTGACATCTTCCCAACAACTTGGTGTTGTCTACAAACTTACTGAGGATGCACTTAATTCCTTCATCCAAATCATCAGTGAAGTTATTAAACAGGACAGGTCCCAGTACTGATCCCTGGGGAACAACACTTGTGTCCAGTCTCCAGTTGGATTTAACTCCACTAACCCGTCTCTGGGTCCAGCACTCCAGGCAGTTTTTTTTACCAGCAAAACATGTATCTGTGCAAGCCATGTTTTGCCAGCTTCTTGTGGTCTGCCAGGAGAATACTGCAGCAGACGCTGTTGAAGGCTCTGCTGAAGTCTAGACAGACTATGTCAACAGCCCTTCCTTCATCCACCAGACAGGTCACCTCGTCAGAGAAAGAAATGAGGTTTGTCAAGCAGAACCTGTCTTTCATAAACTTACACTGGCTGTGCCTGATCCCCCAGTTGTCCTGCACATGCTGTGTGATGGCATCTAAGATGATCTTCCCCATAACCTTCCCTGGCACTGGGGTCAGGCTGACAGGCTTGTAGTCCCGCAGATCTTCCTTATCATCCTTCTGATGCAACACATTAGTTAGTCTCCAGTCTTCTGAGATCTTTCAGGTTGACCAGGATTGCTGGTAAGTAGTGGAAAGCAGCTTGGCAATCACCTTCATCATCTCCCTCAGCATCCTCCGGTTTATCCTATCTGGTCACATGGACTTGAAACAGTCCAGGTGGATTAGCAGGTCTCAAAGTGTTTCCACCTAAATTGTGGAGGCATTATTCTGCTTTCCACTCCTGTCTTCCATGTCAGGAGTCTGAGTACTCTGAGGATAACTGGTCTGACTATTAAAGACAAATGTAAAGAAGGCATTGAGAACATCAGCCTTTTTCTTATCCTCAGTGGTTATGTTTCCCGCCACATCCAGTAAAGGATGGAGATTCTCCTTAACCCTTCCTTACTGTTAATATATTTGTAAGAACATTCTTAATCATAGAATCATAGAATTGCTTAGAATTTTTTTGTTCTTTATCATGCCAATAATGTTGAGCTTATGCTCAGCTTTCTGATTTTGTCCCTGCATATGCTATCAACTTCCTTGTACTTCTCCCTGAGTTGCTGATCCCTTCTTCCACAGGAGGCAATTTTTTTTTTTTTCTCACGGAGTCTCAGCAAAAGCTCTCCATTCATCCATACTTGTCTTCTTCTCCACTTACTTATCTTATGGCACAAAGGGACAGTCTGTGCCTGTGCCTCTAAGACTTACTTCTTGAGGAGTGTCTAGCCTTTCCGGATCCCTTTGCCCTTCATGACTAGCTTCCAGGGCATGACTGCCAGTGTCCTCAACAGTTCAAATTCTGCCCTCCAGAAATCCAAAGGAGCAGTTTTGCTGATCTTCCCCTGGCTTCACCAAGGATTGAGAACTCTAACACTTCATGGTCACTCAGCATAGGACAGCTCCTGATCGCATCTCCCACACTCCTTCTTGTTCATGAATAGCATGTCTAGTGAGGCCTCTCCCCTGCAAGGCTCACTTACAAGCTGTGGCAGGAACTTGTCTTCCATATACTCCAGGAACCTCCTAGATTGCTTCCTCTGGAGTGTACTGCATTTCCAGCATATATAAGGGGCTTGGCCTTATAATTCCTAGCCTCAAGCTCTTTGATGTTGAAACACTTTCCATAAGGAGCCAGGCCACTGCCTCTCCTTCCTTGTCAAACTCTTCCGAAGAGCTTATACCATCCATTGCATCACTCCACTTGTGCAGCAGTTTCCCTGCTGCAGGATGGTTTCCAGCTTCTCCTGTTGCATGCGCATGCATGGTGTAGATGCACTTCAGCTTAATCACTGCCCTCACCTCCAACTCTGGCATTGTTCTCCCAAGCTCATCTCAAGCAAACCAAGCATTTCATCCCCTTTCTCCTGTACATCTAGTTTATAAAGCCATCTCAGTGAGCTTTGCCTGCTCCTGCAGGGTAGGATCTGATTCCCTCTTTGAGTCAGGTGAGACCCATCTTCAGCCATCAGGCCAGCTGACAAGTAAATTGCCTCATGGTCTAAAAAAACGAAATTCCTACAGTGGTACCAGCCTCTCAGACATGTATTTATCAGATGTATTTTCCTGATCCTCTCAATATCCGTCCCTACCACTGAGGGGATGGAGGAGAACACCACCTCTACTTCTGCTCACATCTACTCATGTTACCATTTTTTCCTTCTTGATGAAGGCAGTCCTGAGGCACAGAGTTGACTGCCTCACTCTAGACAATCTTCTCGGTGAACCTTCTACTGCTTCCTCAGTTACCTCTCCTACAAGTTACAAAGCCTCAAACCTATTGCTAAAGGACACCTGAGAAGGTAAGGTAAGGGAGGGAGGGACTTTCCCTGCGTCACTGAGCAGAGATCTGTTTCCATTCATCTCCATTTCTTAGGTCTCCTTCCTCTGCTCTACGGTGGCATGGCAGGGGGTCCAACACTGAGGTTGACTCGCAGAATCAAACTGTATAACCCAGAGTTAGGTTATAAAGCAGGTATGTTTTATTCAGCATTTGGCGCCAAGCTGGGTGCAAGGGGGATAGCTCCTCCAAACTTGCACAATGTAAGGAAGAAGCTTGGTACAGATATAGGCCGAACGAATACACAATCAGTGGAATTCGCATACATATTCATTACAGTCCTGACTTATCAACATATGGTCCCTCCATGAGCAGTGGGGGTCTCCTTTGCATGGGAGAAGACCCATTGTCTCTGACAGAAGTAATCCGATCCTGACCCATTCCTTGTGTAATGTTGCAACAGAGTTTCCAGATGTCCTTTTCTTATCTGACCACACATCCTGCTTACCTACATTCCTAAACAAGAGTTAATCCTTATCTTGTCCTCTCCTTACTCAGGGTGTATTACTCCAGTGCCTTTCTTATAGATATGTCACGGAATTACTTCACTGGTCTACGTGCAGCTCACACTCCCAGATGGTCCTTAGTCTCTTCACTTCCTCCTTGAGTTCTGTCACTACACTGAGCAGATCATCCACCCACTCACGCCTCACACAGGTGGTATCTCTATCATCCTTTAATGGCAGCAGTAGGCTCAGGCACTCCCTGCCTTTCTCAACTGCTGCAATTCTGGACAGGCTCAGTCTGTGTAGCCACAGTGTTTTTGGCAAGAGCATTCTGCCTAATGGAGACCATGGCTAGATTTGTTGTCATGGAAGGAGGTGATGGGTGAGTTGGCCTCCCAAGTGTGGAGATATTATGACTGTCCCATCACCCTGCCTGCATGAACTGCTGCACAAACTGCCAAGTCATGCTCTTACTGACCTACCATACACTGTTTGCCCACTTTGTTCATCATGCTCCTGGGATAAGTAACATATATATATGTATACATATAAAAATATCTTGGAATAAGTAATTAAAAGAGATTTGTTAAAAAAAAAAAAAAAAGTGAAAAAAGCTAAATTCTGCTCAAAATCAAAATATAGATCTTCTCAAAATTTGGCAACAATTGCCAAAAGTGAATTTATAGATGTACAAAGAAGTGGAAAAACGTAAATATTCAGAAAAGGGAGGAATTTTCATTTTAAAAGCCAATTTTGTTGCATAGAATTCCAACTTTTAAACTTCTATGGCCAGTCTGCCAAAATGAGAGGTCAAATTTTCACATTTTGTTCCACAATCAAGGTAAGAAATAGTAAACACTTACTAAAATGTAAAGGATAGAATGAGCTTTTCAAGTCCTACTGAAAATTATAATGGAAAATTAAGTGAAGACATCATACTCAACTCTGGGATCAAATATCCGTGTGAATATATGTGAATATATATATCAACATGCATTTGAAAGGTGTGATATGTTAGTTCTTGGCTTTGTATTTAGTTCACCTGTTATAGATTCCCGTGACAAAACCAGATAGAGTCTAGTTTGATAAAGGGACAGCTTTATTTAATTAAGCAAGGCGGTAAAGTGAGCAAAACAGCGCTGGGCGCCGAGGGGAGCGTACACTCCATCAGGGTCGCGATTTGAACAAGGGATTGACTCTGTACTTATACAGTTCTCATCTCCTGCAGACATTCCAGCCATTTTTGCATTGATACAATTCTTATCTCCTGCATACGTTCCAGCGATTCTTGCATTGATACAATTCTTATCTCCTGCATACGTTCCAGCAATTCTTGCATTGATACAATTCTTATCTCCTGCATATGTTCCAGCGGCTGCACAGGTTGTTGCTGTGGTCGTAGCTGTTTTGCTGGGGGATTCATTCTCCAGCCTCCTGATGGTTGTGGGGGGTGAAAGTCAGTAGTCTTTTCCATTATTCTTTGGTTATTTTCTAGCAGCTTGTGTGTCCTGGGCCTGCAATTTCTTAGTTTCCATCGTTTACAACATTATTTACATTCCCAGACACCTGAGAAAGCACCATTGAGTTTCGATTTGACTAACAAACTTAACCCTTATCTATCACAATCCCCCCTTTTCTATTTTATCCTGATTTTGTTCATCAAATCGTTTTACTGCTTCTTTAGCCCTTTGGAGGATAGATTCATCCTCTTCCTTGCTACTGATTTGTTCATACTTATTTCTTACTAACATTAAGTGGGCTGTCTCTAGCCGTCCCTTAACAATAGCAATAAGTTTATTAAACAGAAATGGTCCAAAAGTTAGTCCCAGGATTAATAAAATAAGAGGTCCCGCTAAAGTAGACAGCAAGGTAGTCAGCCAAGGAGAATAGTTAAACATTGATTCATACCAGCTTTGTTCCATCTCTCTCTCCTTTCTCCGTTTTTCTAGTCCCTCTCGTAATTTGGTCATTGTGTCTCTTACAACCCCAGTATGGTCAGCGTATACGCAGCACTCCTCTCGAAGTGCGGCACACAGCCCCCCCTGTTGTAAAAAGATAAGGTCTAATCCGCGTCTATTCTGTAGGACTACCTCGGATAATGACCGAACAGACTTTTCTAATGCCGTGATTGATTTTTCTATTCTGGCTAAATCTTCATCTACTGCCATTCTGAGGGATTGGAATTTTTGATTTTGTTGGACTAATGATGTAATTCCTGTCCCTGCTCCAGCTGCCCCTATAGCCATCAGAGTGGCTATGGTCAGGGCGGTTAAAGGTTCTCTCTTTTGTAAATAATGGTCAGGAACCATTTGGTAATCATAAACAAAATCTTCAGGATGATATATAATTCGGGGAACAATTGCTACCTGGATACAATAGTCTCTGGACGCGTTAAATAGTTTTAGTGATACACAGGGGGTGAGACCTAAGTTCGAGCAGACCCACTTAGTATTGTTTGCTGGTACCAGCCAATCGGCCAGTTTCCTTTCAGAGATCTTGGTCCAGTTTCCACACAAATGCTCCTTCTCCCTCGGAACCTTCCCTATGCATCGTCCCCTTCCTGATACCTGTGATACGGTAATTCCTTGCCTTGTCTTGTCTTGGTTCCATAGACACTGTCCAGGGTTACTACCATTTATTCGTGAGGCTTTTGATGTTACTCCAATAGCTTCATAAAACGGGGGCCTAATATCATAACACAGCCAGCAGTGTCTAGTGACATTTGGATTAGTAGCATTTAGAACTTGGTAACTGGCTTGCATTAAATCCCATAACGGACTTATTCCCTTTTCCAGGGATTGGGTGGCATTTCCTGCAGTGGTCATATCAACTTTACCCAACCGGTTTGTGGTGGTTATACTAACTTCACCCGACTCTAAAACCCCAGAGATAACATGATTTGGTCCCACAGGTTCAGGGTTACTCGGTGCTGATTCCTTTTTTATCATTATTATCCCTCCCCTATCGGTTCCAGGTTCTCTGTATCTAATTCCCCAAGTCTTCCCTATTACCCAACCAGGATCATCTGGCTTGGTGATATTGATATACAGGAAGCTACAATCTCCAAGTTCTACAATCCCCCCGGATCCATCCCGGCTAGGCGGCTGGCATCCATATGGTCCCCATTTCACAGTCAGAAATTGATCAGCCCCTCCTCCCGGAGACCAGTCCGACGCTATTGTTTCGCATCCCCAGTAAGCACAATAATAATGACCTGGGTAATTACAATAGGATCTTCCAGGATTTGAACTAGGGCAAAGGTAATATCCCATCTTATCAAGACAAGGACTGATCGGGGCGAGCTGACATAGAGTGACCTTAAAACTAGGGGCCCCAGGGAGTAATAACACTCTTGATTTCCTTCTGGGTGTCAAACTGATATAAGGACCATTTAAAGGGTTGGTGACTCTCTTCCCCTTTTACAAGTACAATCCATAACATCCAGTTCCACAACCATAAGTATAAAGATGCTGGTGGACGCCCTTTAGATTTCAGTGAATTCCAATTCCCTTTTTCCCGAGTCTGGGTGGTGCTCACTTGTTTTCCCTTCTGGGGTCGGGGTGGTCTCACGTGTCTATACGTCACCACTTTGGAGTTCCATTTCTGCACACCTCTGCCTCCGCTGCCTACTCTGTTGCCTAGAGCAGCAGGGTTTTCCATCTTCTCGGCAGCAGTCGTGAGCATGGGGACTCCTACTGCTCCCTTTTTCTGGTGAAGCCTGAAGGCTTCGGCACTTAGCTTTTACTTACGGAGCTTGGCACAGGACGTATGAGACTTGAAACCGACTCAGCTTACCCACGATTTCAGGGTTGAATTTCCCAGATCTGTTAATGTGAGCCCACCGTTCCTCGGGGTGTATTCCTTCCCTTAATATGGTCCACCATTCTCTGGACCCCTTAACGATATACCCAGTGTCTACCCCCACCCTTAGGGCTTACTTGGCCAATTTATACTTATTCCTATGGCACTGTTTGCAGATACCCGCAGGAGAGTGCCTGTTCTCACAATATGTCCACCAGCTATCCTTGCATATTATACATCTAAACACATGAAGGGAGAACAGATACAATCAAGGGTATCACAGAATATGGGACTACTCATCTAATTGCTCCGTTCTCTTCAAAGTCAGTTTTAGTCCTTGGGGGGGTCCCACCACTTTCCAGTTCACTGGTTCTCGAAGTGCCTTTACTCTAGACACATGTGTCCATCCGCGCTCGGCAGTCCGGATAGCAGTTTCTGTGGTGAGCAAGACAAGAAAGGGTCCCTCCCAGCGAGGGGTAAGAGATGACTCCTTCCAATTCTTTATTAATACTTTATCTCCTGGCTTTATGGAATGCATGTCAATTTCTAAAGGGGGTCGCTGTACCACCATTGCCTTCTTACGTAGTTCTTCTCTTCTGGACATTAGTTGCATAACATAAGGTTGCAAGTTCCTATCATCTAACATGGGGTGATCTAGGGGTAGGTCAATGTTATAAGGCATACCGTATAACATCTCAAAAGGTGAAAGCCCGGTGTCAGCGCGGGGTTGTGTTCTAATATTTAGAAGGGCTAAAGGCAGACACTTCACCCATGATAATTTTGTTTCTAACATTAACTTTGTAAGTTGTTTTTTAATCTCCCCATTCATCCTTTCTACCTTTCCTGAGCTTTGGGGGTGATACGGTGTATGGTATTCCCATTTAGTACCTACTAACGCCACCGCCTCTAAAACCGTCTTTGAGGTGAAATGAGGTCCCCGGTCGGAATCAATGACCTCGATGACCCCATATCGGGGAATTATTTCTTCAAACAGAATTTTTACCACTGTGTGTGCAGTTGCTCTAGCCGTAGGAAACGCCTCAACAAAATATGTGAGGTGGTCCACCATAACGAGAAGATATCTAAATCTTCCAACCTTAGGGAGCTCGGTAAAGTCTACCTGTAGCCGTGCAAATGGGCGATGGGTCATTTCCCTTCCCCCATGTATTTTCTCCCTTAATTGATGTTTGTTAATCTTTTGGCAAGTTAAGCACTCTCCTACAATTCTTTTAGCTACATTATAGGCTCCTATGCACATAAAATTTATTGCAAAATGATCGTATAGTGCTTGCACTCCCCAGTGTGTTCTACATTTATCGTGGTATCTCCTCATTACTCTGAGTGCCATTGCTTTCGGGAGCACTTCCCTTCCATCAGGTAATCTCCACTTCCCATGTTTTTCCCATATCCCCATTTGCTGTAACTTCTCTTTTTCCTGATTTGTGAACCTCAATTCAGGCTCTTGAAAGCTAGTATCTGTTCTTGCAAGTTCTGTTCGTAAGGACATTAAGGCGGCCCTTCTCGCCTCTTCATCAGCCAAATTATTTCCTCTTATTCTTGGATCGAAACCCTTTTGGTGTCCCTTTATATGTACAACCGCTACTCTTTCAGGCCCCCTAAGAGCCTCCAGGGTTTGAGTTACTAATGTTTCATGGATTAATCCTTTTCCTTGAGAATTTATGAACCCTCTCTCTTCCCAAATTTTTCCAAATGTATGTACTACCCCATAAGCGTATCTGGAATCTGTATAAACAGTTCCCACCTTCCCTTTTAATGACTGAAGGGCTCTAAGGACTGCATAGAGTTCACAAGCTTGGGCGGACCAGCTAGGGCTCAGAGGCCCTGATTCTTGCACTTTCATGTCTAGCCCATTAACAATAGCATAACCTGACTTCCGTTTCCCATTTAGGATTCTTGAGGATCCATCTACAAATAGTCTTTCCCCTTCTTCCAGCTCCTCTTCCCCTAGGTCAGGTCTGATTTTTACCTGTTCCTCTATAGTTCTTAAACAGTCATGGGTAAGTTCTTCTACTGGTTCCCCGTATAGAAATTGTGCTGGGTTCTGAAGACTGGTTGTTTCCACTTCCAATTTCGGGGAATTGATTAGGATTCCTTCATATTTTAAGAGCCTTGCATCTGTAATCCATTTTTCTGCCTTTTGTTGTAAAACCCCCCTAATGTTATGGGGGGTATATACCTTCAATTGTCCCCCAAAGGTGATCTTGTTAGCTTCTTCCACCAGCAGGGCTACAGCCACTATGGCTTGCAGACATGTGGGCCATCCTCGACTAACGGGGTCTAGTAGCTTAGAGATATATCCTACAGGCTTCTTTTTTTTCCCCTGCCCATTCTTGAGTTAAAACTCCAAAGGCAGTACCCTCTTCTGAATTAACAAATAAGTAAAATGGCCTTCTTACATCTGGTAAACTTAAAACTGGGGCATTTACTAGTTCAGTTTTCAAGTTTTGTAATTGTTCTTCATCTTCCCGAGTCCACTTCAACAATCCCTCCTTAGTTAACTTTTGGTATAAAGAATTTTACCTTTCCACTAAAATTTTCAATCCATTGCCTGCAATAGCCTAATAATCCCAATAACTGTCTGACCTGTCTCTTGCTCTGGGGAGGTTGCAGAGATAATATTCCATTTACTCTTTCGGGGTCTAGCTTCTTGCTTCCCTTACTAATCCAGTGTCCTAAGTATTTTACCTCCTCTTCAGTAAATTGTAGCTTTGATTTGGAAACCTTCAATCCTTGTAAACTCAAAAAGTTTAGTAATTTTACACTTTCTTCTCTCACAGACTCCTGGGTGTCCCCTGCAAGTAGTAAATCGTCTACATACTGGATGAGGGTGATTCCTTTTCCCAGATTGTAATCTCGGAGAATTTGCTCCAGGGCCTGACCAAACAAATTAGGGGATTCTGTGAATCCCTGAGGAAGGACTGTCCATCTAAGTTGCTGCTTCCTATGGGTCTCCGGGTCCTCCCATTCGAATGCAAAATAGTCCCTGCATTCTTCCTTTAAGGGGCAGGCCCAAAAGGCGTCTTTCAAGTCTATAACACTGTACCACTGATTTTCAGGGCTTAATTGGCTCAATAGAGTATGGGGGTTAGCTACTACAGGAAACCTGGTTACTGTTCTTTTGTTTATTTCCCGGAGGTCGTGGACCAGTCTATAACTTCCATCGGGTTTTTTTACGGGTAATATGGGAGTGTTGAATGGGGACATGCAGGGCTCAAGAAGGCCCCTTTTTAGCAGCCTTTCAATCTCAGGTTTTAACCCTGCCTCCCTTCCTGAGATAAGGGGTATTGTTTGATTCTAACGGGGATCTCAGGGTTTTTAATGGTTACTTCAAAGGGAGTAATATCCAACCTCCCTACAGTATCTGGGGTATACCAGACCTCTGGATTAATTCTCTCCTCATCCTGGGTTGTGAGGGCACATATTCTTACTTTTAGTTCCTTTCCCTCTACCTCTAGATTTATTCCTAACTCCACGATTAGGTCTCTGCCTAATAAATTGTAATCCGCTTCAGGGACTAACAAGAAGGATCCTATGCTGTACCTACCTTCTGATTCTATTTCTACATGTTTGATGACTGGAGCTTTAAATGGCTCCCCTTTTGCTCCTACTACATTTATGCTTTCAGACGTGATTTTACACCCAGGAGGTAAGGTCTGGACCGTCGATCTCTCTGCCCCTGTGTCTACAAGAAATATCACCTCCTGTTGCTGAGGACCCACTTTTAATTTTATCAAGGGCTCTGTTTTTTTCCGGGGTCCTCAGCACATAGAGCCCCTGACCCCCCTAATCTTCTAAAAACATTTTTTCGTCCTGTATTCTCTTCCTACAATTTTTCTTCAGATGGCCTCTCCTTTTACAATAGAAGCACTCTCTCTCTTCTTTTCTTTGTTCCTTCTCTTCAACTTTTGACCCTCTGGCAGGGAATTTCTCGATCCCCTTCCCTACCGGTCTCCTTATCGCACTTACCACTCCCCTCTGTCCTTCTTTCACTGCAGCTACCAAGAGCCTGGCTTGTTTCTTTTGATTCTCCTCCTCTCTCCTAACAAATACCTTCTGCGCTTCCCTCAGTAACTCATCCATAGGTCTACCCTGCCAGTCTTCCAACTTCTCTAGTTTCTTACGAATGTCCACCCATGACTTAGCTACGAATTGAGTTTTTAACAGAGTCTGCCCAACCGGTGTGCTGGGATCTATCCCAGAGTACAGTTGGAGGCTCTTCCTTAACCTTTCTAACCACATGGTGGGGCTTTCATCTTTTTGTTGCTCCTCCTTAAGAGCCTTACTTATGTTTTGTCCTCTGGGTACTGCCTCCTTAATTCCTTGGATAACAATGTACCTTAAATCGGCCATGTTAGTACGGGCTTGTTCATCTTGGTTATTCCAATTAGGTCTCTGTAATGGCCATTTTTGGTCAGCCGTGGGTCCGGCTGCGTGTTGTTGGTCCCATAGTCTCATTCCTGCTCCCCTAATCATATTTCTCTCCTCTGCTGTAAAACAGGATCCCTAGAATCGCCTGTATCTCATCCCAAGTGTATAAATTAGGTCCCAGAAACTGATCTAACCTTTCGGAAACTCCTAGGGGATCCTCTAGAAGGTTCCCCATTTCTTTCTTAAACTCTCTTACATCACTAGTATTCAGTGGGATTGCTACATACCCAGCCCTGGGGGCCGCAGCACCCACACCTGGGACTAAAACCTCTCTTAATGGATATAACTTTTCTTCCTTCTGATTACGTTTTCGGGTGCTTCTCCTTACTACAGGAGATTCTAGTTGCAGGGAAGACTCCTCGCTAACGGGAGGAGGGGGTGCTTGTTCCTGGGGACTGTATGGGGGTGGCCAAAGGTATTCCCCCTCCTCCTCCTCAGTTCTTCGTTTCCCCTTTTCTTTAAGATTAAATAAAAAGGCCCGCTCCTGTGATTGCACAATCCAGAGAGCAGCATATTCGGACTCCTCAGT
>JARXNR010000360.1:0-74177 GCA_036346035.1 Crossoptilon crossoptilon | reverse complement strand
AAACTCACATATCCCCCAAACCCCCAACACCCCAAAAACCCCCAAACCCCCAAACCCCCCAAAAATCCCCCAAATCCCCCAAACCCACCCCCCAAAAAACCCCCAAAACCCCCAAAATTGCCCCAAATCCCCCTTTTTCACCCCAAAACCCACCTGAAATTTACCCCAATTTCACCCCCAAATCCCTCCAATCCACCCCCAAACCCCCCCCACCCCCCAAAACCCCAAATTGCCCAAAATCCCCATTTTTCCCCCCAAAACTCCTCTGGAATTTACTCCAATTTCACCCCATCCCAATCACCCCAAAAACACCCCAACAAAATCCACCCCAAAATCCCCATTTTTTACCCCAAAATGATCCGCGTCCCACACCGACCCCAAATCCACCCCATTTTGCCCCAAAATCCCCATTTTTAGCCCCCAAATGTCACATTTTAACCCCAAATCCCCCATTTTCAGCCCCAAAATTCCTATTCTTCACCCCAAAACCCAAAACTTGAACCCCAAATCCCCATTTTCTGCCCCAAAATTCCAACCTTCAACTCAATTTCCCCATTTTTGCCCAAAATTCCCCCTTTTCAGCCTCAAAATCTCACATCTTAGCCCCCCCCAATATCCACCAATCTTGTATCCCACCAAAGCCCCATTTTTTGACCCAAAATTCCAATTTACTACATTGCCCACTTTTTCCCCAAAATTCCCCTTTTAGCCCCAAAATTCTCCCATCTCGCAACGAAATATCAATTTAATCCCCCGAACAATTGCCACTTATTTAGCCCCAAAATTGCCCTTTTTTACCCCAAATTCCCCCTTTCTACCCCCAAATTCCCCACTTTTAGCCCACAAATTGCCCTTTTTTGCCCCAATTTCCCCCTTTTTAGCCCCAAATTCCCCCTTTTTCACCCCAAAATCACCACCTGAACCCCACAGATGCCCCAAAATCCCCGTTTTTCACCCCAAAATTCACCATTTCCCGCAGCAGTTTCTCAGCAGGGATTCCCAGCGCCACAGCGTTCAGCACCTGCAGACCCAAAATTGGAGGAAGAATGCCCCAAAATCCCCGTTTTTCACCCCAAAATTCACCATTTCCCGCAGCAGTTTCTCAGCAGGGATTCCCAGCGCCACAGCGTTCAGCACCTGCATGGAAAACAAACAGGGAAGTAAATAAAAACGGCCATTTCTGACTCAAAATTGGGGTAAAAGTGGCAAAAAACGGTAAAACCAGCAGAAAATAAATGGGAGAGTTAACAAAAAAGGTCATTTTTTGCCTCAAATTTGGGGCAAAACCAGCGAAAACTGCGACAAAAGCCACAACTGGAAAGGAAAGCTGTGAAGGGGAGAAAAAAGGGACCCGAAATTGGGGCGAAAAATGGCAGAATTGGGAAAACTGGGATGGACACGAGGGCACGGCGCGGCTCGAGCTCCAAAACTGGGTGAAAAAATGCCAAAAGCGGATTAAAAAAGCGACAAAAATGGAATTTTTTCTCTCCCGTTGCGACTCTATGGGGGAAGGGGGGGGGGGGGGAGGGGGGCGATTTTTGGGGTGAATTGAGGCGATTTTGGCTCACCTGGGCGGCGCAATGGCGGAGGCTGCGCCCCTCCCCCCCCCACTGTTCCGTATCTTCGGGGTCCGGGGGGTCCGAGGAGGGGGGGGAGCAGAGCAGGGAGAGCAGGGAGCTCAACAGGGGGGGCAGGAAGGGCTGCAGGGCCTGGGGGGGGGGAGGGGAGGGAGGCATCCCATCAGGATCCCACCAGAATCCCAGCTAATCCCAGTTAATCCCATCAGAATCCCAGCTAATCCCAGTTAATCCCATCAGAATCCCAGTTAATCCCAGCTAATCCCATCAGAATCCCAGCTAACCCCATCAGAATCCCAGCTAATCCCAGTTAATCCCATCAGAATCCCAGCTAATCCCAGCTAATCCCATCAGAATCCCAGCTAACCCCATCAGAATCCCAGCTAATCCCAGTTAATCCCATCAGAATCCCAGCTAATCCCAGTTAATCCCATCAGAATCCCAGTTAATCCCAGCTAATTCCATCAGAATCCCAGCTAATCCCATCAAAACCCTAGAAAATACATGATAATCCCAATTAATCCCACCAGAATCCCAGAAAATATAAGATAATCCCAGTTAATCCCATCAGGATCCCAGTTAATCCCTGTTAATCCCATCAGAATCCCAGCTAATCCCAGCTAACCCCATCAGAACCCTAGAAAATACATGATAATCCCAATTAATCCCAACACAATCCCAGAAAATACAAGATAATCCCAGTTCATCCCATCAGAGTCCCAGAACATGTGAGAGAATCCCAGCTAATCCCAGTTCATCCCATCAGAACCCCGGAAAATACAGCATAATCCCAGTTAATCCTGTCACAATCCCACAAATTTCAACGTAATCCAAGTTTATCCCATCAGGATCCCAGAAAATACAAGGTAATCCCAGCTAATCCCAGTTAATCCCATCAGAACCCCAAAAAACACAAGATAATCCCAGTTAATCCCACCAGAATCCCAGAAAACACAAGATAATCCCAGTTAATCCCATCAGAATCCCACAGATTTCAAGATAATCCCAGTTAATCCCACCAGGATACCAGAAAATACAAGATGATCCCAATTAATCCCAGTTAATCCCATCAGAACCCCAGAAAATAAATGATAATCACAGTTAATCCCAGTTAATCCTGTCAGAATCCCAGAAAATACAAGATAATCCCAGCTAATCCCATTTAATCCCATCAGAATTCCAGTGAATATAAAATAATCCCGGTTAATCCCATTAAAATACGATAAAAAACAAGATAATCCTACCTAATTAATCAGACCACATAATCCCACCATAATTCAATAAAGCAGCCTTTAATCCCATGTAATCCCCCATAATCCCACCATAATTCCATAAAAACCCCCATAATCCCAAGCAATCCTCCCATAATATCATGTAATCCCACCATAATCCCCCATTATCCCACCAGAATCCCATAAAAATCCCCATAACCCCATGTAATCCCCCAATAATCCTCCCATAATCCCAACACAATGCAACCATAATCCCATAAAACCCATAATCCCATGTAATCTCCCATAATCCCATATAATTCCCCCCATAATCCCATATAATTCCCCATAGTCCCACCATAATCCCACCATAATTCCACAATAATCCCCATAATCCCATGTAATCCTCCCATAATCCCAACATAATCCCCCATAATCCCACCATAATTCCATAAAAACCCCCATAATCCCATGTAATCCCCCATAATCCCATGTAATCCCCCGATAATCCCCCATAATCCCACCAAAATCCCATAAAACCCCCCATAATCCCATGTAATCCCCCCATGACCCCATAAAACCCCCCATAATCCCCTGTAATCCCCCATACTCCCCCATAATCCCCCTCACCCGTGGCCGTTCCTGCGCCAGGAATCCCAGCACCGCCAGCGCCCGCGCCCTCAGAGCCTGGCCCCGCCCCTCGGCCCCGCCCACCTGCAAAACAAGCCCCCTGATTGGCCCATTGACACACAGGGGCGGAGCTTAGCCACAAAGCCCCACCCCTCCCTGGTTATAAAGGGGGCGGGGCTTAGCGTAGCCACGCCCCCTTCCTAACTCAGCCAATCGAGGGGCGGAGCTTGGCATCTTAGCCCCGCCCCTTTCTTGTGCCATGCCTCCTGATAGGCCCTTCAAGAAAGGCTGGGCTTAGCCACGCCCACTTCCTGTAGTCGCACCAATCAGGGGGCAGGGCAGCTCCAAGTGGCCCCGCCCCTTCACCATTAAAGGGCACTGTGAGCATTGAGGCTCCGCCCACTGCTTTAGCCACCCCCCCCTCCTGCCATATATGGGCAAAGGGGGCTGGGCTGCGTGTGGCCCCGCCCCCACACCCATAAAAGGGCAAAGCTTCACCCTACGGCTCCACCCCCTCTGCCATATATGGCAAAACCCCATAAAAGGGTAAAGGGGGCGGAGCTTCAACCGTAACCCCGCCCCATCCCCATAAAAGGGCATCGGTTCACATCATGGCTCCGCCACCCCCCCCCCCCCCCGCTTCCATATATGGGCAAAGAGGCGGAGCTTCACGTGGTACTACACACAATGGCTGCGGTTTCTCATTGGCTCCTCCCACCCCCTTGGCCCCGCCCCCTCCTCGTGGCCCCGCCCTCACCTCCAGGCAGAGGTCAAGCAGAGGTCGGAGGTCAGAGGTCACGGCTTTGGGGTCGGCGGCCACGAGTTCATCCAGCACCTCCAAAGCGTCGGCGCCCAACTCCTAACATGACCCGAAATCGGCTGAATTTCACCCAAAATGGCCGCGTGGGAACGGAGGGAAGGGGGGGGCGGGGGAAAAAGGGTCAAATTTGGGTTAAAATCGGCCAAAAACGGCTCGAAAATGGGATAAAAATGGAGAAAAATGGACACGGGGTGACAGCGGGGGGGAACTGAACCAAAACGGCCAGAATTTGCCCCAAATCTGAGGCTCAAATGGTCGCTATGGACAACGCCCCCCTCTGTGGGATCCAATGGGGCTGAAATTGGCCCAAAATTGGGCAGATTTGCCCCAAAATTGGCTGGGAAAGTGTAAAAATGGACGTTTTTCGAAGCCAGAAATGGGAGGCGGACCCAAAATCGGGGTTTTTAGCCCTAAAAATTCTCACCTCGTCGGCGTCCATCAAAACCCGGAGGGCCTTCAGGATGTCGGGGAGCAGCGAACGCAGCAAATCCTGCCCCCCCCCCCCAAAAAAAAAATAAAATGTTACCTCAAAATGACCCAAAATCGGCAGAATTCGACTCAAAATCCTGAGTAAAAAAATGCCTTTTTTCAAGCACCAAAACGGGGCGAAAAATGGCGATTTTGGGCGATCAGAGACGTCGTTTCAACAGGGGGAAGCCCAACCCCCCCTTCCCCAACCCCCCCTTCCCCAACCCCTCGTTTTGGGGCTAAAAACCTCGATTTTGGGGCAACCCAAACCCACAAGTCTTACTGCCCCCCCCCCCTCCCCCAACCCCTCGTTTTCGGGCTAAAAACCTCCATTTTGGGGCAACCCAAACCCACAAGTCTTACTGCCCCCCCCCACATCCCCCCAACCCCTCATTTTGGGGCTAAAAACCTCCATTTTGGGCAACTCAAAACCCCACTTCTTATACAACCCCCCCCCCCCCCTTCCATATCCTCATTTTAAGGCTAAAAACCCCCATTTTCGCCCCCCCCCCCCCCCTCAAATCCAATTATTTTAATGGTGTGGGGGGGCCACATCTCAACCATACCCCCCCCCCCCCCCCAAACCGTCAATTTTGGGGTCAAAAAAGCCCATTTTGGGGCCACTCACCGTCTGCGTCCCCCCCACAGCGGCTGCCAGCCCCCCGATCGCCTTCAAGGCGTAGGAAATGCTCTGGGGGGGGGTCCCAGGTTGAAGCCCCCCCCGGCAAAGCTCTGCTATGGGGCGGCAGTGGGAGGTCAGAAATGGGGGGGGGTCTTCAAGGGCTGCGCTCAGGACTTGTAGGACGCGCTGTGGGGTCGGGGGGGGGGGGTTAAAGACCCCCCATATGGGGAAATGGGGGTCATGGGGGGGGCTTGGGGGGGTTAAAGGGTTGAAAACCACCATAGGGGGGATATGGGGGGCCTGGGGGGGTCCTGGGGGGGTTATGGGAGGAAAATGGGGGTTCTGGGGGGGGGCGTGGGGGAGGACTGGGGGGGGATATGGGGGTTAGGGACCCCCATAGGGGGATATAGGGGGAAAATGGGGGTCGTGGGGGGGTCCTGGGGGGTTGGGGAAGGTATGGGGGGAAAACAGGGGTCCTATTTTCCTAAAATAGGGGGGGGGTCTTGAGGGGATTAAAGACCCCCAAAGAGGAAATATGGGGGTCCTGGGGGGGTCCTGGGGGGGTTAGGGACCCCCCATAGGGGGAATATGGGGGTGCTGGGGGGGATCCTGGGGGGGCTGGAGAAGGAATGGGGGAATTATGGGGGGAAATGGGGGTCGTGGGGGGGTCCTGAAGGGGTTACGGGGGGGGGGCGGGGGGGGGGGGGCAGTGAGGTCGTCAGGGATGAATGGGGTGCATTGGGGTCTATGGGGGGGGGTTATTATGGGATGGGGGCTGCACTCACCTCCTGGCGCCGGGGGTCCCCCGCTGCTTCCTGCAGCCATCGCCCCATTGCGCCCCAGTCGTCCGCCCCCCCCCAGCGCAGCAGCGCGGCCCCCAGCTGGGAGAGGGACGGCAGCACCGAGCGGCTGGGAAATGGGGTGAAACGTGGGGAAATCGGGCAAAAAATGGGGGGGGGGGAGATGGGAATGGGGGGGGGGAGAGAAATGGGAATCGGAGGAGATGGGGGGAAATGCGGGGGGAGATGGGGGGATGATGGGGGGGTGCGGGGAAATGGGGGGGGAAGGTGAGGGGAAATAAGGAGGAAAAATGGGGGAAATGGGGGAGGGGAAATGGGGGAAATACGGGGGGAGATGGGGGGAAATGGGGGGAAAGGTGGGGGGGAAGATTTGGGGAAATGGCGGGGGGGAGATGGGGGAAACGGGGGGGTGATGGGGGGGAAGAGGGGGGAAAATGAGAGAAAACGGCAGAAAATGGGGGAAAAAGAGCAGAAAATGGGGGTGGGGGTGCAGCCCTTTTTTGGGGTGAAAAAAGGCCGAATTGGGAGCACTGGGACTCACTCCGTTTCCTTCTCCAGAGCCTCAACCAATAGGGAGGGGAGCCTGAAGGAAGGGGGCGGGGCAAGGCTTAGTCCCACCCCCTGCCTGAACCACGCCCACCGCAGGAAGCCCCACCGCCTTCTCAGCCACGCCCATGCATGCAAAGTAGCCAATCACGTGGCTCCACGCAAGACCCACCCCCTCCATAAGCCCCTCCCCTTATCAGCACCATGAGGCCACGCCCACCAGGCGCAGCAGCCAATCCGATGGCTACACAGAAGCCCCGCCCCCTTTCTTTGCCCTATGCACAAAAGGAAGCCCCGCCCACCAGACACAGCAGCCAATCACACTTCTCCACGAAGCCCCGCCCACCGCAAGCCACTCCCCCTTCTTTAACTACGCCCTCCTCTGTAGCTCCACCCACCACACAACGCAGCCAATCCATTGGCTGCACAGAAGCCCCGCCCACTGGCTTCACAACGCGCGTCCCCGGAGGCCACGCCCACCCCACACTGCAGCCAATCCGATTGGTGCCCCCAACCTAGACCTGCCCCATTCCTTAGCACCGCCCACAATCCGCTGCAGCCAATCAGATGGAAGCCCCCACAGCCCCGCCCCCTTTTATCCCGTACCGCCCACCTATTGGACACGCCCACCGGAAGTCCCACCCACCTGAGCCTGAGTTCCGGATCCAGGCGCCGCCATCTTCCCCCCGCGAGGCATCGGCGGAGCAGAACGGCGGCCAGCTGGCGCAGCTGGGCATTATGGGATGGCAAGAGACGGTTGGGGGGGGGGTGGGCAGTATTATGGGATGGCAGGGGGGTTATTATGGGATGGCAGGGAGAGAGAGGCATCATGGGATGGAAGAGAAGCATTATAGAATGGGATGGAGAAGGTGGAATTATGGGATGGCAGGAAGGTTATTACGGGATGGCAGGAAAATTATTATGGGATGGCAAAGTAGTTATTTTGGGATGGCAGGAAGATTATTACGGGATGGCAGAGAGATTATTATGGGATGGCAAGGAGAGAGAGGCATCACAGGATGGAAGAGAAGCGTTACAGAATGGGATGAGGGACGTGGAATTATTACAGAATAGTCAGAGGAATTATTATGGGATGGCAAGGAGGTTGGGGTTATTATGGGATGGCAGAGGAAGAACGATAAGGAAAAGTCCAGATGGGAAGTTATTATGGGATGGAGAGATGGGGGTGGCCCCATATGTGGGCTTATAGGTTGATACCGGGGGGGGGGGGGGTGTCCCGGGGGGTGGGAGGATGGTGGGGGGTTATTACGGGATGGTAAGACGGCTTTGGTGAGGGGATTATTATGGTGAGGGGAGCCGGGGGGGTGGACGTTAGAGGTCTACGGTTGCTATGGGCGGTTATTATGGGATGGCAGCACGGCTACGGGCCGCGCTGCGGGCCATGGAAAGGCAGGCATAGGAGGAAGTCAACGTGAGGGTCTCGTTGGGGGTATGGGGGGGGGGTTATTATGGGATGGCGGCTTCGTTCTGCTGAATGGTGGACTGGGGAGGAGGGTGGGAATGGGGGGGGGGTTGGGATCACCTGCGGCCGAGCAGCGCCCACCACGACCTCCGCCAGGCGCTGAGGGGTCCGGGGGTCGGCGAACGACTCACGGAGGCGGGCGGTGGCCTAAAGAGGAGGAAGGAAGGGGGGGGGTTGAAGGCAGGCCGGCAGGGCAACGCGTTCCCAGCGTCCGCCCCCCGCCCGGTGTTTGTCCGTTACTTGTCGGATGACGGCGCTGTCCGGTTCCAGGAGCTGCTCCAGCAACGCGTGTAGCTCGGGGGCCGCCATTTTGGAAAGAGGGCGCATCCGGCGGAAGCGGAAGTTGTGCAGTGGAGAGACCCGCGTATGCTGAGACGCGATTGGCTCGCTCAAGCGGAAGTCGCGCTGAGGCGCTTCCTTCTTAAAAGGGCAACGGCAAGAAAGCGTACGGATTTCAAAGGGCGACAGAGAACGCGGGCCCACCGCTGCTCTTCAAACGCAAACAGCGCCGGGTTTCTTCTTAAAGGGGCAATGACATCACGGTGGCCCCACTGTCTCATTAAAAGGGCAGCGGCACAGAACGCCATCGCACGAGTTTGTGTGCCACTCAGCCTCCCCCAAATCCCTCTGCCCAGTGACGACATCAAAGACAGCACCCGTGACATCACACAGACGCTTTAATTCGTGGGGCTACATGCAAACGGGAGGACATGAAAGAGGGTGGGAGATTAGGGGAGAGGGGGGGTCAATAAGGGGGGGGTCGTCGACGCGGGCGGAGGGCGGGGCCAGCCGTTAGCCCCGCCCCTCGCCTCGCCTGGCCCCGCCCCCTCGCAGGGCTAACACCAGGTGCAGCACGGAGCCGCCCTGGATCTTGTAGTCGGCCGCCGTCTTCTCGTCGTTCCTTGAAGAGGCGGAGCCAAAGAGTGGGGGCGTGGCCTCTCAGGCAAGCCACGCCCCTTTCCCCACCCCTTTCCTTTCCATTTTGCTCCAATCCGAACGGACATTTCAACAGCACCCTATCATCCAGCTGCACCCATCCCACCCCCCAACCGCTACCCAATGGGGACACGGCCCCTTTAAGACCCCCCCCATCAGCCCCCCCATACCTCGGGGGCATCCTCAAGCCCCGCCCACCCCACCTGCAAACCACGCCCGTTGCCCAAAACCACGCCCACTTCCGCATTAAGCCCCGCCACCCGCACTTGGGTGCACGCTCAGGCCACGCCCACACCCTTTAACCCCGCCCACCCCACCTCCAAGCCGCCAATCACCGCCCCGATCCCGCCCTCAGCCCCGCCCACTTCCGCCGCAAAGCCCCTCCCCTTTACATCTGCTTCCCGCTGTAGATGAGGCGCTGCTGCTGGGGCGGGATCCCTTCCTTCTCCTCCACGCGCTCCTTGATGCGCTCCACCTGTTGCGCCGAGGATTATTATGGGATGGAGGGACCCGCAGCTTTCCCCCCCCACCCGACCCACAACGCCTTACTTTGTCGGTGGGTTCGATGTCGATCTCGATTTCTTTCCCGGTCAGCGTCTGCGCCAACAACAAAAAAGGGGGGAGGGGCTTAAAGAGGCCACGCCCACCCGTCCCGGCACCCCAATCCCACCATCCCATAATATCCCCCCCCCACCGCCGTGCCGCACCTTTACTTTGATCAGCATCGTGGCTCTGTGTGTGTGTGTGTGTGCCCGGCGCGCCGGAAGCGGAAGTGCCCTTAAGCCACGCCCCCCTCCTCCCTCACCCCCCCAGCCACTTCCGGCTTTAGGCGATGCCGCGCGGGGGATGCTGGGAGGTGAAGTCCCAGCGCGCTATTGGGCAGCGCTCAACCAATCAGAGCGCGGCCCAGCCCCCTTTGCGACGAACTTAAGCCACGCCCCCCACCTCCCTCACCCACCCCCCTCCCCACGCCGCGAGCCACTTCCGGCTTAAAGCGAGGCCGCGCGGGGGATGCTGGGAGGTGAAGTCCCAGCGCGCTATTGGGCAGTGCTCAACCAATCAGAGTGCGGCTCCCCTTCTCCCTCACCACCCCCCCTACCCGTTCCGCGAGCCACTTCCGGCTTTACGCGCAGCCGCGCGGGGCATGCTGGGAGGTGGAGTCCCGGCGCGCTATTGAGCAGCGCTCAACCAATCAGAACGCGGCCCCGCCCCCTTTGGGACGTACCACCGCGAACGGGGCGTGGGGAGGAGGGGGGGAAACGGGGCGGATTTTGAGCTGAAAAAAGGGAATTTCGGGCAAAAGGGAAGAGAAAAAAAGCGGGTCTCACCGGCGGGGGAGCGGCTGCGGGGGGCACTGCGGGTCTGCGGGGGGATAATTAAGGCATTAAGCTTTTATTGCGGGCTAATGAGCTCCTAATTGGCTGCCATGAGTAAATCCCACCCCTGCTTAGTCGTCTCGTAATTAATACCTAATTAACATCCGTAATTAACGCCGACTGCGTTTAATTCGTCACTCGTTGCTCCGCTAATTAAGGAGCATTGGTGCATTAACAACCCAACCTCCCACGTGAAAATGACAACGGGTCCTTAATTAACCCACACTAATTAACACCTTTGAGCTCCAATTAAACCCTTAATGAACATTTAATGAAACCCTCATTAACGTTAAAGCCTCATTAATTAACCTCACCAAACCACCAAAGAACAGGAGGCTGGAGAAGCTCATTTCCCATGCTAATTAACTCACCACACCCTTAATTAGACCCCAAACCAGTCCTCTAATTACCCATAATTAATTACCTTCCTCTGCGCGCCGCTCTCCTCCTCTGATTCGCTGAGGAACTCTGAGAGGGGGGGGGGCTGAGAGTGGGCGGGGCTTCCCTCCGTAGCCCCGCCCACCGAGCCCACAAGCCCCGCCCACTCACCCAATGGCTGCACGCGGAGGGGGCGGAGCTGGCGGCGCGGTGGGCGGGGCTTGGCAGGGGCGGGGCTACGGAGGGAAATGGGCGGGGCTTTAGCAAAGGGGGCGGGGCTTAGGGTAAGAACAGGTTAGGGAAGGGGCGGGGTTATGGCTGGGGGCGTGGCTTAGTATGAAGGGGCGTGGCTTAACGACTGCGTTTATTCGGGGGGCGTGGCTTAGCAAAGGGGGCGTGGGTTAGCAAAGGGGGCGTGGCTAAGAGGGGTTGGGTTTGTGGGGTTGGGTTTATGGGGTTGGGTTATGAGGTTTGATTCATGGGGTTGGCTTATGGGGCTGAGTTATGGGGTTGGGCTGGGTTTATGGGGTCAGCTTGGATTATGGGGATGGGTTATGGGGTTGAGTTATGGGGTTGGGTTGGGTTTATGGGGTCAGCTTGGATTATGGGGATGGGTTATGGGGTTGAGTTATGGGGTTGGGTTGGGTTTATGGGGTTGTGGGGTTGGGTTGTGGGGTTGGGTTTATAGGGTTGGGTGGAGTTTATGGGGTTGTGGGGTTGGGTTTATGGGGCTGAGTTATGGGGTTGGGTTATGGGGTTGTGGGGTTGGGTTCATGCGGTTGAGTTATGGAATTCAGTTATAGGGTTGGGTTGGGTTTAAGGGGTCAGGATGGATTATGGGGTTGGGTTTACGGGGTTGGGATATGGGGCTGAGTTATGGGGTTGTGGGGTTGGGTTTATGGGGTTGTGGGGTTTATGGGGTTGGGTTGGGTTGTGGGGTTCTGTTGAGGGTCCCACTCACCGCTCTGATTGGTCCTTATGGCGCTGGGAGGAGCTCAGGGGGCGGGGCACAGCATCTGTGGGCGGGGTTTAGTGATTGTGGGCGTGGTTTGTCAGCAGGCCACGCCCGCTTCTGCCCCCCCCCCACGTTGCCCCACCTACCGGAAGGGGCGTGTCCCATGTCGGCCAGGTAGCGGTGCAGGATTGGCAGGGAAGGGGGGCGGGGCCCGGAAGGGGCGTGGCTCCAAACCACCGCGTGCATCTGAGAAGGGGGCGGGGCAAATTGAAGCCACGCCCCCCTCTATACCTGGCCCATTCCCATTGGTGCGTCAGGACCGCAATCCGTTCCTATTGGTTCATTTAGACACCCCCCCCCCCCCCCGGGAGAACTGAAAGGGGGCGGGGCCAGCGTTAGGCCACACCCTCCCCATACCCATCGCATTCCTATTGGCAGACCGTGAGCCCCATCCATTCCTATTGGCCCATTTAGGTCCCGCCACCCTGAAGGCCACGCCCCCTCCCTTTAGTCCCCGCCCCCTTTAGGCCACGCCCCCTTTTCACTTCTTCCTACCCATTCCCATTGGTGCAGCGTGACCTTAATCCATTCCCATTGGCCACTTTAGGCCCCGCCCCCACCCTTTAGGCCACACCCCCTTTAGGCCACGCCCCCTCCCTTAGGCCACGCCCACCTGGCGCAGGTCGGGGGGGGGCAGGGCGCTCTCCAGGCGCTGCAGGAACTCGAAGCAGAGCTGCTCCAAAGCGCACAGGAAACCGTCCCCGTAGTCGTGGCAACAGGGACCCTGCGGGACGGGGGGCTGGGAGGCACTGGGAGGGACTGGGAAGGGATTGGGGGGCATTGGGAGGGACTGGGAGGGACTGGAAGGGGATAGAGGAGGACTGGGATGGACTGGGAGGGACTGGGAAGGGACTGGGGGGCACTGGGAGGGGATAGAAAGGGACTGGGAGGGACTGGGAGGGGATTGGGGGCCATTGGGTGGGACTGGGAGGGACTGGGAAGGGATTGGGAAGGGACTGGGGGGCATTGGGAGGGACTGGGAGAGACTGGGACAGGATATGGGGGTACGGGGAGGATCTGGGAGGGACTGGGAAGGGAACTGAAGGGCGCTGGGAGAGACTGGGATGGGATATGAGGGCACTGGGAGGGGCTGGGAGGAGATATGGGGGGACTGGGAGGGGATATGGGGGGCATTGGACCCCGCGGGATGGGGGACTAGGAGGGACTGGAAGGGACTGGGAAGGGAACTGGGGGGCACTGGGAGGGACTGGGATGGGATATGAGAGCACTGGGGGGGACGGGGAGTGGATATGAGGGCACTGGGAGAGACTGGGAGGGGCTGGGAGGGGACTGGGGGGCACTGGGAGGGACTGGGGGGGACTGGGACGGACTAGGAAGGACTGGGAGGATGATATGAGGGCACTGGGAGGGACTGGGAGGGGACTGGGGGGTACTGGGAGGGGACTGGGATGGAGTGGGGCTGCCCAGGGAGCCTCATATTGGGCCATACTGGACTGTACTGATCCATACTGGTCCATACTGGTCAGTACCTGCAGGTAAGCACGGCGCTTCCTCTGGTCCCACAAAAGGGGTAAAATGGAGTCCCGGAAATTCTGCTGGGCTTCCGAAACCATCAGCTGCTCCTGGGGGGTCTGGGGGGAAATGGGGGAAGTGGGGGGGATACGGGGGGAAATGGGAGGGGAAATGGGGACAGAATGGGGGAAATAGGGGGGAAATGGAGGAAACTGGGGGGAATGGGGAGATAATGGGGGAAAATGGGGGGGAAAATGGGGGGGAATTGTGGGGAATGGGGGGAAATACAGGGGGAAATGGGGACAGAATGGGGGAAACATGGGGAAAATGGAGGAAAGTGGGGGAAAGGGGGGGAATTTGGGGGGGATAAGGGGGGAAATGGGGGGAAGTGGGTGGGATATGGGGGGAAATATGAGGGGAAATGGGGACATAATGGGGCAAATATGGGGGAAAATGGGGAGGAATGGGGGGAAATTAGGGGAAGTGCGGGGGATACGGGTGGGAATGGGGACAGAATGGGGAAAACATGGAGGAAACGGAGAAAATTGGGGGAAATATGGGGGGAAAGAGGGGGAATATGGGGGGAAATGGGAACATAGTGGGGGGAATTGGGGGGGATAAGGGAGAAATGGCAGAGAAATATGGAGGGAAATGGGGACAGAATGGTGGAAATATGGAGGAAATGGAGAAAATTAGGGGAAATATGGAGGGTATGGGGAGGAAATCGGGAGAATTTGGGGAGATAGGGGAGGAAACGGGGGAAAGGGGGAGGAAATATGGGGGGAAATGAGAGGGAAATGGGGGGAAATTGGGCATGAAATGGGGGAAATGAGGGGGAAATGGGGGGAAATCGGGAGGAAATCCCCCAAACCCTCCCCAGATTTTGCCCCACAAGGACGCACCGTTCGTCCCCCCCCCAGGTTTGGGGTCGTTCCTTCGGGGAAGAAACGATCGATGGAGTCAAAGAGCTGCGGCTCCGAATGCTCCTCGTGGAGGAGGGAATGCACCACCTGGGGGGGACAAGATGGCCGCCGTCGGGACAAGATGGCCGCCATGGCAATGGGGGGGGGGCTGAGCAAAATGGCAGCCAACAGGACAAGATGGAGGCCAATGGGACAGGATGGCCGCCATGGGGACAAGATGGCTGCCATGGGGTCAAAATGGCCACCATTGGGACAAGATGGCCACCATTGGGACAAGACAGTGGGCAATTTGAACAAGATGGCTGCCATGGCAATGGGGAGGGGGACGGATGACAAAATGGTGGCCATGGTGTCAAGACGGCCGCCATGGGGACAACATGACAGCCAATGGGGACAAGATGGCGGCCATGGGGACAAGACGGCCACCATGGGGATAAGATGGCCGCCAAGGGGACAAGATGGCCGCCAATGGGAATGGGGGAGATGGGACAAGATGGCTGCCAATGGGACAAGATGGCCGTCTATGGGGACAAGATGGCCCCCAAGGGGACAAGATGGCCGCCAATGGGAATGGGGGGGATGGGGCAAGATGGCTGCCAATGGGACAAGATGGCCCCCAAGGGGACAAGATGGCCGCCAATGGGAATGGGGGGGATGGGACAAAATGGCGGCCATGGCGACAAGGCGGCCGCCATCTTGGAAAGCCCAACAGATGATAGGAAGAATGACGGCCACCTTCCAAAGCGCAAAGCATGATGGGAGGGGTGGCGGCCATCTTGCGCAGCCCAAAGCACGCTGGGAAGGGCGGCGGCCATCTCGCGAACCCCAATGGCTGCGGGGCAGGCGGCGGCCATCTTGCCCCCGCAGGGGCTGCTGGGAAAGGTTACTCACGGCAGCCTGCAGCCCCAGGCGCAGCCGGACGCCATGCTGGCAGCTCAGTGCAGTGGGGGCCGCCCTCCCCACGACCTCCAACAGGGCCAGGACCCGCGGGAAGTGCCGCAGCTTCCGGCCCCGCACCGCCTGCCAGGCGCCCGCCAGCGCCACCCGCAGGGCGGAGGGCGAACTGCCGGATAAAAACGGGGGTCAGGGCCTCACAGCCGACCCTACGGACACAAAGCCCGACCCATGGCCCCACATCCAGCCCCATAACCAACCCATGGCCTCACATCCAGCCCCACAGCCCCATATTCAGCCCCATAACCAACCCATGGCCCCATATCCAGCCCCACAGCCCCATATCCAGCCCCATGGCCCCATATCCATCCCTACAGCCCCATATCCAGCTCTATAGCACAACCCCCAGGCCCTATATCCATCCCCACAGCCCCATAGCTCTGCCCACAGCCCTATAACCAGCCCCATAGCCCAACCACCAGCCCCATATCCCAACCCACCGCCCCATAGCCACTCCTACGGCCCCATAGCCAACCCCCAGGCCCCATATCAATCCCCACAGCCCCACATCCAGCCCCATAGCCAAACCCCGGGCCCCATACCCAGCCCCACTGCCCCATATCCACCCCATAGCCCAAGCCATGGCCCCATATCCAGCTCCATATCCAGCCATTACCCCACAGCCAACCCTATGGACCCATAACCCAATCCACAGCCCCATAGCAATGCCCACAGCCCCATATCCAACCTCATAACCAAGCCATGGCCCCATATCCAACCCCATAGCCCGACCTCTAGCCCCATATCCAGCCCCATAGCCCAACCCACAGCCCCATATTCAGCCCCATAACCCAACCCATGGCTCCATATCCAGCCCCACAGCCCCATATCCAGCCCCACATCCAGCCCCACAGCCAACCCCCCAGACCCATAGCTCTGCCCACAGCCCTATAACCAGCCCCACAGCCCAACCCCCAGCCCCAAAACCCCGCCCACAGCCCCACAGCCCCGCCCCACAGCCCGCCCCCAGCCCCGCACCCCCTAAAGCCCCTCCCCCCGCCCCATAACCCCGCCCGCCCCCCTCTCCGCGCTCACCCGGTGTCTCTTCCGTTCATACTTCCGCCCTCTGACGTCACATCCGGTGGCGGCCCGAACTCCCGGCCGCCGTTTCTTTTCGCGCAGCCCGGCGCCGCGCCGTTTCCCGCGCCGGAAGTGACGCAAACAGCGCTACCCCGAGATCCCGCCCCCATTGCCCTACTTCCGCCCTTTCCCATTGGCTCGCGGGGCGCCCAATCGCCGCGCAGTCCTCCCAGAGATCCCGCCCCCATTGCTCTACTTCCGCCTTTTCCCATTGGCTCGCGGGGCGCCCAATCGCCGCGCTCCTTTCCGGCGCCATTGTGACCAGTGCGAGCCGGGGGGGGAGGCGGGACGATGACGCGGCGCTTTTTGATGACGTCATCACGTGCGCCGGAAGTTACGCTTTTCGTGTGTCAACACGTGGCGATTTGCTCCCAGTGCGACAGCGAGGCGCTCCCAGTGCTCCCAGTACCCCCCCCGCCCCCCATATCACCCAGTCTGTGCTCACACAGACAGACCAGTATGGCTTAGGTGCCCTCCCAGTGCTCCCAGTATAACAAAAGACGCCGCCCCCAGTGCTCCCAGTATGACGGAACGTTTAATCCCAGCGCTCCCAGTGCCGTACAGCATTGCACCCAGTGCTCCCAGTATCACAAAACCACCGTCCCAGTGCCTCCCAGTCCATCCCATTCCCCTTCCAGTCCCCCCACGTCCGTCCCAGTATATCCCAGTCCCTCCCAGTCTCCCCCAGGTCCATCCCAGTATCTCCCAGTCCCCCCCAAATCCATTCCATTCCCCCCCCAGGTCCACCCCAGTCCGCATAAGTCCATCCCATGCCCTCCCAGTCACCCTTCCAGTCCTTCCTAGTGACCCTAATCCACTCCCAGTCCATCCCAGTCCCCATAAGTCCATCCCACCCTCATCCCAGTCCCCTCCCAGCCCATCCCAGTATGTCCCAGTCCCCCCAAACCCATCCCATTCCCCCCGCAGTCCATCCCATCCCCTCCCAGCCCCCTCCCCAGTCCATCCCATTGACTCCAATCCCATCCCAGTCCCCATAAGTCCATCCCATCCCCTCCCATTCCCCTCCCAGTCCATCCCAGTGACTCCAACCCCCTCCCGGTCCACTCCAACCTCCCGTCCCCCTCCCCATTTCATCCCCCGGTGCTCCCCCCCGCCCTCGCCCCCCGGCGCCTCCCCCTCCTCCTCCTCCTGCCGTTGGATTCCCCGCTCCCCTCCACGTTGTCCCCATCGGGTCCAGGGACGGCGTCGAATTGGAGCTCTCCGTGCACCGGGCCCAGCTGGGCGCTTTCCATGGCGGCAACCAAACGACGACGGCCGGCACGGAGCGGAACCACGGGCTGACGGAGCCGCAGCGTCTGCTCCGGAGCCACCGTGCTGAGGGAGGAGAGGGGTCAGCAATGGGGGTGGGGAGGGGGACAAGATGGCCACCAACAAGGTGGCCACCCGAGCCCAAGATGGCCGCCACCACCCAACATGGCTGCCCAAATCCAAGATGGCCACCCAAGACCCAACGTGGCTGCCCAAACCCAAGATGGCCAAAAGATGGCTGCCACTACCCATTGGTCCCCATAAGACCCCCAGATGACCCCCATTGGTTCCCTCCACATGAAGCCCCACCCCCCAACCCCTACATTGGTCCCCATAGAAACCCTGCGGCTTCCCATTGGCCCCCTGCATGTCAAGTCCTGCCCCCTCCATACGAAGCCCCACCCCCAGCATCCCCCATTGGTCCCTATAGGAATACCCCCCCCCCCATTGGTCCCCATAGAAACCCCACTGCCCCCCATTGGCTCCCTCCACGCGAAGCCTCGCCCCCTCCATGCAAAGTCCTGCCCCCAACCACCCCCCATTGGTCCCCATAGAAACCCCACTGTCCCCCATTGGCCTCCTCTGTGCCAAGCCCCGCCTCCTCCACGCCAAGCTCCACCCCCAACCCCACCCACATTGGTCCCCTACCCGCTAAGCCCCGCCCCCAAAGCCCCCCATTGGTCCGCACCCGATGCTGACGGAGGCGGGGCAGGAAATCCCCGCCCCCTCCATGCGAAGCTCCGCCCCCGTCAGCTTTTGGGGCAGCGGATTCCGGAAAAGAACCTGAACCGAAACCTCCTGCCCTACAACTGCGGGGCCCAGCAGCTGCAGGCACAGAAACAGAAGGGTTGGGGGGTCAGGTTGTGGGGTCAGGTTTATAGGGTTGGGTTATGGGGTTGTGGGGTTGGCTTTATGGGGTTGGGTTGGGTTATGGGGTTGGGTTATGGGGTTGGGTTATGGGGTTGGATTGTGTTACGGGGTTGTGGGGTTGAATTTATGGGGTTGAGTTTATGGGGTTGGGCTGGGATATAGGGTCAGGTTGGGTTGTGGGATTGGCTTTATGGGGTTGGGTTGGGTTTATGGGGTTGGGTTTATGGGGTTGGGTTGGGTTATGGGGTTGGATTGGGTCGTGGGGTTATGGGGTTGGGTTGTGGGGTTGGGTGGGGTTATGGGGTTCTGGGGTTGGATTGGGGGGCTGAGTTATGCCCAGTGGGGCACCCAAGGGACCCATGGAGGGACTAAGAGGGGACCCAAGGGACCCAATGGGGCACTCAAGGGAGACAGGGGGCACCCAAGGGACCAGAAGGGGACCCAAAGGAACAGAAGGGGACCCAAAGGACCCAATGGGGCACCCGAGGGACCCAAGGCACCCATAGAGCACCCAAGGGACCCAATGGGCCACCCAAGGAACCCACATGGCACCCAAGGGACACCATGGGGCACCCAAGGGACAGAATGGGGAACCCAAGGGAGACACGGGGCACCCAAGGGACCCACAGGGCACCCGAGGGACCCACAGGGCACCCAAGGGACCAGAAGGGGACCCAAGGGACCCATGGAGGGACCAAGAGGGGACCCTAGGAACCGAATGGGGCACCCAAGGGAGATAGGGGGCACCCAAAGGACCCACAAGGCAGCGAAGGGAGACAGGAGGGGACCCGAGGAAGACATGGGGCACCCAACGGACCCACAGGGCACCCAAGGGACCCATGGAGGGGCCAAGAGGGGAGCCGAAGGAAGCCACGGGGGCACCCAAGGGAGACAGGGGCAGCACCCAGCGCGGCACCCACGGGTGCCGAGGGCAGCCGTACCGTCATGCCCAGGTCCGGGGTGCTGAGCCGCAGCCGCAGCTCCTTGGCCGCCACCTCCCCCGTCTCCTCCGCCGTCGCCGCCGCCGTCAGGCGCAGGCCGTCCTGGGAGCCCACGTGGGGGGAGTATTCGGGGTACGGAACCGCCATGCGCACCACCTCCTCTGGGGGGGGAGATGGGGGGCAGAAATGGGCAATGGGGGGAGATGGGGGGAGATGGGGGGAGATGGAGGGAGATGGGGGGCAGAAATGGGCAATGGGGGGAGATGGGGGGAGATGGGGGGAGAAGGGGGGAGATGAGATGGGGTCAGAAAGACTGGGGTGGGTAATCAATGGGAATAGGGGGTTCATGGGGTCCCAGAATGGGTAATGGGGGGCGATATGGGGGGTGATGGGGTCCCAGGGACGATGGGGGGAGATCAAAATGGGGGGGTGATGGGGGGGGGGTCTGGGGGGGTCGATGGGGGGCAGAAATGGGTAATGGGGGGTGATGGGGGGAGATGGAGGGCAGGGGGGTCCAGGGGGTCAGTGGGGGGAGATGGGGGCCAATGGGGGATGGAAGGGGTCATTGGGGGAAGCCAAGGGGTCCCATTTATCCTTGGAGTGCCACTAAGGGATCTTGGGGGTCCACTTAGGGGTCCCAGTGTCCCATACACTCTATAGGGTAACACTGGGGGGGTTTTGGGGTGTCACTGAGGAGTCCCAATGGTCCCATATCCCTTTGGGGGGGTCCCATATTCCCTTTGGGGGTCCCATATCCCCTTGGGGGTCCCATATCCCCTTTATGGAGCCACTTAGGGGTCCCAATGCCCCCACTCGGGGTGTCCCAGCATCCCCATACACCCTATAGGGTCACCCCGGGGGGCTTTTTGGGGTGCCCCCCCCATTACCTCCCCCTGCTTCCACCACCCTGCGGTGCTGCTCCTGTCTGAAAGGCGGCGCCGAAACCCCGGTGTAACGAAGGGCACAAAGGGACAAACGGAACCGGAGGCTTCGTGGTTCCGACCCGGAATTTCGGACCTTGACCCATAGGTCCAATTCTACCCCGGCTACGGCCGGTCCCGACCCTAAAGTCAGCGTCAATTCCCCCATAGATGCGGGGCCGCGGGCTCGGGGTCGGGAGCCGTGGGACGTGGCGGTGGAGACGGCGCTGCGTTCCTCGTCTGAGCCTGCAGGGGGGAGGTTGTGGGGTCAGCGGGGGTTTGGGGTCAGTGGGGTGAGGGATGGGGGCTTTGGGGTCAGTGGGGTCTTGGTATGGGGTCTATAGGTCAATGGGTCAAGGTTATGGGGTCCCAGGTCAATGGTTGTGGGTTTGCGGTCACTGGGGTGAGGGTTGGGGGGTGTGGGGTCAATGGAGAGAGGGTTGGGGGGTTTGGGGTCAGTGGGGTGAAGGTTGGGGTGTGTGGGGTCAATGGGGTCTTGGTATGGGGTCTATGGGTCAATGGATCAAGGGTATGGGGTCTTGAGGCTGCTATGGGGGCTGCTATGGGGGCCCCATGGGGGTCCTTTGGGGTCCAAAAGGGGCTGCAATGGGGGTCCCATAGGGGTCCTTTGGGATCCAATAGGGGCTGCTATGGGGGTCCCACGGGGGTTATTTTGGGTCCAATAGGGGTGGCTATGGGGGCTGCTATGGGGGTCCCATGGGGGTCCTTTGGGGTCCCATAGGGGCTGCTATGGGGGCTGCAGTGGGAGTCCCTTGGGGGTCCCATAGGGTCGCCGTGGGGCACGGCGTGGCGGCGCGGACCCTCGGGGTGCTTGTAGAGGTGCGTGATGTCGATGCGGGCGGGCGAGCGCGGCCCCACGGTGCTGATGCGGCGCCCGATGGCTCCTTCCTCCACGTGGACGATGGCGAAGGCCCCGTTGCCCTTCCGCTGCCAGTACACCTTGTCGCTGTTCACCTTAACGAGGAGGACCTCGTTAGCGCCGGGACTCGTTAACCAGCCCCCCGCCGGGGCGGGCGCACTTTGAGGCGCGGCCCCTTTAAGAGAAGCCACGCCCCCTTGGTGTAAACCACGCCCCCCCTTTGTATCGAGCCCCACCCCCTTGAATTCGAAGTGTGGTCCCTTTAAGACAAGCCCCGCCCCTTTGGTATAACCACGCCCACAATCTTGTGGGGCCACGCCCCCTCTATTAAGCCCCGTCCCCTTCCTTAAGCCCTGCCACCATTTAAACCCCGCCTGCTTTAAAGCCCCGCCCCCTTTTCCTTTAGCTCCTCCCCCTTACTGCAGCCCCACTCCTTTAAAGCCCGCCCCCTTTGTTAAGCCCCGCCCCTTTTCCTTAAGCCCCTCCCCTCCTTTTAAACCCTGCCCACTTTAAAGCCCCGCCCCTTTCCCTGTAGTCCCGCCCCCTTATAGTAGCCCCTCCTTCAAGCCCCACCCCCTTTGTCAAGCCACGCCCCTTACGCGCCTCCGTTTAAACCCCGCCCACTTCTAGCACAGCTCCACCTAAAAGCCCCGCCCCTTTCCCTTTAGCCCCGCCCCTTTCCAGCAGCCCCCATTTTGCTAAGCCCCGCCCCCTTTGCTAAGCCCCGCCCCCTTTGCTAAGCCCCGCCCACCTCGGCGAAGACGAAGGCGGTGTCGTACTTGAGGAACACCTCCCCGTTCCTCACGGCGGTGACGGAGCACGGCCCGCAGCAGAACAGCCCTGAGCACCAGTACGGACCAGTACGGACCAGTACGGACCAGTACGGACCAGTACAGACTGCCACAACCTCTCACAACCCCGCCCAACTGATCCAACCACTCTAACCCAGTATAACCCAGTATGGACCAGTATAACCCAGTATGAAACATTTCAACCCAGTATAACCCAGTATGTACCACTACAACCCAGTATCGACCAGTATAAACCACTATGGGCCACTCCAACCCAGTATGGACCAGTATAACCCAGTATGGACCACTCCAACCCAGTATGAACCACTATGGACCACTCCAACCCAGTATAACCCAGTATCAACCAGTATAACCCAGTATGGTCCACTCCAACCCAGTATGAACCAGTATGGACCACTCCAACCCAGTATAACCCAGTCTGGACCACTCCAACCCAGTATGAACCAGTATGGACAACTCCAACCCAGTATAACCCAGTCTGGACCACTCCAACCCAGTATGACCCACTATGGACCAGTATAACCCAGTATGACCCAGTATGCACCAGTATAACCCAGTATGGACCACTCCAACCCATCCCAACCCAATCCCAACCAACCCAACCCAGCCCAACCAGTATAGCCCAGTCCCCCCAGTACAGCCCAGTATAAACCAGTATGCCCAGTACCGCTGCTGGTCTCCTGCGGGGTCGCATCCACCACCTGCCAGCCGTCGTAGCCGTCGGGCAGATCGGGGCGCCGCATCCAGCAGTCGTTCCAGACGTGGAAGTTCCTGGGGGGGAGAGAGAGAGAGAGTGATGTGGGGTGGTTATGGGGTCCCTATGGGTCCCTATGGGGCTCTATGGGGTCCCTATGGGTCCCTATGGGGCTCTATGGGTCCCAATGGGTCTCTATGGGTTTTTATGGGGTCTCTATGGGTCACTATGGGTCTCAATGGGTCTCTCTGGATCCCTATGGGTCCCTATGTGTCCCTATGGGGCTCTACGGGGTCCCTATGGGGTGTCTATGGGGTCTCTATGAGTCCCTATAGGGCTCTATGGGGCTCTATGGGTTTGTATGGGTCCCTATGGGTCCCTATGTGGCTCTATGGGGCTCTATGGGTTTTTATGGGGTCCCTATGGCTCCCTATGTGTCCCTATGGCTCCCTATGTGCCCCTATGGGTCTCTATGGGTCCCTATGTGTCCCTATGTGTTCCTATGGGTCCCCACGTGTCCCTATGGGTCCCCATGGCTCCCTATGTGTCCTTATTGGTCCCCATGTGTTCCTATGTGCCCCTATGCATCCCTATAGGTCTCTATGGGTCTCTATGGGTCCCTACATGTCCCTATGTGTCCCCATGTGTCCCTATGGGTCCCAATGGCTACCTATGGCTCCCTATGGGTCCCTATGGGTCTCTGTGGGTCCCTGTGTGTCCCTATGTGTCCCTATGTGTCCCTATGGCTCCCTATGGCTCCCTATGGGTCCCTATGGGTCCCTATGCGTCCCTATGGATCCCTGTGTGTCCCTATGGGTTTCCACGGCTCCCTACGGGGTCTCCCCGGCTCCCAGCCGCCCCCCCGTGCCCCCGCGGCTCGGTACCAGACGGAGTCGGTGTTGAGGCGCTCCAGGGGCTTCATGTTCTCGTCGAAGTAGATGTCGGTGGTCAGCGACACGTCGGTGTCGTGCGCCGAGTTGTAGTTGGTCACCGTGCGCGTCGGGATCCCCAGGCAGCGCAGCACTGCGGGGCGCGGTACCGTCAGCCGCCGCCAGGGGGAGCCCGCCGAAAGAGAGAGGCGGAATGCAGAGAGACCGTAGAGGGACCGCGGAGGTACCATAGAGATGGCATAGGGAGAGCGTAGAGAGACCATAGAGAGCGCGCAGGGGCGCCGTAGAGATACATGGAGATACACAGGGGCACATAGGGACGCACAGGGACACATAGAGACACATAGAGATACATAGAGACCCACAGGGACACATAGAGACCCCATAGGGAAACATAGGGACACATAGGGACCCATAGAAACCCATAAGGACCCATAGAGACATATAGCGACACGTGGGGACCCATAGGGACACGTAGAGACCTATAGGGAGCCATAGAGACCCATAGGGAGCCATTGGGACACATAGGGACACATAGAGACCCCATAGGGACCCATAGAGACCACATAGTGACCCATAGGGACCCACAGAGACCCATAGAGACCCACAGAGACCCATAGGGACCCATAAAGTCCCACAAAGACCCATAGGGACCAATAAGAACCCATAGGGACCCACAGAGACGCCATAGACACCCATAGGGACCCATAAAGTCCCATAGAGACCCCATAGAGACCCACAGGAACCAATAGGAACCCATAGAGACCACATAGAAACCCCATAGAGACCCCATAGAGACCCCATAGAGACCCCATAGGGACCCACAGAGGCCCCGTAGAGCCCCATAGAGACCACACAGTGACCCATAGAGACCCATGGAGACCCCATAGAAACCCGTAAGGACCCATAGAGACCCCACAAAGACCCACAGAGACCCCACAGAGCCCCATAGAAACCCGTAAGGACCCATAGAGACCCCACAAAGACCCACAGAGACCCCACAGAGCCCCATAGAGTCCCACAGAGACCCCATAGAGCCCCATAAGGACCCATAGAGCCCCACAGAGCCCCATAGGGACCCCACAGACCCCCCCCCCCCCCGCCCCCCTCGTTACCGGTGGTGACGACGCCGGCGAACACCCAGCACTGCCCGTATCTGACCGGGGCTCCCCCACGATGGTAGGCACGCAGGATCTCCACGGAGCCGGCCCAGGCGGAGGGGTTGGTGCCCTGGCTGTAATCCCCGGTCCAGTTCCCAACCAGAACCCCGTTGTCGTCCAGGGAGTTCACCTATGGGGTGGGAAATGGGGTGAGGAGAGCCAGAATTGGGGGGCGGGGGGGGGAGTGGGCACGAAGTGCCATGGAAATACCCACAGACACCACTAAGCACCCCCAAAATACCCCCAAACACCCCTGAATACCTCCAGAATACCCCCAAAATACCCAAATACCCCCAAAATATCCCCAAAGTACCCAAAGACACCCCTAAAAACCCTCAGAATACCCCCAAAATACCCCCAGACACCCCTAAGTACCCCCAAAATAAACCCAACATATCCATAGACACCCATAAGTACCCTCAGATATCCCCAAAATACCCACAGACACCCCTAAATACCCTCAGATATCCCCAAAATACCCAGACACCCATAAATACCCTCAGATATCCCCAAAATACCCACAGACAGCCCCAAATACCCTCAGAATACCCACAGACACCCCCCAAAAATGCCCTCAAAAAACCCCAAAAATCCCCCCAAAAATCCCTAAAAATACCAAAAAATCCCTAAAAATATAAAAAAATCCCCAAAAATGCCCCAAAATTCCCCAAAACCCCCAAAAATCCCCCCGAAATCCCCAAAATGTCCATAAAAATCCCCAAAAAATCCATAAAAATCCCCAAAAAATCCATAAAAATCCCCAAAAAATCCATAAAAATCCACCCAAAAATCCCCAAAAATGGCCCCCCAAACCCCCCAAAATACCAAAAAAATCCCTAAAAATACCAAAAAAAAACCTAAAAATCCCCCAAAATTCCCCGAAACCCCCCAAAAATCCCCCCCGAAATCCCCAAAAAGTCCATAAAAATCCCCCAAAAAATCCCTAAAAATGCCCCCCAAAACCCCCAAAAATACCCCAAAAATCCCTAAAAATATCAAAAAAATCCCTAAAAATGCCCCAAAATTCCACCAAATACCCAAAAATCTCCCCTGAAATCCCCAAAAAATCCATAAAAATCCCCCAAAAAATCCCCAAAAATCCCCCCAAAATCCCCAAAAATCTCGCAAAAATCCCCCAAAAATCCCTAAAAGTCCCCCAAAAATTTCAAAAAATCCCAAAAAATGCCCCCCAAAAACCCCAAAAATCCCAACCCTCCCCAAAATCCTAAAATCCCCCCAAATCCCCCAAAAAGTCCCAAAAAATCCCCAAAAATCTCAAAAAAAACAAAAAATTAAACAACGCCCCCTTAAATCCCCCCCCCAAAAAATGAAAAAACCCCCAACCCCACCCCAAAACGCCCCAAATCCCCCCCCCCGATCCCAGATTTGCCCAAAACCGCCGTTTTTCACCCCAAACGCTCACCATGGCCGACACAACCCTCGCCACCATCACAGGATCCCCTCTGGCGCTGTGGGGCATCCGGCGCCGGTCCAAAATGGCCAGGCAGGCATCCAGAACCCCTGCGTCGAACTGACCCGAAAAACCCCAAATTCACCCCAAAAATTCACATCCCAAAACTGCCCCGATAAAAAACACCCACATTTCCGACCCAAAACGCCCCAAATTTGCCCCAAAATCCCCCAAATCTCCACCCCCAAAGCCCCCCCCGTCCATCATAAAAAATCCACATTTCTGACCCCAAAACCCCCAAATTTCAACCCCAAAATCCCTCAAATTCACCCCAAAATTCACATCCCAAAACTGCCCAGCCATCCATCACAAAAAACCCCAAATTTCTGACCCAAAATCCCCCAAATTCACCCCAAAATCCGCAGGTTGCAAACCACCCCCCATCCATCATAAAAAAAAACCAAATTTCTCACCCCCCAAAAAAACAAATTTCTGACCCAAAACCCCCCAAATTTACCCCAAAAATTCACATCCCAAAACCGCCCAGCCATCCATCACAAAAAAAAACAAATTTCTGACCCAAAAAAAACCAAATTTGCCCCAAAATCCCCCAAATTTCCACCCCCAAAGCCCCGTCTGTCCATCATAAAAAAAAAAACAAATTTCTGACCCCAAAATCCTCAAATTTCTGACCCAAAATCCCTCAAATTCACCCCAAAATCCACAGGCCCCAAACCACCCCCCATCCATCATAAAAAACCCAAATTTCTGACCCCAAGACCCCAAATTTCTGACCCCAAATGCCCCAAATTCACCCCAAAATTCCTAGGCCCCAAACCGCCCCCCATCCATCATAAAAACCTCCAAATTTCTGACCCAAAAACCCAAAAATTCACCCCAAAATTCACCACCCCAAACGTTTTAGGGCCAAACCTTCAAATTTTGGGGTCGAATCTCCACATTTTGGGGCCCAAACCCCCAAATTTTGGGGTCAAACCTTTGAAATTTGGGATCAAATCTTTGAATTTAGGGGCCAAACCTCCGAATTTTGGGGTCAAACCTTGGAATTTTGGGGTAAAACTTCAACATTTTGGGGACAAACCTTCAAATTTTGGGGTCAAATCTCCACATTTTGTGGCCCAAACCTCCAAATTTTGGTCCCAAACCTTCAAATTTTGGGGTCAAATCTCCACATTTTGTGGCCCAAACCTCCAAATTTTGGTCCCAAACCTTCAAATTTTGGGGTCAAACCTTCACATTTTGGGGTCAAATCTTGGACATTTGGGGTCAAACCTCCAAACTTTGGGATCAAACCCTTCACATTTTGGGGTCAAATCTTGGAATTTTGGGGTCAAACCTTCACATTTCGGGGTCAAATCTCCACATTTTCAGACCGAAAATTTCAAATTTTGGGGTGAAACCTTCAAATTTTGGGGTCAAATCCCCCCACGTTGGGGCCAACCCCCCCCACATTTTCCCTCCCCCCCCATTTTGGGGTGAATTTGGGGGATTTTGGGTACCTGCCCATAATTCCATGATCTCTCTGCAATCTGCTCCTCCGTCCCATAGAAGATGCGCCCGGTCTCGTTAAGGACGTACTCATTAAGGTCGTTAATTTGCTCCATGTACACCCCATCCTCTGCACGGGGTTTGGTGGAGAAAACACCAAAAAGAAGCAGATTTGGGTCAGACACGTGCGAAGAAAAATCGCTACTTTTGCTCAACAAGGCCCCAAAATGGGCGAATTTCACCCCGATTTGGGGTTGGGGAGACCCCAAATCCCCACTTTTCCCCCCAAATCCTCATTTTCCCCCCAATTCCTCACTTTTCCCCCCAAACCCCCAATTTCCCCCCATAATCCCCACTTTCCCCCCAAATCTTAATTTTCCCGCCAAAATCCCAATTTCCCCCCAAAATCCCATTTTCCCGTCAAAATCCCCAATTTTCCCCCCAAATCCCCAATTTTCCCCCCAAATCTTAATTTTCCCGCCAAAATCCCCAATTTTCCCCCCAACCCCCCCCCCCCGCATTGCCCGATCCCGCCGTTTCCCGCCCCAAACTCACCCTGACACCAGGGGTTGAACAGCACGATGACGTCGTCGCCGTCGTTGAACGGCGCCCCGAATTCCCCGGCACCCGTCCTGGTTTTGACGCTCATTCGGTACCGACCAATAGGAGCGTCCGGAGGAGACGAGAGGCGGAGCCGGAGGGCGGGACTTCCGGTCGGCTCCTCCCCTTCTTCTTCCTCTTCCGGTTCCGCCGTCCAACCGGTGGCCGAGGATTCGCCCAATGGGATGAGGACGTGCGTGCCTTTGGCCACCTGGGGGGTGGGGCCTGAAGGGGGGGGGCGCCCACGTGACGTCACAACGTCCCCCCATTACCCCCATTTCCCCCCCATATCCCCCACACACCCCTTAATTAACACCCCCATCCCTTAATTAACCAATTAGCGCTCCACACCCCCATATCCCCCCCATTTCCCCACCGTATCCCCCCATATTCCCCCATATCTCCCCCATATCCCCCCATTTCCTCCCCACACCCCCCTTAATTAACACCCCCATCCCTTAATTAACTAATTAACACTCCACAGCCCCCACATCCCCCCATTATCCCCCCATATTCCCCCCACTTCCCCCCATATCCCCCTATTTCCCACCCATATCCCCCCCATTCCCCCCCCACACCCCTTAATTAACACCCCCATCCCTTAATTAACCAATTAACACTCCACACCCCCATATCCCCCCATTTCTCCCCCCACACCCCTTAATTAACACCCCCATCCCTTAATTAACCATTTCACCCCCCCATACCCCCCCATACCCCCCTCATTCCCCCCCTTTCCAAACACCGCCTTCATCAACCCCCCGCAACCCCCCCCCTCTTCCCAAACCCCTTAATTAAGGCTAATTAACCCAGCAGCAGCTCCACGCAGAGGCTGTCGCCGTCGGGGTCGAAGGGCCGCGGCAGGAGGACCCGGATGTGGAAGGGCTGCCCCCTGCGGACCACCATGTTGGGGGAGGAGAAGTCGGCCGTGTGGTGGGCGATGCGGTCGGCCCTTGAACCCACAACCAAACCTCGGGGGACCAGCAGGCCTGGGGGGGGGAGAGGGGGGTGTTGAGACCCCCAGAAACGGAAGATTTGACCCCAAAAATGGGGTCGGGGGCTTCGGTTCCCTTTTGGGAGGGTGAAAATAGAGAAAAATGGGTTTTGGGGGGGCTCGAAACCGACATTTCTGACACAGCGGGATCGAACTGGGGGGGTTTGACCCCAAAAATTTGTAGTTTTGACCTCAAAATGGCAGTTTTTACCTTAAAACGGCACTTTTTGCCCCAAGATGAGGATACTGGGGGGGCCTTAAATGCCATTCATTTACAAAACCCCCCAAAACGACCCTTTTGGGGGGCCTCAAAACCGACATTTCTGTCGTTGTGAGACTGAAAATCGTGATTTTCGCCCCAAAATTGGCAGCCTGAACCCAAAATGGCACTTTTTACCCCAAAATGAGGACATTGAAATGGAATATCGGGGTCTTAAATCCCATTCATTTATAAAACCCCCCCAAAAAACCCTTTTTTGGGGGCCTCGAAACCGACATTTCTGTCGTCATGAGACTGAAAATTGTGATTTTTGCCCCAAAATTGGCAGTTCTGACCCCAAAATGGCATTTTTTACCCCAAAATCAGCACTTTTTACCCCAAGATGTGGACATTGAAGAGGAATATCAGGGTCTTAAATCCCATTCATTTACAAAACCCCTGAAACAACTCTTTTGGGGGGCCTTGAAACAGACATTTCTGTTGTTGTGAGATGGAAATGGATGCTTTTTACCCCAAAATTGGGACATTTTACCCCAAAACTGCACTTTTCACCCCAAAATGAGGATACTGGGGGGGCCTTAGATCCCATTCATTAAAAAAAAAACAAAATGACCCCTTTGGGGGGCCTCAAAACCAACATTTCTGTTGCTGTGAGACGGAAATTGGTGGTTTTTGCCTCAAAATCTACAGTTCTTACCCCCAAACTGCACTTTTTACCCCAAAATCGGGGTGGGGGGAGCGATATTGGGGAGGGGGGGGCTTTCATCCCTGAAATTGCCCCTTGGAAAGGGTTGAAATCCCTAAAAATGCCCTTTCAGGGGGGCCTTGAAACAGATATTTGTCATCACGAGGCTGAAATCGGTGGTTTTCACCCCAAATTTAGCACTTCTGCCCCCAAAACTGCACTTTTTACCCCAAAATGTGGACGTGCGATAGAAGGGAGAGGGGGCAGAATGAAAGACCCCCCCCCAGCCCCAAATCCAGCCTTCAAAACCCCATTTCTTAGACCTGGGGTGCCCCGAAACCGTCATTTTTCCTCCCGAAATCCCATTTTCCGGGGGATTTTTTTGCCTTAAATCCCGTTTTTTCGCCCCGAAAACTCACCCGGCCTCAAAGCTTGGGGGGGTCTCCGTCCTGGCACCTCTCCTGGGGGGGGGTCCCAATCCTCACGGCCGCGCCGGCAGCACCCGCAGCACCCGCAGCACCCGCAGCACCCGCCCAGCCGGCGCCAAAAGGAGGGCCTGGGTCTGGGGGGGGGGGCTGGGGAAGGAGACCCCCGCATGCGGAAACTGGCTGCGGCCCAACGGCCCGGGTCCAGGCGGGGGTCGGCGTCCGGCATGGCCTGCGGGCCAGTATGGACCAGTATGGACCAGTATGCGCCAGTATGGAGCAGTATGGTCCGGTATTGGAACGGTATGGACCAGTATGGACCAGTATGGAACAGTAGGGACCAGTAGAGACCAGTAAAGAACAGTATGGACCAGTATGGATCGGTTTGAGTACAGACCAGTATGGACCATAGGGACCAGTAGGGACCAGTATGGAACAGTAGAGACTGGTAGGGGCCACAGGGACCAGTATAGACCAGTATGGAACAGTAAGGACCAGTAAGGACCAGTATGGAACAGGAGAGACCAATATGGACCAGTATGAGTACAGACCAGTAAGGACCAGTAGGAACAGGTAGGGACAGGTATAGACCATAAGGACTGGTAAGGACCAGTATGGACCAGTAGGGACCAGTAGCGATCATAGGGACCAGTATGGACCAGTAAGGACCAGTAGAGACCAGTATGGAACAGTATGGACCAGTATAGACTGGTAGGAACCAGTATAGACCAGTATGAGTACAAACCAGTACGGCCCAGTGAGGACCAGTATGGACCAGTATGGACAGGTAGGGACCGGTAGGACCAGTAGGGACCAGTTCACCCAGTACGGCCCAGTAACACCCCAGTTCCCCCCAGTATAGCCCAGTTCCCCCCGAGTTCCACCCAGTACAACCCAGTATCCCCCCAGTTACCCCCAGTACAGCCCAGTATCCCCCCAGTACTCCCCAATTCCCCCCAGTTCCTCCCAGTATAGCCCAGTTACCCCCAGTATAACACTCACCCCCCCCCCCAGCACAACCCCAGTGCAGCCCCATAGCCCCTCCCAGTTCCTCCCAGTCCCTCCCAGTTCCTCCCAGTCCCTCCCAGTCCCTCCCAGTCCCTCAGGCTCACTGGTCCAGGCCCGCCCGAGCCGCTCCCCCCGCCAGACCAGTTCCCCCAGTTCGCCCGCCGCCCCCTCCCAGTGCTCCCAGTAAGGCTCCAGCGGCCCTCCCAGTGACCCCCAGTAACCCCCCCCTCAGTGCTCCCAGTAACTCCCAGTAAATCAAACTGCCTCCCCTCCCAGTAACTCCCAGTGACCCCTCTGGGTCCTCCCAGTTTGCCCAGTATCCACCACGAGGTCCTCCCAGTAACCCCTCCCAGTGCTCCCAGTGCTCCCAGTAACCCCCTCTGAGTCCTCCCAGTCCTCCCAGTTCCCCCTCCCAGTTCCCCCAGTGCTCCCAGTAACCCTTCTGAGTCCTCCCAGTCACCCCTCCCAGTGCTCCCAGTTCTCCCAGTAACCCTCTGTGATTCCTCCCAGTCCTCCCAGTAACCATTCTGAGTCTTCCCAGTCCTCCCAGTCACCCCTCCCAGTGCTCCCAGTTCCCCCTCTAAGTCCTCCCAGTCCTCCCAATAACCCCCCCTGAGTCCTCCCAGTCCTCCCAGTCACCCCTCCTAGTGCTCCCAGTGCTCCCAGTTCCCCTTCTAAGTCCTCCCAGTCCTCCCAGTAACCCCCTCTGAGTCCTCCCAGTTCTCCCAGTCACCCCTCCCAGTCGTTCCAGTAAGTCCCAGTGCTCCCAGTTTGCCCAGTATCCACCACGAGGTCCTCCCAGTAACTTCAGTTCTCCCCTCCCAGTGCTCCCAGTTTACCCAGTAACCCCCTCTGAATCCTCCCAGTCTTCCCAGTAACCCCTCCCAGGGCTCCCAGTTTGCCCAGTAAGCCCTTCTGTGTCCTCCCAGTGCTCCCAGTAACCCAATTAACCACTCCCAGTGCTCCCAGTGCCCCCCAGCTCCCAGTGCTCCCAGTGACCCCACTAACCCTTCCCAGTGCCTCCCAGTTCCGCCTCCCAGTGCCCCCATTACCTCTCCCAGTGCTCCCAGTGCTCTCCTCTCACTGGTGCCTGTGGCTTTAGGGGAGGGGGCGTGGCTTGGGAGAGGAAGGGGGCGTGGCCTCCCTTTAGCCCCGCCCCCTCCATTGCCCCACGCTTGGTTGCAGCTCACTATGTTGCAAGAGGAAGCTTATGGGGCGGGGCGGTAGCTCACTATGTGGCAAGGTCTGAATGGGAGGGACGGCTCACTTTCTGGCAGGAGGGGCTCAACAGGGCTGAGCGGCGGCTCTGTATGTTGCAGGAGGAACCCCCAAGGGTGGGGAGAAGGCTCACAATGTGGCAAGGGTCTACGGCCCATTATATGGCAAGGGGGTGCTATGGGATGGAGCAATGGCTCTCTTTCTGGCAGGCGCGCACTATCTGGCAAGCAGATCCAGTTGGGCGGACATGGGGGATCATTATGTGGCAAGAGACACCCTATGGGCTGGGGCAGTGGCTCTCTATGTGGCAGGGGGATGAGGCAATGGCTCCCTATCTGGCAAAGAGCGATGGCTCCTTTTATGGTAAGGTTCATTATCTGGCAAGGAGATACAAATAGGTCTGAAGCATGGCTCTTTCTGGCAAGGGGAGCAATAGGGGCAGGGCCGTGGCTCACAATGTGGCAAAGGAGCCCTAAGGGTACGGGACCAAGCAATGGCTCACGATGTGGCAGTGGGTCACTATGGGACGGCTCTTTTTCTGGTGGGGGTGGGCTGAAGCTCACTATGTGGCAGAAAGATCCAATAGAGCAAAGCAACGGCTCACTTTCTGGCAGGGTGACTTCTTGGTCACTCTTTCACAACCTTCCCCTACCGGGTGGGGGAGTGGCTCACTATTAGGCAAAGGCGTGGCTGCAGAGAAGGGCTGAGAGCTCACTATTTGGCAGGGCGGGGGAGCGGCTCACTATTTAGCAGAACCGGTCGGTCGGCGATGGCGTAAGGAGGGGGCGGAGCCAAACGGCCACGTGACAGCACTTTATTGAAGCCCCGCCTCCCAGGGGGCGGAGCAAACGGCACCATCCAATCAGGAGAGGACGGCAGTGACGCGGGGGAGGAGCTCAGCCAATTGGGCGGCAGCGTCGGGGGCGGCGGCCAATGGCGTCTCGGCCAATCCCAGGATAGACAGGCGGGGGAAGGCAGCCAATGGGGCCAAGGCGGGGGTGTGGCTTATGGCTGGGGGAGGGGCCAAATCAGCGGGGTCCGCATAGCCCCGCCCCTTTAGCTCTAAGCCCCGCCCCCACATCTCCAAGCCCCGCCCTTGTCATTACATACCCTAAGCCACGCCCCGAAGCTCCGGGCCCCACCCACACAGCTCCAAGCCCCGCCCCCAAACTACAACTGCATCCCTGCCATATACAGCAACCATAAGCCCCGCCCCAAAGCTCCTGGCCCCGCCCCCTTGGCTCTAAGCCCCACCCCCAAGCTATAACCCCACCCCCTGCCATTTGCCGGGCTTCTTAGCCCCGCCCCCAATCTCCTAGCCCCACCCCCACATCTCCAAGCCCCGTCCTTATCATTAACTACCCTAAGCCCCGCCCCCAGACTCATGGCCCCACCCCCTACCTCTAAGCCCCGCCCCTTGTCATTTCCAGTGCCCTAAGCCCCGCCCCAATTCCCTAAGCCCCACCCCTCACCCTTCACAGCACCCTAAGCCCCGCCCCCAAGCCCATGCCCCCGCCCCGAATCGCTAAGCCCCGCCCTCGTGCTTCTACCCCCACCCCCATCCCTAAGCCCCACCCCATCTTACGGTTGCCGTCCAATCGCAGCTCTCGCAGCCGCGGGAGGGGCGGGACTCCCTGCAGCGTCGCGATCTGATTGCGCGACACGTCCAGCACCTGCGCCGAGGGGGTGGGGACTCGAATGGCCACGCCCAAAAGCCAGCCCAGCACTCCCAGTTTGCCCAGTAAGCCCCTCCCAGTCCCCCCAGTCCCCCCTTCCCAGTGATTCCAGTGCCTCCCCGTTGCCCCCGTTAACTCCACCCAGTGCTCCAAGGCCCCCCAACCCCCCTCCCAGTGCTTCCAGTGCCTCCCAGTCCTACCAGTACCCCCCCACAGTGCTCCCAGTTGCACCCATTAACACCTCCCAGTCCTCCCAGTACCCCCACTACCCCCTTCCCTGTGCTTCCAGTGTCCCCCAGTCCCCCCCATTCCCCACTTCCCAGTGCTCCCATTGCCACCCAGTGCACCCAGTACCCCCCTCCCAGTCCTCCCAGTGCCCCCCAGTACCCCTCCCCAGTCATGTGACCCACCTGCAGCCTCCTCATTGCCCCCAAAGTGTGGGGCAGCCCCTGCAGGGCGTTGCCCCCCAAATCCAGCAGGGTGACGCAGCCCAGGCGCTCCAATAGGGGCAGCGATGTCAGACCCTGGGAGGGGAGGAGCGGCGTTTAGTCTGAAAAGGGGGCGGGGCTTGTGCTGCAAGCCACGCCCCCCTCATTTCCCTCCCCCCAGAGTCCCCCAACATCACCCCATAGACCCCATGTTGCCCCCACTGCCCGCAATGTACTCCCATAGTCCCCCAGTACCACCCCACAGACCCTATATTGCCCCCATACCCCCCAACACCACCCCATAGACCCCACGTTGCCCCCACTGCCCGCAATGTACTCCCATGGCCCCCCAGTACTACCCCATAGACCCTATATTGCCCCCATACCCCCCAACACCACCCCATAGACCCCACCTTGCCCCCATTGCCCCAATGTGCCCCCATACCCCCCAACACCACCCCATAGACCCCACCTTGCCCCCATTGCCCCAATGTGCCCCCCAACATCACCGCATTAGGAAACCCCACCCTTGGAGCAGCACTGCCCCTTTAAATCCCACCCTTTAGACCCCGCCCACTTCCGGCCCCGCCCCCACTTAAAGCCCCATCCAATCACCTTCCCGGGTAGGCGGAGCTCCTCAAGCTCCGCCCCCTCCCTCAGCAGCGCCAGCGCAAGCTCCGCCCTCGACGCCATGTCTGCCACGAAGCCAATCCGCAGCGGGTCCGCCTCCTGGTGGGGGCGGGGCTAGGTTAGGCCACGCCCCCCTTTCGGCATAGCCACGCCCCCTCGTCGCTAAGCCCCGCCCACCTGCAGGGCCCGCAGGCAGCGCCGCATTTCCTCCTCGTGGCCCAGTGGGTCGATGGCAGCCAGCAGGAGCAGCAGGGTCAGCAGGCAGCCTGGTCACGTGACGCACGGTCACGTGACCGCACCCGCAGTCAGCTGACCCCAACGCCACCCGTACGATTCCCAAGAGCCACCCCCCATAGGCACCACGCCGACCCCAATGCGTCCCATAGCCCCCAAACATCGCTCCATAGACCCCATAGTGCCCTAATGGCTTCCCAATGACCCCAGTGTGCCCCCCATGGCCCCCCAGCATCACCCCATAGACCCCATAGTGCTCCCAATGGGTCCCCAATGACCCCAATATGCCCCTCACGGCACCACAGAGCCACCCCATAGACCCCATAGGCCCCCAACCTCACCCCATAGACCCCAAAGTGTTCCCAATGGGTCCCCAATGACCCCAATGTGCCCCCCATGGTCCCACAGAGCCACCCCATAGCCCCCATAGTGCCCCCAAAGGCTTCCCAATGACCCCATGGACCCCGTAGCCCCCCAGCATCACCCCATACCCCCATAGCGCCCCCATAGGGTTCCCATCGCCCCCAATTGCACCCAATGGCCCCTCACAGGCACCCCAAGGTCAGCTGACCTTCCCCCCCCCTCCCCCCACCGGTTTGGTCACGTGACCCGGAACTCACTCACCCCGGCTGCGCGGCTCCAACTCCAGCAGCTCCCTGCAGGCGCCCAGCAGCTCCTCCAGCACCGCCCGCTCGGCCACGCCCACTTCCGGCCTACAGGAGGAAGGGGCGGGGCCTAATGCGTGTATGGGGGCGGGGGGGGAAGGAGGGGGGGAGGTCCTCCCAGACGGAAAGGGGGCGGAGTTTGGAGGGAGAGAGCAGAGCCCGGAAGTGGGCGTGGCTTTTCTAAGGGGGTGTGGCTAAGGATAAGGGGCGTGGCTTGTGAGCAGCTACGGCTCCTGGATTGGTTGGGGTGCTCCAAGGGGGCGGGGCTTGGTAGAGCCATGCATATAATGGGTGTGGATAAAGAGGGGCGTGGCTTAGGCAATAAAAGGGCGTGGCTTGTGACAAGGGGTGGGGCTTGTTATAAAGGAGGCGTGGCTTCATAGCTAAAGGGGCGTGGCTTTAATGGAAGGGGGCGTGGCCATGAGCCAAAAGTGGGCGTGGCTTACCAGAAAAGCTCCTGGGGCACAGCAGGCTCCGCCCACCACGCCTCCTTTCCTGCAAGGAAACGGCTTTAATTACCCCCATGCAAATGAGATGGGCGTGGCCAAGAGGGAATACAAAACAGAGAGGCGTGGCCAACCTTTAGGAGACAGCGTCACCTCCCCGTGGGCGGAGCCGTGGCACCAAGCCGCTATGATTGGCTCCTGCTCCGCAGTGGGCGTGGCCAGGTCGGCAGGCAGCGGGCACAGCTGTGGGCGGGGCGCGGTGAGGCCACGCCCATTTCTCCAAGCCACGCCCCCTCGAGTTTTAGCCCCACCCCCCCCGGCCGTACCCAGGTGTGGGAGGGGCGGGCGCGGCGCTGGGCGGAGCTCCATGGGGTCAAAGGGCGGCTCTGTAGGGTCAGCTGGGGGGGGGTCTGTGGGGGAACGGCACTGAGCGTCACATGGGGGGCTGCTGCCCCCCCCACTGACCCCATAGGGGGGTCCATGGATACCCCGCTGCGGCCCCATTGGCTTCCCATTGCTCCCGGTCTGCCCCCGTAGCCCCCCACCATCACCCCATAGACCCCACGCTGACCCCATTGGTTTCCCCATAGCCCCCAAGTGCCCCCGTAGCCCCCCACCATCACTCCATAGACCCCACGCTGACCCCATTGGTTTCCCCATAGCCCCCAAGTGCCCCCATAGCCCCCCACCATCACCCCATAGACCCCACAGTGACCCCACTGGGTTCCCAATGACCCTAAGATGACCCCCCAGCCCCTCACAGTCACCCCATAGACCCCAAAGCGCCCCCATTGGGTTCCCAATGACCCCAAGGTGCCCCCTGTGGTCCCTAAGAGCCCCCCAGCATCGCCCCACAGACCCCATAACGACCCCATTGGTTTCCCCATGTCCCCAGTGTTCCCCCATAGTCCCTCAGAGTCACCCCATAGACCCCATGATGACCCCATTGGGTTCCCATTACACTCAAGTACCCCCACAGCCCCCCAACATCACCCCATAGACCCCATATTGCCCCCATTGGGCTCCCAACGACCCCAAGGTGCCCCCCAGTGCCCCCCCAAGTCCCCATTTTGGGGCACCCAAAGGCGCTGAACCCCATCCCCACGCTGACCCCAAATCACCCCACAGCTCACCCCGACAGCCCTGGAGAAGGTGACGCTCACAGCCCCGTCCTCCATGTCCACGTGCACCCCGATGACACGTGGAGGGGGGGACGCTGGGGGGCAACGGGGACGTCAGCACCCCATAGGGACAGCAAGACCCCATAGGAACCCCATAGGGACAATGAGACCCCATAGGGACACTAGCATCCCATAAGCACCCCATAGAGACAGCAAGACCCCATAGGATCACCCGATAGGGACCCTCCCCCAGATAGGGCCACCCTATAGGGCCACCCCATAGAGAGCCCTCCCATAGAGATCCCCCAAATAGGGCTACCCCATAGTGCACCCCATAGGGCCACCCCCTAGGGACACCCCCCCAAATAGGGCCACCCCATAGGGCCACACCACAGGGACTCCTCCCATAGGGACCCCCTCCAAATAGGGCCACCCTATAGGGCCACGCCACAGAGACCCCCCCCAAATAGGGCCACCCCACAGTGCCCCCCATAGGGCCGTGCTGACCTCTGGCCAGCAGGCAGCGCAGGTAAACCCACGGGCTGTGATCCTGCGGGTCGGTGAACACGGCGCTCTGCACCAAATCCAGCTCTGCTTTGGGGCCAAAAATGGGCATTTAGGGCAAGATGGGGATGTAGGGCCCAGCTAGGGGATTTATGGGGGATGTGGGGGGGTTTAAGGGGCTTTTTGAAGGTTTTTTTTGGGGGGTGGGGGGTTGAAGAGTGCTTTGGGACGGTTTTAGTGGGGGGGGTTGGGGGGAAAATGGGATTTGGGGCTACTTAGGGCACAGACCCCCCCCCCATTTAGGGCCCATTTTTCCTCTTTTCAGCCCCATCCCCGTCCCCCATTTAAGCCCCATTTTCCCCCACTTAGACCCCATTTCCCCCATTTAGGGCTCATATCCCCCCCCATTCAGTCCCCGTTTCCCCATTTAAGGCCCATTTTCCCCCACTTAGACCCCATTTCCCCTATTTAGGACCCATCTGCCCCCCCCATTGCCCACTCCCCCCATTTAAGCCCCATATCCCCCATTTTAGACCCTATTTCCCCCATTTAGATCCCATTTAAGCCCTATCCCCCCCAATTAAGCCCCATTTTCCCCCATTTAAGCCCCATTAATCCCCACTTAAGCCCCTCCCCCCCCATTTAAGCCCCAAATTTCCCATTTTAGACCCCATATCCCCCATTTCCCCCCATTGAGGACCCACACCCCCCCATTTAGTCCCCATATCCCCCATTTCTGCCCGTTCCCCCCCCACCTCCCCGCAGCTTTTCGGGGTGCAGCCCCCCCCCCGCCGCTCTCAGGATCCTCCCCCTGTGATGCCAGGCAGAGAAGTTGGAGAAATCCCGGCTCAGCAAAGCAGCAGCGAAGCTCAGCTCAGCCTCTGGGGGTCCCGGAGCCCCCAAAGCCCGACGGTGCTCCCAGGCATGGACTGCAAATAAAGGGGGTGGGGGGGGGACACAGCTGGGAACCCCCCGACCCCAAAGCTGGGGGGCTCAAGGGGGAGAAGGGACCGCAAAGACTCTCCCAGTCTGCCCAGTAGCTCCCAGTACAGCCCAAAAGCACTCAGTAACTTCCAGTATGCCCCATAAGCTCCCAGTATGTCCCAGTAGCTTCTACTACATCCCAGTAGCTTCACGCAGCTCCCAGTACGTCCCAGTAACTCCCAACATGCCCCAGTACTTCCCAAAAGTTCCCAGTACATCCCAGTATGTCCCAGTACATCCCAGTAGCTCCCAATATCTTCCAGTACACCCCAGTCTCTTCCAGTACGACCCAGTTGCTCCCCACAGCTCCCAGTACGTCCCAGTATGGCACAACAGCTCCAGTAGTTCCCACTGTACCCCAGTAACTCCCAGTACGCCCCAATAGCTTCCCCCATTGCCCCCCAAGACCCCCAAAATCCCCCCAGGACCCCAAAAATCCCCCAAGCCCCACCTCCCAGGACCCCAAACCCCCCCATTGCCCCCCCAGGACCCCAAAATCCCCACATCCTACCCTATAACCCCCATATCCCACCCCAAACCCCCCCTTCAGACCCCACATAGAGCTATGGGATCACCCCAAAACCCCCCCCCAGGACCCCCCATTGCCCCCACCACGACCCCAAAACCCTCCCATCCTACCCTATAACCCCCATATCCCACCCCAAACCCCTCCTTCAGACCCCACATAGAGCTATGGGATCACCCCAAGGACCCCCATTGCCCCCCCAGACCCCAAACCCTCCCAACCCTATAACCCCCATATCCCACCCCAAACCCGTCCCCCAGGACCCCAAACCCCCCCGTTAACCCCCCCCAGGACCCCAAACCCCCCCCTCATTACCCCCAGGACCCCACCCCCCCCCCATTGCCCCCCCAGGACCCCTCCCCAATATCTCACAGTTCCTGGGGTCGGCCTCCAGCAGCCGCTCGCAGACCCCACACTCGGTTTTGGGGTCGGGATGGGATCTCAGCACCCAGGCCCTGTGGTGCCACGCGCCGTAGGATTTGGGGTTCACCCCCAGGCAGCGCCCCACAAAGCCCAGCTCCTCCGGGACCCTACACCAGTACACACCAGTGTCAACCAGTAAGCACCGCTATCAACCCCAGTGCCCCCCACACCCCCACATCCCACCCTATTACCCCCATATCCCACCCTATTCCCCTCCCAGTCCATCCCAGTGCCCCCATATCCCATCCCACTGCCCGCCCAGCACCCACAGGCCCCATCCCAGCGCCCCCAGTACGGCTCAGTGCCCCATATCCCACCCTATTGCCCTCCCAGTCCATCCCAGCGCCCCCCAAATCCCCATATCCCACCCTATTGCCCTCCCAGTCCATCCCAGCGCCCCCCAAATCCCCATATCCCACCCTACTGCCCCCCCACCCTATCCCAGCGCCCCCCAGACCCCCACATTCCCCCCATTCCCCCCCCCATCACCCCATAACCCCACACCCCCCACCCCACCCCAGTTCCCAAAGCCCCGCCCACCCCCAAACCACGCCCACATCCAGGCCCCGCCCCCCAGCAATCACAGCCCGTCTCCTGGCCCCGCCCCTTGACCAATCACCGCCCGCCTCCTGGTCCCGCCCACCCCTCGGCCCCGCCCCCTCACCAATCCCCGCCCTTTCTCAGCAGCGCCGCCCTGCGGACGTTCCAGGCCGTTCCCACATCCGGGTTCGCCTCCAGCACCGCCGCCGTCAGCGTCAGCAGCTCCGCGTCGTCATGGCAACGTCCCGCCTGAGCCGGAAGTACGGCGAGGAACAGGCGGAAGTGGCGTCAGAGAGAGGCGGAAGTGGAGTTAGCGGAAATGGCGTCAAAGAAGGGCGGAAGTGAGAGAGCATGGCAACGAAAACGGCGTCAGAAAAGGGCGGAAGTGAAGTGAAGAAAATGGCGTCTACGGAAAACGGAAGTGAGGGCAACTGGCAGCGGAAATGGCATTAAAAAGGGCGGAAGTAAAGTCAGAAAAAAATGGCGTCAGAAAAGGGCGGAAGTGAGGGCAAAAAGCAACGGAAATGGCGCAGAAAAAGGGCGGACGTGGATTTAGCGGAAATGGCGCCAAAGAAGGGCGGAAGTGAGGGGACATGACAGCGGAAATGGCATCAGAAAAGGGCGGAATTTGGTCTTGAGGGCAGAGAAGGGCGGAAGCGGGCTCTCGGTACCTTCTCTAGGAGAGCCGCCATGTTGGCCCGAAAGAGGCGGAGTTTCTCCTCCCGTTGGCGGCGGCGGGCCGCGTCCGGAGGGCGGACCTTCAAACGGCCGTGCTGGGAGGGATGAAGGGAGAATGGGGGATGGGTGGGAGGCCATAAAACGGGGCTGAGGGGAGCCGCTGGGATCCAATGGAAGGGAAATGGAAGGGCGGCGGGACAGAATGGGAGCTGATGGGAGGGGTGTGGGGGCGCTGGGGGGGATGGAGCCGGACTGGGAGGAAGTAGGAGGCAGTTTGGGGCGCTGGGATGGGATGGAGCTGAACTGAGAGGCAATTGGGATGAATTACAGAGGAGTGAAAAGGACGGGGACGGCACTGGGATGCAACAAGAGGGAAATAACGGGGAGGGCAGGCCGCGATGGGGGGGATTGGGGTGGAACAGGGGGCAGGAGAGGGGCTTCGCGGCAGCGGGAGGGGAAATGCGGGCAGCGGGGTACAATGGGAGAGGCTGGGGGGAGGGGGGGGGCTTCACGGGATGAATCGGGGGGAGATGGGCGTCGGAACGGCGGCAGACGGGGAGGAAATGGCGGCGCTGGGGGCTGCGGACTCACCATGGCGACGGCAGCGGGCAGAGCGGAGCGAGCGGCGCCGCGGAGGACGACGGGATGCGGGCGGGGAGCGGCCGCGGGGCATTGTGGGATGCAGCGCCCCGCGTTGGGGGCGCCATGTTGTCACGGGGCGGGGCCGCGGTTGGGTGAGGAGGGCGCCATTGTGGGCATGCGCAGTGGCTGCTTTCGCGGGGTGTTGTGGGATACAACGAGGCAAGAAGGGAAAGTCAATTTGCGCATGCGCAGTGGCATTATTCGAGGGGTGTTATGGGATATTGCGAGGCATGCGGAAAGCGCCATTTTTCCCATGCACAATGGCGTCCCTTCCGGGGAAGCGGGATTGTGGGATATAACGAGGCACCTGGCAACTTCCGAGGTGCTTTGTAAGACATAGGGGACGCCATTTTTGCTACGGGCAATGGCATCGCTTCCAAGGGAGTGGGATTGTGGAATATAAGGAGGGACGTGGTGTTTTTCGAGGCGTATTGTAGCTCGTAGGCACACAAACAAAGGACGCCATTTTAGCCACGCAAGATGGCGTCGCTTCCGGGACGAGGGATTGTGGGATATATTGAGTCAGAAGAAGGACGCCATTTTAAACACGTGAAATGGCGTCGCTTCCGGAAGCGTTGCATTGTGGGATATGACGTGGTACTAGGAAAGCGCCATTTTTCAGGAACAATGTCGTCGCTTCCGGAACGGGGGATTGTGGGATAGAATGAGGCACATGAAGGTCGCCATTTTAATCAGTCAGAATGGCGTCGCTTCCGGGACTGGGGATTGTGGGATATAATGAGGCACGTGAAGGACGCCATTTTATTGCGCAAAATGGCGTCGCTTCCGGAAGAGGGGCATTGAGGGATATAACGTGGCAAACGGAAGGCGCCATTTTGTCACGAGCAATGGCGTCGCATCCGGTGGAGCGGCATTGTGGGCTGTAAGGAGGCATTCGGAGGCCGCCATCTTGCTTCCGGCGCCTTGCAGCGTGGTTCCTGCCCCACATCGCCGTTCCTCCATGGGGCTGCGGGGGGGCCGGGGCTCCCGGGGGGGCCCTCCGAGGTTGGAGCCCGAAACGGCCGCTTATTTCCAAAGGGCTTTGGAGACCCTGCAGGAGGGGCTGAGCGATGAGGAGATGGGTGAGGAGGAAGGGGGGGGGGGGGCGCTGAGGGGGGATTTTGGGGCGAAATCCGGGCAAATTGGTGTTTTTTCTGGGGGGGGGGGCGACTTGGGGTTGGATTTGGGAGTTTATGGGGTTGGGGGGGGAAGTGGGGGGTAGGGAGGTTTTGGGGAAAAAAAAGAGGGATTTGGGGCTTGTTGAGAGGGGGGTGGGGGGAAATGAGGCTTTTGGGGGGGATTTGGGTGTTTTGTGTCGTTCAGGGCGGGGCTGAAAGGGGAAAATGAGACTTTTTGGCCAAAATGAGCGGTGTGGGAGGGGTTGGTTTTCCTGGTGGGGGTTTGGGGCTGCATGGAGGGATTTTGGGGGTGGTTTCGGACATAAGGGAGCATAAAGGGGATGCGGGGACGAATGGGGGGGATTTGGAGGGGGGGTGATGTGGTTTTGACGGGATTTGGGGCCAGAAAGGGGGATTTGGGGGTCAGAACGGGGGAATTTTGGGGCGCAGGGGTCACCTGGTGGGGTTTTGGGGATGGGAAAAGGGATTTTGGAGCCCCTTTGGGGTCCCCTTTTTGGCCCCTTTTGGGCTTTCTTTTGGGGTCTCCATTAAGAGTCCCATTGGGGTCCATTTGGGTCCTTTTGGGTCCCTATTTTGGGTTCCATTGGTCACCCCATTGGGGTCCCATTGAGGGCTTCATTGTGGGTCCCATTGATGGCCCTATTGGGGTCCCATTGGTGTCCAGTATTTCAGCCCCATTTGGGTCACCACTGGTGGCCCCACTGTTGTCCCTTTTGGGTCCTTTTGGGGTCGGCATTTTGGGTCCCATTGGGTCCTCATTTTGGGTCCTATTGATCACCCATTGGTGCCCCTCTGGGGTCCCCATTTTGGGTCCCTTTGGGGTCTCCACTTTGGGTCCCGTTGGTCACCCATTGATGGCCCCATTGGATCCCATTGCTGTCCCATTGGGTTCCCCTTTAGGATCCCCACCTCCCGCCCCCAATTTCCTCACTTTTTCCCCCAAAATGGACGTTTCTTTCCAGCTCTCTTCGCCCCCAACGTCCTGGAGGAGGCGGCGGCCGCCTGCCCAGCTCTGCTGCTTCACCCCCAGGGTTCCCTCCTGCTTCAATCCCTGCTGCCCCACGCCCCCCCCCCGACATTGGGCCGGCTTTTGGGGGCGATGGTGGAAGGGGGCGGGTTGGGGGTGGGAGGAGCCAAAGCGTTGGAGGCGGGGCTGAAGGCGGTGCTGCCGGCTTTGGGGAGGGGGCTGGGGGGGGGAGAGGAGCTGGAGGGGGCTGTGGGGGGGGTGGTGGGGGCGGTGGGGGCTCGGCTGGAGGAGTGGGCAGGGCAGGCGGCTGGGAGCTTCGTGGTGAGGGAGCTGCTGAGGGTGCTGGCAGGTAAGGGGGGGCTGGGGGTCGTGGGGGGGGCTGGGGGAATGGGGGGGTGGAGGGGGTCTGGGGGTCAGGAGGGGGAATGGGGGTCAGGGGGATGGGGGGTGGAGGTTGGGGGGGATGGGGGTCAGGGTGGGTTTGGGGGTCAGGGAGAAGATGGAGGGCGGGAGAGGGCTGGGGGAGGTGGGGGGATGGCTGGATTGGGGGGAGTTGGGGTGGGGGGGCATGGGGGAAGAGGGGGGTGGAGGTCGGGGGTCTGAGTGGGGTCTGGGAATCGGGGGGGAAATGGGGGGGGCTGGAAATGGGGGGTTGGTCTCAGGGTCGAGGGGCTTGGGGGGGTTTGGGGGATGGGGGGCGTTTGGGGTCATGGGGGGGATGGGGGAATGGGGTGGAGGGTGGGGGTCTTGAGGGGGGGGAGAAGGGGGTGGGAGGGGGGGGTCTGGAGGTTCTGCGGGGGGGGAGGAGGAGGGATGGGGGATGGAGATTCGGGGGTGGGGGGTCTTCGGGTGGATTTGGGGGGAGATGGGGGGTGAAAAGGGGGATTGGGGGGGTGGGGTTGAGATTTGGGTTGCTTTGGGGGGGTTCAGAGGGGGTTTTGGGGGTCTGGGAGGTTGAGGTGGAGTTTGTGTGGTTAATTAATATGATAATGAGGTGGTTAATGAGCGCACGTCATTAGGGCTGGTGGTTTTACTGATTTTGGGGGGGGTTGATCTCTTTTTTTCGCTCGTAGGAATTTCGGAAGAGCCCAAAGCCAAGGGGGCGGGGCTTAAGCTCAAGGGGGCGGGGCTTCAGTCCAAAGGGGCGGAGCTCCCCGCTTCCTTCCCCCTCCACCTCCAGCGATTGGCTGAAGCCTTTGAGCAGCACCTGCCCTGTGAGTGCCTTATTATGGGATGGAGGCTCCCAGCTTTAAACCCCGATCCCAATTTTTGTTATTTTTGACCCCGATTTTTTCGTTTTTTGCCCCAAATTTGCCCCCCCCCCCCCCCAATAGCACTGCTCTCTCCGCCCTGCGCCAGTCTCTGCCTGCAGGGGGCGCTGCAGGCGCTGCATCACAGCCAATCACCAGTCTGCGCCCGCCTCTGCGATGCTCTCATTGGTCTCCTCGCCCCACCTGGTCCCGCCCCTGGTGATAGGTGAGCGCCAATCAGTCAAAGGGCTGCTGGAATCTGATTGGGTGTGTGCGCCGGGGGGGGGCGGGCTTGCAGCAGTGTTGCGCACTGATTGGCTGGCGGCTCTGCGGCTCCGTTTTCTGATTGGCTGCCGCTCTCAGCCCGCTGGTGGCTGCGTTGGAGGACCCGGAGCGGGGTCGAATCATGGAGGCGGTGCTGGGCGTGGCTCCGCCCACAAAGCTGAGGGAGCTCTTCCGCGAGCAGCTGAAGGGCCGCCTGGTGGGCGTGGCTTGTCACCGGTTGGCCAATCACGGGCTGCAGAGGTTGCTGGACAACGCCCCGCCAGATGTGGTAGGCGGGACTTCCGGGTGCGGGGCGGGGCTAAAGGCGGAAGTGACCCCTGGGTGGAGGTGGGGGTGCGATGGGGGCGTGGGGGGGGTATGGAGTTTTTAGGGGGGATAAAGGGGGGTCTTGGGGGCTTTGGGAGGTTGATTTGGGGGGTAAATGGGGTCTTGGGGGGCTTTTGGGGGGGAAATGGGGGCTTTTGGGGGGGATATGTGGGGTGTTGGGGGGGGAGCGAGGGTTTGTAGGTTCCATTGGTGGCCCCATTTTGGTCCCTTTTGGGATCCCATTGGTGGCCCGATTTGGGCCCCATTGTGGTTCCCATTGGTGAACCCTACCGCTGCCCCCCCCCTCCAGCTGGGGGCTGTTCTGGAGGAATTGGGCCCCTCCCTGGGGCAGCCCCTGGCCCGGGGTCACCACGGGGTCGCAGTGGCTTTAATGGGCGCCTGCCTGCAATACAAGGAGCTCCAGCAGGGGGCGCTGCGCTGCCTTTTCCAGGTAAGCCACGCCCCCTCCTTAAGCCACGCCCTCTTAAAGGCGCAGCCCCACTCTTAAAGCCCCCTCCCCGTTTTCCTTTTTTCTCCCTGCCTGCAGGCATTCAATTGCTGGGAGCCCCCCCAGCGGCGCCGCTGCTGTGTGGGGGCTCTGTTGGCCCTGCAGCCCCTGGAAGGGGAGGAACCACAGGTGGGGAATGTCCAAAATCGTTTCCTTTTACCCTTTAATTTCTCCCTTAAGTCATTTTTTGCCCAGTAGATGCATTATTTCTTTGTTTATTCTCCCCCTTATCATATTATATCACTTTATTCTGTATTCTCTTCCCCAAAACTGTTTCTTGTTGCCCCAAAACTCAACCCTCGTTCCCCTTTTTCCTCCCTGTTGTCTTCCTTTGCCCCCAATTATCCCCCAAAATTTCCTATTTCCCCCCACATTTCTTCTTCCTCCCCCTTTTTCATATCCAACTTCCCCACTCTCCCCCCGTGTCCCCCATGTTTCCCCCAAGTCCCCCATTTTTCCCCCAAATTCCTCTTTTTCCCCCTAAATGCCTTGCTTTTTTCCCTCAAACAACCCCTAATCCGATTTACAACCTCGAACTGCCCCGCTATCTTCCATGCTCCTTCAGTGTTGCCCCCTGCCCCCCAAATCACCGTTCGAACGATCCCCAATATCCTTTACCACCCCAAACACCCCCAATTTCCTCTCCAGTCTTTTTCATTATCTCTCCCTGCCCCCAAAATCATTTCCTTTCCCTCCCAAATACGTTTTTTCCCACGAAAAATTTGGATTTCCGCCCAAATCACCACCCCCACAGACCCAGCTGACCCCCATTACCCACCATCCACCCCCCCCTCTAACATCGTTGCCCCCCATCTCCTCGCAGCCCGCCCTCGGTGCCGTCACTCCTTCCGGTTCCCATCTCCTTCAGCTCCTCCTTCACTTCCGGGATCCGTCTGCAGTTCTGGGGGGGCTTCGGGCGCTTTCTGACACCCAGCTGCACTCATTGGCCCTCAGCCCCCCCGGCAGCCATGTTTGGGACTCCATTATGAGCAGCCCCTCCGTGCCCCCCCGTGCTCGGCGCCGCCTCGTCCGTAGGCTTAAGGTAAGGCCACGTTTTGGGGCAAAATCTCCCATTTTCAGGTGCTGTTGTAAAGCTTACGGCCCTATTGGGGGGGGGGGGCCTCATTAAAGCCCCGCCCCTGTGAACCAATTGGGGGCGGAGCCTCTAAATAAAGCCCCGCCCCCTCCAACCACGTGCCCCATCATGGGGGGGCGGAGCCTTGTTGAAACCCCGCCTCCTCGTGTGACGTCACAGGGCCACTTCCTGTCTCTCGCCTGTCACCGCAACGGCAGCCGCGTCCTGGACGCCATCTTGGCTTCCTGCTCCTCCCCCACACGAGCCTCCATCGCCTCCGAGCTGGGTGAGCGACCCCAAAAGGGCCTGGCTTCCCTTCGGGATCCCTTTGTTCCTATGGAAAGGCCTTAAAAAAGCTGAGCTCTGCCCCTCATTGCAGCCCCCCAGCGCCGGGCGCTGCTCAGGGATCCCCACGGCCGCCATGTTGAGCATCGCCTCCAGCTGGAGCTCTTCCTGCGCAGCCGCAGCCAATGGGAGCAGCTCTGGGCGGCGCCCCGGGGGACGCTGGGAACGCTGCTGGAGGACTGAGGGCCACAGAGAGGAGCGGTGAGGGGATAGAGTGTCTGGAGCACCGCCTGGGATTCACCGGAGACCACAGAGAGTGGAGAACTCCCTATTTCTTTGTTCCTGTGGTTTCCTGTTGGGGAACTGGCACTGTGATCATAGAGATGGTGGAGTTTTTTGTGTTCTCTGATTGGTTTCTGGAGCACTGACCTGACCGCTGGAGGTCTTGTAGTGTCTATGGTGTGGAGGACTTGTGACCATAGAGATGGTGGAGGACTTGTGACCATAGAGATGAAGGACTTGACACTATAGAGAGAGTGGAGGACTTGTAACCATGCAGACAGTGAAGGACTTGCAACCACAGAGATGCTGGAGGTCTCGCAGTCTTTATGATCAGCTGGAGCTGATTTATGACCATAGAGATGTAGGAGGACTGAACAGGATTGAATTCTGGAGTGTCTCCTGTGCGTGTGCCAACCGTGGAGCTGCTGAAGGGCTGAGAGTTTTCTTTTTATAATTACGCGTTTTCTTTAATAAAATAAACCATTCCTGGTTGTTTTTATTTTGCAAGGGAGACATCATAATTTCTCTCCTGAGGACCCCGAGGCGGTGATTGCGAGCAATGAATGGGAAACGCGCGGCGAAACCTTTTTCGCTTTCCTATTGGTCATCACAGCCGTCTGTCACGTTCCGTCTTTTCTGATTGGCTGAGCCGCCAGCTCCTCCTTTTCCGGCAAAATGGCGGCGCCCATGTGGGCACGGCGGCGGCTGTGGGGCGTGCGGGGCGAATGGAGACAGAAGGCAGGACGGGGGGAGTGGGGGGTCCCTATGGGGTTTCTCTCTGCGGTCTCTGTGGATCCCTATGGGGTCTCTATGGGGTCCCTATGGGGTGCGGAGTTCTCCGGGGTGCCTTTGGGATCACTACGGGGCTTTAAAGTGGGGTCTTTGCGCATCCCAAGCTCTTTCTATGGGGTCTGAAGGTCTGTATGGATCCCAGAGTCCTTATGGGATCCTTATGGGGGCTGTGTGGGTTTTGGGGGCCCTACGGTGTCGTTGTTCCCATACAGCATGGTGGGGTTCGGCACCCCAAGGTGCTGCAGCTGCCCCCAGCCTTGGGACGGGCGGCACAGAGCGTCCTACAGGAGGAAGGTATGGGGTTATGGGGGGCTGAGGGGTGCTGTGGGGGTCTGTGGGGTCTGTGGGGAGCTATGGGGGTCTGTGGGGTGCTGTGGGGTCTGTGGGGTGCTATGGAGAGCTATGGGGGTCTGTGGGGTGCTATGGGGGTCTGTGGGGTTCTGTGGGGAGCTATGAGGGTCTGTGGGGAGCTATGGGGATCTATTGGGATCTGTGGGGTGCTGTGGGGTCTGTGGGACGCTATGGATGTCTGTGAGGTGCTATGGGAGGCCATGGAGGGGCTATGGGGTGCTATAGGGCCAATCCAGCCCCCCATATCCCCAGGCTGGAGCCAGGAGCAGGCGAAGGTGCTGGGAAAGCAGCTTTGGGGTCACCGCCCCCCCGGTGAGTGACGCCATCAGTTGTGACGTCATATGGCAGGTTGGGGGGGCGGTGATGTCATCACCCCCCCCTCCCCCCCAACCCCAAACCCACAGAGCTTTGGGGTGCAGAGGAGGCGCAGCAGCCGCCAGGAGCCAAAGTGAGGTGCGTACGGGGTCGTTGTGGGTCTTTATGGGGTCATTATCGGTCCCTGTGGGGTCACTGTGGGTCACCATGGGTCTTTATGGGGTCATTGTGGTTCTTTATGGGGTCGTTGTGGGTCTCTGTGGGGTCATTGTGGGGCTCTCTGTGGGGTTGTTTTGGGCTCTGGGGTCTTTGTGGGGTCGTTATGGGTCTCTGTTGGGTCGCTGTGGATCCCTGTGGTGTCCCTGTGCCCCCTGCAACCCCATAACTGCTCCTATGGGGTTTTTGTAGGTCCTTATGATGTCTCTCAGTTTCTGTGGGGTCCTATGGGTCCCTATGGGGTCTCTGTGGGTCGCGGTGCCCCCTGACCCTATAACTTTTCCTATAGGTACACAGCAGAACTGGCCCGTGCCTACCTGGCTGTGAGGTTGGAGCGGGACCACGCGGCTGTGGGGAGAGCACTGCGTGAGGTGGGAACCTTATAGGGTCCTTATGGGGTCCCTATGGGGTCTGTATGGGGCTGACAGCGTTGTGCCCCACAGATCCAGCTCCGTGTCCCCACTTTTACCCCACAAACCATGTTGGATTTCGGCTCCGGGATTGGCACTGCCTGTTGGTGAGGGAAATGGGTTTATGGGATCCCAGTAGCACCCTCACAGACCCCCATAGACCCCAGTAGCACCCCATAAACCCCAATGGCACTCCTCAGGCCTCAGTAGCACCCCAAAGACCCCAATAGACACCCTTAGCACCCTATGGGGCGCACCCCAGAGCCTGTAGGGTTTTTGGGTGTCTTATAGATGCCACATCTGTACCTATAGGGCTGCCCACGAGTTGTGGGGTCACAGCTTGCGTCAGTATCTGTGTGTGGGGTCATCCAGGGCCATGAGGGAGATGGGAGAGCAGCTGCGGCACGGTAATGGGGTTGGGTGGGGTTGTGGGGTCAGAGGGGGAATGGGGTAAGGGAGGTGATTAGGGGGTCAAGGGGTGGTTATGGGGTGAAGAGGGGGTAATGGGGTTAGGGGTAAGGGGATCAATGGGGGTTATGGGGTCAGGGGGGTAATGGGGTCAGGAGGCTCCAATGGGGGTAATGGGGTTGGAGAGAAAATGGGGTCATGGGGTGGTACTGGGGTCAATGGGGATAATGGAGGGCAAGGGAAGGGGGTGTGGCCTCACGTTGGCCCCGCCCCACTGTAGGAGGAGCCAACTCAGGCCCCGCCCACTTTGGCCCTGTCTTTGCCCGCCCCTCCCTGCCTGCTGAGCACAAGGTACCCCATGGCCCCCAGCAACCCCAAATCCCCCCCATTGCACCCCATATATCCCCCCATTACCCCCTATGTCCCGCCATTGCCCCAAATCCCCCCACACCCTCTCATGCCCCCCATATTGCCCCCATATCCCCCCCTATCCCCCCACTGCCTCCCCCATTGCCCCGTGTGTCCCCCCATTGCCCCTTATGTTCCCCCATTGCCCCCTGTGTCCCCCCATTGCCTCAAATCCCCCACACACGCCCCACTGCCTCCCATGTCCCCCCCACTGCCCTCCATATCTCCCCATTGCCCCCAGGCCCCCCACACACCCCCATTGCCTCCCCAAATCCCCCGCATACCCCCACCATACCCCCCCAGAATGCTCCCCCCGTTGCCCCCCAGGTTCGCCCCTTCCACCTTGGCCACGCCCCCTTGCCAAAAGGCCACGCCCCTTTCCATGGTAACCCCGCCCCCTTTCTGCTGCCCCCCCCCCCCCTCCCTGTATGTCCCCCCCAGGCTCGGTGGGATCTGGTGGTCGCCTCCTTTGCCCTGGGGGGGCTGCGGGGCCGAGAGGGACGGGAGGGGATCGTGAGGGGGCTGTGGAGGAGGAGTGAGGCCTTCATGGTAAGGGGGGGGTAATGGGGGTAATGGGGGGTGGGGGGGCAATGGGGGTATTTGGGAACCTGGGGGGTAATGGGGGAGCAATGGAGGAGGATGGAGGGACATGGGAGGGAATGGGGGGAGCATGGGGATATGGGGGGGGATATAGGGGGAGATCAGGGGGATGTGGAGGGTAATGAGGGGTATGGAGGAGATTGGGGGGGATATGGGAGGCAATGGGGTGGATGTGGGGATATGGGGTGGATATAGGGGGTAATGGGGGTGTGGGGGAATGTGGGGCCAATGGGGGGACAGTGGGGGCAATGGAAGATCCTGGGGGGCAATAGGGGGATGGGGGGGGCAATGGGGGGACATGGGGGGTAATGGGGGGATGTGGGGCCCATGGAGGTCCCTGTGGGGGGGTTGTGGGGTCAATGGGGGCCATTTTTTGGGGGGGGGGTGCACAGGTGCTGGTGGAGCCCGGGACGCGCAGCGGGCACCGATTGCTGATGGAGGCCCGCGATGAGCTGCTGCAGGTGGGTGAGGTCACCGATGATGAGGTCACAGCCCCCGTGACGTCAGCAGTGACATCATCGATGACATCATCAGCACCTTTTCCTTCCCCAGCAGGGCCCTGATAGGGACGATGTGGAGATTTTTGCCCCCGTGAGTGCCCCCCCCCCCCCGCCATGTCTTGCTGTTCCCCACGTCCCATCTGTGGCACTCATTGCCCCCCCCATGTGTGTCCCCCCAACCGCCCCCCCAGTGCCCCCATCGGCAGCCCTGCCCCCGCCTGCAACACAACAAGATCTGCTCCTTCGCCCAGCGCTTCGGGGTGAGGAGCTGAGGGGGGTCCCAGACCCAGAATTGAGGGGTGGGGGGGGTGGGACCCCCATAATTAAATGGGGATGGGGGGTGTTTGGGGGTCAGTGTGATCTCACAGCCCTCCCGTCCCTCTGTTCACCCCCAGCCCCCACCCAGCCGTGAGCGTGAGCTGGTTTCCTTCCTGATCGCCCAGAGGGTGGGAAACCCAGCAGCTGTGACGTCACCGGAAGTGGCCGCCATGACGTCAGAGGGGGAGGCGATGACGTCACAGGGGGGAGCGATGACATCAGCACCAGAAGGGGGGTGGGCGAGGGTGACGGCACCTGTGCATCCCCGCCCTCGGCACGTCCCGCTGTCTCTTTGCTGTCCCGACGGGGTCTTGAGGAGGGTGACGGTGACGGCAGCGCGACACGGACGGTATGACGCTGTGACGTCACGCTGTGACGCTGTGACGTCATCACTAGCAGCGCCCAGACATCAGCAGATCCATTAATTGATCCCTGCAGGCTGCTGTACCGCCAGGCACGCACCAGCCGCTGGGGAGACCTCCTGCCATTCCCTGATGACGTGGGGAGTGACGTCACGCCCACCAAAGCAATAAAAAGCGGTGAAAAGTAGCGGCGTGACGTCATCGTTGTGCGCCGGTTGGCCGAACCTACAATTCCCGGTGGCCCGCGCGCCGCGCATGCGCGGTTACTCACAGTCCGCAGGCCCGCGAGGCCACGCCCCTATTTGCGTGCGTAGCAACGCTTTTTCACTTCCGGTGCAGCCGCCGTAGGCACGCCTGCTAAAAGGCCACGCCCCCCCACGTGCAGGCGTAGTGACGCCCCTTCACTTCCGGTGCAGCCTCCGCAGCCGCCATGTTTCTGCAGTGCTACAGCGATGAGCGCGGGCAGCGCGTTTATACGTTGAAGGTACTCGGGGGGGGGATTTAGGGCGATATGGAGGGGGGGGCAGGGATCTGAGTTTGGAAGGGGGGATTGGGGGCGTTAATGGGGAATTGGGGGGGGGTTGAGAGGGGTTGGGGGGATTTCAGGTGCGGGGGTGGGAAATAGAGGAATTTGGGGGGAATTTGGGTGGATTCGAGCGAGTTGGGGCGGCGTGAGGGGAACTGGGGGGGCTTGGGGCGGGCTGAAGGCATGGCGGGGCCGTGAGGGGGGGTCGCGCGGGGCATTGCGTGTGTCGGAGCGGTTCGCGGGGCGGCCGGATGGATTTGAAAGCATTTTAGAGCCGCCCGAGGCGATTTTCAAGGGTTGATGGGGTTGCAGGACCCCCCCCTCACCTCCCCCCCCCCATATGCACACACAGAAGCTGAGCCCTGCCGGCCTGCCCACCAGCTCGGCCCACCCGGCCCGTTTCTCCCCCGACGATCGCTTCTCCCGGCACCGTTTGGCCCTCAAACGCCGATTCGGGATCCTCCCAACCCAACGTCCGCGACCGCTGCTTTGAGAACCGGCCGCCATTTTAAATAAACGCTTCTTTATTCTCTTTTCTCCCTTTTCAAACCACGTGGTGTGCGGCTGCGGGCGGGACTTCCGGTCTTCTAGCCATGCCCCCTGCGGCGCTCCCTGCCGCATTGTGGGCGGGACTTCCGGTCTCTTAGCCACGCCCTTTCTGCTTCCCCTCCCCCCCAGCCTTATAAGGTGGCGGCGGTGGGAAAACGGGGAGCCAAAATCGTCGGGTTTGGACCCAAAAGTGAGGCTCGTGTGATCGCGGGGCTTTAAGAAGGGGGGTTTGGCGGCGGGTTTTGGGTTCTGGATGCGGTTTGGGGGGGATAAAAGCAAAGGGAGGGGGGCGGGAGGCGATGCTGGGGGGTTTTGAGCCAAAATGTGGGGTTTTAAGCCGAAAATGGTGGGGTGGCGAGGCTCTGAAGGGGTGTGCGGGTACGTGGGCAGTGGGAGGGGCGCGGGGTGGACCCAAAATGCGGGGCTTTGGCCCCAAAATGCTGCTTGCTGACCTGCTGGGAGGGGCTGTGAGCGGAGCAGCCCCAAAAGATGCTTTTTTTACCCTCAGAATGGGGCTCTGCCTCCAAACGAGCCTATTTTTTTTGCCTTTTGGTTTGCCCCGAGAATTAAGTTTTCTTTCAAATTGCTGTTTGTTTTTTTTTTTTTCCTTTAAAATGTGGATGTTTTTCCTCCCAGCTCAGAATGGGAGACTTTGAGGGGAAAATTGCCAGTTTTGGCTCCGAGCAAATACAGATTTCTGCTTCGGTTCTGGGCAGAAGTGACACTTTCCCCTTAAAGCGAGCACTTTTTCCCTTAAGATCACAGATCTTGCCCTCAAAACTGTGTTTTCTTTCCCTTTACGATCCCCTAGAATTACCATTTTCTCCTTCAGGATTTGCGACTTTCCCTGAAAATTCGGTGTTTTGGCCCCTTCCCCCCCCTTACCCTTTTGGGGACTTTTTTCACGCTCCATTTGTGCCCATTCCCCCCTTACCCTTTTGAGGACCTTTTTCGCGCTCCATTCGGGCCTTGTTTCCTCTCACCCTTTGAACCCTTTTCCCCTCACCCTTGGCACCCTTTCACCCCCCAGCCCCCCCAGCCCCACCCCCCATATGGCGGCGGTGCGTTTCGTTGTCACACCGAGCCGCGGGGCCGACTTATCCGAGTCCAGCCCGGAGCCGCCGTCCGCTTCCAGTTCCCGCCCGCCGCCATCGGACAGCAGCCCGAGTGCCAGCGAGACGTCGGCGGCGGCGGCGGCACCGCGCGGTGAGCGCCCCCTTGCGGCGGGAGGTCTATAGGGCTGTGTGTTGTTAATGGGGGGGCGGTGGGCGTGGCTTCGCTCACCGCTCCCCTCAGGCCCCGCCCCTCCTCGCCCAAGCCCCGCCCCCTCCGCTGGCCCCGCCCCCTGCGACCGCAACTTGGCTCTATTCGAGGTGAGACCTCCGGCCGCCCCCCCCAGCCCCCGAATTGTCCCCAAATGGCCTCAAAACGACCCCCCCCCGTACCCCCATAGGATGAATTGGCCACCCGGCCCCGCGTGCCCGCCCTGCTGCGTCGCATCGCTGCTTACAGCAGCCTCAGCCCTGGCAGTGAGGACGGGCAGCCCCCGGTGAGGGGCTTTGGGGGGGTTTGGGGGGGTCCCAAGGGGTCCCCTGTCCTCCAATGGGCCCCCAGGTGTGCTGGGGGGGAGTCCCCAGGGGTCTGTGGGGTTCCTTGGGGTCCTCAGTTGTCCTCAGTGGGGTCCCTAAGGGGTCCCTAAGGGCTTTTGGGGGGGTTCCCCAATGATCCCTTTGCACACGTATCGGGGGTGGTCCCAAAGGTGCTCTGGGGGTCCGCAAGGATCCAGGGGGGTTCCAGAGGGGCTGAAGGGGGGGGTCCCAAGGGGTCCCTGGTCCTCCAATGGGTCCCCGAGTGTGGTGAGGGGGTGCCTTGGGGTCCTCAGTTGTCCCCAATGGGGTCCAAGGGCTCCCTAAGGGGTCCCAAATGACTCTGGGGGTCCCCGAGGATCCAGGGGGGCTCAAAGGTCCTTGCGGGGCGGGGGTCGGGTGTTTGTGGGAGGGTCCCCAGGGGTCTGTGGGGTGCCTTGGGGTCCTCAGTTGTCCTCAGTGGGGTCCATAAGGGGTCCCAAAGGTTCCCAAAGGGTTCTCAAGGGATCCTAAAGGACATTGGGGAGTGGGGGGGAGGGTGTCTCCCATTATGGGGATCCTGGACCCCCCCCTTTTTCCTGATTGGCTGTTGGCAGCGCCGGGCTTTGGGGACGCTGCGGGGGGTCGCAGCCCCCTCCCTGCAGACCCTGCTGGGGTTGCTGCTGGTGCTGAGGCTGCCGTGGCTGGTGGGAGCCGGGGGGGTCCTGCAGGCCTGCATCGTTGGGGTGCTGATGGGAGCCTGTGTGAGTTGGGGGGGGGCTGTGGGGTTTTGGGGGGGGGGGGCTAGGGGTCGTTGGGGAGTTGGGGGGTTGTGGCGGGGGCGCTAGGGGTTGTTTGTGGGGTCGTGGGGGGTGTGCTAGGGGTTGTTGGGGGGTCGGGGGTGGCGGTCATGGGGAGGGATTAAGGGGTATTAGGGGAGGGGTTAGGGGCGATGCAGGGGGGCTTAAGGGTCAGTGGGGGGGCTGTAGGGTCATAGGAGGGGATCGGGGTGAATGATGGGGGTCATTGGGGGGGTGAGGGGTCAAAGGGGGGGGTCAAAGGCAAAGGTCAAGGGTCAAAGGGAGGGGGTGAGGGGTCTGTGTGCCCCCCAGGCTGTGCTGACCGCGCTGTCCCTGAGCGCCGTGGCCTCCAATGATGTCGTGCCTGGTGAGAGCGCATCACGGGGATTTTGGGGGGGGGCACACTCATTGGGGTTCCCTATGGGGCTGATGGGGGGGTGATGCTTCCCTACAGGGGGGGGACCCCTGGCAGTGCTGTGGGGGGCTCTGGGACCCGAGGCCGGAGCAGCTGTGGGGCTTTGTGCCTTCCTGGGGGCTGCGTTCACCGCTGCTGCCGCTGCGCTGGGGGCGGCCGAGCTGCTAACGGTGAGCGCTGTGCCTTTAAGGGGCGGGGCCGGGAGGAAAGGGGGCGGGGTCCTGAGCAGAGGGGGGCGGGGTCAAGGGAGAGGTGGGCGGGGTTTTGGAGGAGCGGGCGGAGTCTTGACAGATGGGGAGGGGCTCTTGGGCAGCCATTTTGTGGGTGTGGCCATCCGTGGGGGAGGCAGCCATGTTGTGGGCGTGGTCATCTTGTGGGCGTGGCCTTTGGGGGTGCCATCTTGTGGGCGTGGCCTTTCATGTGGGCGTAACCATCTCAGGGCAGCCATCTTGTGGGCGTGGTCAGACGTGGGTGGCCATTTTATGGGCGTGGTCTGATGTGGGCAGCCATCTTGTGGGCGTGGCCGTCTCGTGGAGGCCATCTTGTGGGCGTGGTCATCACCTGGTGGACGTGGCTCCATCTCATCCCCCTCCCCTTCCTCCCCCCTCCCCCCCAGCTGTACGTCCTCCCCCCGGCGGCCATCTTACCTCTCTCCTTGCTGAACCTGGGCCGCAGTTACGGCTCGGCCCTGCTGGCCCTGCTGGGATTTGGGGCCGCAGCCCCACACGGGACCCGGCTGGCCCCATTGGGACCCATCGGGATGGGGCTGGCCCTGCTGGCCCTGCAGGTCGGGGCCATGAGAGCGGCGCTGCCCGGAGCGTGGCACGGGTAATGAGATGCTAATGTTATGCTAATGAGATGCTAGTTGTGTTTCCATAGCCCCCCATTCTACGGGACCCTCATAAGGATCCTCAGCTCCCCCATAGGACCCCAATATCACCCTATAAAAGCCCAATATCATCCCATAGGGCCCCCATAGGACCCCATAGCCCTCAGAATCGCCCCATAGGACTCCCATAGGGACCCCCCTGCCCCTCAGCACCCTTCTAGCCCTTCATAGAACCCCCATATCACCCCATAGGACCCAATACCACATAATAGCGCCTCCAATGTCACCCCCATAGGACTCCAAGATCACCCCAATATCACCCCATAGGGTACAATGCCACCCCATAGAGCCCCCATATCACCCCATAGGAGCCCCAATATCACCCCTGTATCATGCTGCTGGGATTCTCCCATTCCCAGATGCACTCGTGAAGCCCCGCCTTGCTTTAATTACTGATTATTAATGGATGTTTTTCCCCCTTCTCCAGTCTCTGTCTACCCCTCCCCAGCTCCCCCCCCGCCCCACTGCAGCCCTGCCCGCCCCGCAGCACCAACAGCAGCTCCAGGGACCCCGAAACCCCCCGGCCGGCCGTCCCAGGGCCCAACACCCACCTGCTGGCCCGTGAGTCATGGGGGGCACTGAGCCCCAGAATCCTATAACAACCCCATAAATACCTTATAACAACCCCACAACACTCCCATAACGACCCCATAACAATCCCGTACGCACTCCATTACCCGATAACGACCCATAAAGGACCCCGTAACCTCTCTGCTCTCCCATAGGCAATTTATGGCCCCCAGAGCCCTCGTGGGACACCGGGGAGGGCAGTGCCAGCTTTGGGCTGCTGCTGGGTCTGAGCCTGCCTACAGCCTGCGGTGAGCAACGGGGGGATATGGGGGGGTAACGGGGGGACTTTGTGGGGTGGGGGTGACGCTGTGTGCCCCCCCGTTCCCCCATAGGGGTGCTGTGGGGCTGCAGCCACGCAGCAGAGCTGAGGGACGCCGCCCATTCGGTGCCTGCAGGGAGCATCGGGGCTGCGGTGGGGTGTGCTGTGGGGTGTATCCGGGGGGGTCCCTAAATTGGGGGGAGGGGGGAGGTGATGGGGCTGATTGGGAGGGGGATTAAATGGGGGGTGAGAAGGGGGTCCTTAAAAGGGCGGCGGGGGGGGAAATGGGGGGGAAGGTGGGGGGAGCCTTAAATGGGGAGGGGGCTTAAATGGGGGGGGGGGCCTGAAAATGAGGGGGAGAGTGAGGTGGGGGGGCTTTAAATGGGGGGGGGGGGCTTAAATGTGGGGGGAGTGTGAGGTGGGGGGACTGGAAATAAGGGTGGACCTGGAAGTGGAGGGGGACCTTAAAGGTGGGGGACCCGGAAATGAGGTGGGTGTGGGAGGCGGAGGGGATCATAAAGGTGGGGACATCCGGAAGTGGAGGGGGGACCTTAAATGTGGGGGGACCTTAAATGTGGGGGCTGTGTGAGGTGAGGGGACCGGAAATGGTGGCTGACCCGGAAGTGGGGGGGGGTATTGGGGGTCTTGGGGGGCATTTTTGGGTTTTTTGGGGTGTTTTGGGGGTTTTTTGGGGTGATTTGGGGTTTTTTTGGGGTGGTTTTGGGGTTTTCCGGGCTCGTTTTCCTTAACAGCGCAGATCTGAGCTCAGCACTGCTGTTGGGGGCCTCTGTGGAGGGGCAGCTGCTGCGGGACAAGTGAGAGACCCCATAGAAACCCCATAGAATCCCAGAGACACCCTATAACAGCCCCATAACCACCCCATAGAGCGCCATAACCACCCCACAGAGCCCCATCACCCTTCATAGAGCCCCATAACAACCCCATAACCACCCCATAGAGCCCCATAACCACCCATAGAGCCCCACATCCCACCCCATAACCCCGTAGAGCCCCATTAGAACCTCATAGAGCCCCATAACTCCCCATAGAGCCCCACATCCCACCCCATAACCCATCATAGAGCCCCATAGCCACCCCATAACCACCCCATAGAGCCCCATAGCCACCCCATAACCCTCCATAGTGCCCCATAGCCGCCCCATAGCCGCCCCATAGAGCCCCATGACCACCCCATAACAGCCCCATAACAGCCCCACTGCCACCCCATGACCCCCCGTCCCCCCAGGTTCGGCTCCTCGCTCTCCTCGCGCCCGGTTCTCTCCTCGCTCTCGTGGCCCCATTGGCTGCCGCTGCTGGGGGCGGGGCTGGCGGCGCTGGGGGCGGGGCTGACGGCGCTGCTGGGGGCGGCGCGGCTGCTGCGGGGCCTGGCCAGGAGCAGGGCGCTGCCGCTGCCGCACGTGAGTCACCGTTACCATGGCGACGGGTAACCGCAGGGACACATAGGGACCCCAGAGAGCCCCGTAACTGCCCCATGGAGACCCATAGGGACCCCATGGAGACCCATAGAAGCCCCATAGAGACCCATAGAAGCCCCATAGAGACCCATAGGGACCCCATGGAGACCCATAGAAGCCCCATAGAGACCCATAGGGACCCCATGGGGACCCCATAGAGGCCTATAGAGTCCCATAACTGCCCCGTAGGGGACTCATAGATTCCCATAGGGACCCCAGAGTGACCCTATAGCCAACCCACAGAGCTCAAGAGACCTCATAGAGATCCCATCGGGACCCATAGGGCCCACAGGGATCCATGGAGACCCATAGGGACACATAGAGACCCCTAACAACCCCATAGAGACCCATAGCGCCCCATAGGGACTTATAGAAACACCATAGAGACTCACAGAGACCCATAGGGACAGCATAGAGACCTTATAGAGCCCCATAACTGCCCCATAGAGACCCCGTAGGGACCCATAAAGACCCATAGGAACACATAGGGACCCACAGAGACCGATAGAGATCCCACAGCACCCCATAGAGCCCCATAACTTCCCCATAGTGACCTTATAGTGACCCACAGAGCCCCATAGCACCCCATGACCCCCCCACAACCCCCCTGACCCCACAGGCCGTGTCCTCCGCTGACCGCTGGGCTCTGCTGCCCGCCCTGCTGCTGGCAGAGCTGGGCGTCCTGCTGGGCTCCTTGGATCTGCTGGCACCCGTCCTGTCCGTGTGAGTGATGATGTCACACCCCCCCCTCGATGACGTCACAGCCCCCCGATGACGTCACGGCGATGACGTCACACACGCCCCCCCTTACAGGTTCATCCTGACGGGTTATTTGTGCCTCAACCTCTCGTGTGCGGTGCAGGGGATGCTGCCCAGCCCAGGGTGGAGCCCGCGCTGCCGCCTCTACCACTGGTAGGGGGGTCTTATGGGGGTCCCTATGGGGTACTATGGGGGTCTTATGGGATCCTATGGGAGTCTTATGGGGTCCTATGGGGTCTGGGGAGTTCCCATGGGGGTCTTATGGGGTCCTATGGGGTGTGGGCAGTCCCTGTGGGGTCCCTATGGGGTCTTATGGGGTTTGCGGAGTCCCCATGGGATCCTATGGGAGTCTTATAGGGTCTTATGGGGTCTGGGGAGTTCTTATGGGGGTCCTATGGGGGTCTTATAGGGTCCCTATGGGGGTCTTATGGAGGCTGGGGGTTGCTGTGGGGTCGGGGATTGTATGGGGGTTTTATGGGGTCCTATGGGGTCTCGGGGGGGTCTGGGATTGTCTATTGGAGTCTGGGGGGCTCCTATGGGGGTCTGAGTGTCTATGGGGATCCGATGGGGTCCAGGGGTCGCAGTGGGGTGAGGCTGCTCCCATCCCCCACAGGGCGCTGTCGCTGGCCGGCTCCCTGCTGTGCCTGGCGCTGCTGTTCCTCACCTGCTGGTTCTACGCCCTGCCGGCGCTCTGCATGGCGGCCATGCTCTACAAATACGTGGAATATTGCGGGTCCGACCCCAAATCCCAACCCTAAATACGACCCCCCCCCCCCGGCCCCATATCCGGCCCCATTAAGCCCCTTCTTTGCTCCCCATCCCGCAGCGCTGCCTCTGAGTGGGGCGAGGGGCTGCGGGGGCTGCAGCTCAGCGCTGCCCGCATTGCGCTGCTGAGCCTGGAGGAGGGGCCGGAACCTACAAACAGCTGGAGGTCAGCGGCCCCATAGAGACCCCATAGGCACCTATAGAGACCCCATAGGCATCTATAGAGACCCCATAGCCCCATAGAGACCCCATAGACGCCTCTAGAGACCCCACAGACCTATACAGATTCCATAACCCTATAGAGACCCCATAGCCACCCTATAGAGCCTCATAGTCCTATAGAGGCCCCAACACCATCCCCAATGCCCCCAGCACCCCACTGATGCCCCCAATATCCCACTGATGCCCCATTGATGCCCCCAATGCCCCCCCTGCCCCATTGCTGCCCCATTACTGCCCCCAAAGCCCCCCTGCCCCACTGAATGCCCCCCTCGCCCCATTGCTGCCCCATTGATGCCCCCCTGCCCCATTGCTGCCCCACTGATGCCCCCAGCACCCTATTGCTGCCCCATTGATGCCCCCAGTGCCCCCCCTACCCCACTGATGCTCTCAGCACCCCACTGTTGCCCCACTGATGCCCCCATTGCCCCCCCACCCCACTGCCGCCCCATTGCTGCCCGCAGGCCGCAGCTGCTGGTGCTGCTGAAGCTGGACTCGGAGCTGCGCGTGTCGCAGCCGCAGCTGCTGGCTCTGGCCGCTCAGCTGAAGGCCGGCCGGGGGCTGCTGGTGGCTGCAGCCGTGCTGCAGGGCAACGCGGGGACCGGGCAGGGGGAGGCCAGGGCGGCCGAGCAGGTGGGGGCTGTGGGGGGCCTGGGGGGGGAGATGGGGGGCTGAGGGGGGAGATGGGGGTCTGGGGGGTCCTATGGGGGGAGATGGGGGGATATGGGGGGGCTATGGGCGGAGACGGTGTGGGAAAATGGGGGCTGGGGGGTCCTATGGGGGGAGATGGGGGATATGGGGTGATACTGAGGGGAGATGGGGGGATATGGAGGAGAGATGGGGGGGAAATGGGGGCTGGGGGGGTCCTTTGGGGATCTGGGGGGGGAGATGGGGGAGATATAGGGGTCCTATGGGGGGAGATTGGGGTATATGGGGGGGAGATGGGGGCTGGGGGGGTCCTGTGGGAGGAGATGGGGGGATATTGGGGTCCTATGGGGTGATGTTGGGGGCTATGGGGGGCTGGGGGGTCCTGTGGGGGGAGATTGGGGGATATGGGGGGGATATGGGGTCCTATGGGGGGAGATGGGGGCTGGGGGCAGATTGGGGGCATCCCCCCACATCCCCCCCGTGGCCTCATACCGACCCCGTAACCCCATAACCACCCCATAACCACCCCATAACCACCCCATAACCTCCCCCCCCCAGTCTCTCCGCTCCGCCCTGGCTTCGCTCGGCGCCCGCGGTTTCGTCCACGTTTCCGTGGCTCCCCGGGAGCGGGAGGCGCTGGCGGTGTTGGTTCAGGGCTGCCGCCTGGGGGCGCTGCGACCCAACTGCGTGCTGCTGGGGTGGCCGAGGGGGGCGGCGCTCAGGGAGGATCCGGCGGCGGCCACAGAGTTTGTGGGTACGGGGGGGGTATTGGGGTCCTATGGGGGTTATGGGGGGTCCTATGGGGGTGTGGGGGGTCCTATGGAGGGATATTGGGATCGTATGGGGAATATGGGGGATATGGGGGTCCTGTGGGGGGTATGCGGGTCCTATGGGAGTCCTATGGGGGGTCCTAAGGGGGATATTGGGGTCCTATGGGAGATATGGGGGGCCTATGGGGGATATGGGGGATCCTATGGGGTCCTATGGGGGTGATATTGGGGTCCTGTGGGGGATATGGGGGCAGATTGGAGTCCTATGGGGGACATGGGGTGATGCTGAGGGGATATGGGTGCCTATGGGGGGAGATTGGGATCCTATGGAGGAATACAGGGGGGATATTGGGATCTTATGGGGCTATGGGGATGCTGTGGGGTGATACTGGGGGGAGTATGGGATTATGAGATACAGGGTTATGGGGCCCAGAGCCCCGACCCCATAACTTCCCCCTTCCAGAGCTGCTGAGGGCTGCAGGGTCCAACGGCCGTGGGTTGCTGGTGGCCAAAGGACTGATCATGGGGCCGTCTATGGGGCCATCTTTGGGGTCAGGGCCATCGGGGCCCCCCCTGGACGTGTGGTGGGTGGTGGGCGATGGGCGCCTGCTGACCCTATTGCCCCTCCTGCTGCGCCAGCACCCGGTATGTGGGGTCTTATGGGGTCCTGGGGGGGTCCTATGGGGTCTTATGGGGTCCTGGGGGATCCTATGGGGTCTTATGGAGCTCTATGGGGTCCTGGGGGATCCTATGAGGTCTTATGGGGTCTTACAAGGTCCTGGGGGGTATAATGGCCTCTTATGGGGCTGGGGGGTCTTACGGGGTCCTATGAGGTCTGGGGGGTTCTATGGGGTCCTGGGGGGTCCTGTGGGGACCCTATGGGGTCTGGGGGGTCCTATGGGGTCAGGTTGGGGGCTGTGGGGTGCTCCCTGTTGCTCCCCCCTATGGGGTGGTTTCTATGGGGTCGGGATGTTTACGGGGTTTCCCCCCTGTTATTATGGGATGTCTACGGGCTGTTTATTATGGGATGTCTCCGGGCCGTTATTACGGGCGCTGTTAATATTATGGGATGCCTCCTCGCTCAGTCGTGGCGGGGCTGCCCGGTGCGGCTGTTCACGGTGGCCCTGCTGGAGGACAACAGCGTGGCTCTGAGGCGCCTGCTGGAATCCTTCGCGCGGCGCCTTCGGCTCCCGGCCAGCACCGAGGTGGTGGAATTGGTAAGAGAAGCGCGGGAGTGACGTCATCAGCCTTGTCGTGACGTCATCAGCCTTGTCGTGACGTCATCATCACCTCCCCCCCTTCAGCACGACAGCGCCGTGTCCGCCTACACCTACGAGCGGACGCTGATGATGGAGCAGCGCTCGCAGATGCTGCGCCAGATGAGGCTCTCTGTGCGTGACGTCATCGTCGTCGTGACGTCATCAGCGCCGTGACGTCATCGTCGCGGGGGTGGGGTGTGGGCGGAGCTTCGGCTGAGCTGTGGGGGGGCTGTGACGTCATTTTCAGGCACGGCAAGGAAGCTCCGCCCCATCGCAGGCATCGCAGAGCGGCGGCGAGGAGGAGGAGGGGGGGGGGAGCGGGGCCAAAGTGATGGGACCGTGTCCGTGAGTCATACTGGGGGCACTGGGGGCACTGGGAGGGGAGATGGGAAGGACTGGGAGGGATACTGGGGGGCACTGGGAGGGACTGGGAAGGAATGGGAGGGACTGGAAGGGGAGATGGGGACACTGGGAGGGACTGGGATATACTGAGAGGGGAGATGGGAGGGACTGGGAGAGGAGATGGGAGGGACTGGGAGGGACTGGGATATACTGAGAGGGGAGATGGGAGGGACTGGGATATACTGGGAGGGACTGGGATATACTGGGAGGGACTGGGAGAGGAGATGGGAAGGAGGACTGGGATATACTGGGGGCATCGGGAGGGGAGATGGGGGCACTGGGAGGGACTAGAAAGGATATTGGGCCATATTGGGATATACTGGGATGAGAGATGGGACACTGGGTGTTACTGGGGGATGGACCATACTGGTCCATACTGGTTTATACTGGTCCATACTGGTCTATACTGGTGCAGGGCCAATGTGCGCCGCATGCACGCAGCGGAGCGGCTCAATGACGCCATCGTGCGGCGATCGGCGGCATCGCGCCTCGTCCTCCTCGACCTGCCCGCACCGCCGCCGCCACCGCGGCCACGGGATGACAACTGTATCCATGGCGACCGTTACCATAGCAACCGTTACCATAGCAACCGTAGCCATGGCAACAGGGATCATAGGGCTGAGGGGAGCTGTAGCCGTGGCAACCGTAGCTATGGCAACTGGGAGCGTAGGGGCGGGAGCGGCAGGACTGTATCCATGGCAACGGTAACCATGGCAACGGGAGGGGGGCTAAAAAGGGGAAGATGTGGAGGAGGAAATGAGGCCCAAAAAGGGGATTTTGGTTCCTTAACGGCGCAGATGTGGAATTCCTGGAGGTGCTGACAGAGGGACTGGGACCGGTGCTGCTGGTGCGGGGGGGGGACCGGACTAGTAAGGACCAGTAAGGACCAGTTAAGGACCAGTATGGAAATCAATGGGGCAGCATGGAGATCTGCAGGGCTCCCACAGTGCTGCCAGTATGGCACCAGTGCCACCAGTATGGATCCCAGAGCTCCCAGTATGGATCCCAGTGCTCTCACTACGGCCCCAGTGCTCCCAGTATGGATCCCTGTACACTGAAGGCCCTCCCAGCGCTCCCAGTACAACACCAGTGCTCCCAGTATGGATCCTAGCACATTGAGGGTGCTCCCAGCATGGATCCCAGTATACTGAGGGCCCTCCCAGTACAATACCAGTGCTCCCAGTATGGCACCGGTGCTCCCACTGTGGATCCCAGTGCATCCAGAACCCACTCCAATAAACTCTTCTCCCACCCCCGCTGCCTCCTTTGTTTGTCACAACCCCAAACCCTCCCAAATTGTCCCCAAATACCCCCCAACCCCCCCCAATCCTCCTAAATCCCCCAAATCCCCCCAACCCTTCACCAAATCCCCCCAAGTTCCTCACTTTCCTTCCAATTCCCCCCCCCCCAAATCCACACCATGCTCTGTAGGATCCAGCCTTTATTCCTGGGGGGGGTCAGAGGATGAGGCCCCCTCCGCTCACCTCCATGCGCTGCAGATAAAGGGGGGGGGAGAAACCAGCCATCATTGCAGTGCTTTTTTTTTGGGGGGGGGGAGGGTGAATTCAGGGCGTTTTGGGGGTTTTCGTACCTGGGGGGGGGTGATGAAGGCCAGCCAATCAGAGGCGTGGGTGGGCAGCAGCCCCATAGCCTGGCATTTATATAGGGCCAAAGCCAGGCCCAGCCCATTGCCCAGCAGGAAAACCAGGAACTGCAGCAGGCGGGCGCTGGAGGACTCGAGGAGCTTCAGGGCTGGGGAGGAAAGGGTTAATGGGGCAACTGGGGGGGACTGGGGTGTACTGGGAGGAGCTATGGGTGCATTGGGGGGCACTGGGAGGGACTGGGAAGGGCTATGGGGGCACTGGGAGGGAGTGGGAGGGCACTGGGACATACTGGGCTGTACTGGGAGAACACTGGGGTGTACTGGGAGGGCACTGGGATGCACTGGGTGGTACTGGTGGAAGGGCACTGGGACGTACTGGAAGGGCACTGGGATGAACTGGAAGGGACTATGGATGCACTGGGCTGTACTGGGAGGGATCTGGGTTGTACTGGGAGGGGCTATGGGGGTACTGGGCTGTACTGGGAGGGCACTGGGATGTACTGGGTTGTACTGGGAGGGCAGCGGGGCATGCCGGGAGCTTGGAGGACTCACTGGAGGACAAGGAGAGCAGCGCCTGCAGGGGGCGCCACCCCATCATGCCGACCATCATGGCGGGGAAGATGGAGATGGTGTTTCCGGCCATGTACATAATGAACAGGTTCATCGGGATCTGCTTCAGCGGGCCCAGCGCCACGTCCCAGCAGCGCTGCGAGGAAACGAGGCGGGACGGTGAGAAAGAAGAAGAGACAACGGAAGGAGGGCAAATGATGGAAGCCGAACCTTCTCCACCAGGATGCGGTCGCTCTCGTGAACGCCGCCCTCCCCCATCTGCCGCTCCGAGAAACCGACCGGGCCGCGGCTCTCGGGGGCTCCGCGGGGGCTGAAAGGGACAAACGCGGGCTCACACCGGACCCGGATCCCGCCCCGATCCGGCCCGCTTCCGCCCCCCGGCCTCTCACCGGCCGCCCGGCGCCGCTCCGAGCTCCAGGGCCCACTTGAAGCGCCGAGATCGGACGGCGGACGCCGCCATGTTGGGAGAGATGAGAGCGGAAGTGACGGAGCCGGAAGTGGGAGGTTGGGAGAAGGAAAAGGGGAGCGAGGAGGCGGCCTCGTCACGTGACGGAGGGGAGCGGAAACAGGAAGTCGGAGCGTAGCAACGCCATAGCAACGGCATAACGCCGCCCGGCAGAGCCTTACGCAGAGCACGGAGAGCCACGCAGAGCCCTGAAGAACTGCAGTAGCATTACTGGGAAAATGTCTTATTTATGGGGAAAAACGGGTATTTCTGGGAGAAGCAGCCATATTATGGGAGAAAAACAGGTATTTCTGGGAGAAGTAGTCATATTTTGGGGGAAGAGCAGGAATTTCTGGGAGAATCGTCGTATTTTGGGGGAAAAACAGTCATTTTTTGGGAAAAGCAGGTATTTCTGGGAGAAATAGTCATATTTTTGGGAGAAAAGAGGTATATCTGGGAGAAAATGTCATATTTATGGGAAAAACAGGTAGTTCTGGGAGAAGAAGTCATATTTTGGGGGAAAATTTGGGGGAAAAGCAGGTATTTCTGGAGGAAAAAAATCATTTTGGGGGAGATTACAGGTATTTCTGTTAGAAAAAGTCATATTTATGGGAAAAAAGAGGTATTTCTGGGAGGTATTATCTGTTTAGATAATTCCATTATGTGGGAAGCAGAATCTCCTAAGCAAGAGTGCTGTTGCTGTCTGACCCTTGGGAGATGGCGGCTCACCGAAGAGGAGAGAGAAGGAACAGAGGGAACGTGCCGGCCGTGGATCCGATCGCAGCACCAGCACGGCGTCCCCCGCCTCAAAGTGCGCTTCCGCGCTTTCTCCTTTCTGCTTTCGTTCTCCCCAGGGTCTGCAGGCTTTGTTCCACTTGCGTGCTGTACCCATGCGGTGACACAGAGCCCAAGTGGAACATCGGCCTGCAAAACAAGAACAAGACCAAACGCCAAGGACAGCTCTCTCCACAAAACATTTGCAGCCACAGCCACAAATATCAGCTCCCTTAAAACTGCCAAAATACCTTATTCAATTCCAGGACCATTCTTCAGTCAGGGGCCTTTAGGTCCCCAACATAGCACCCCAACAACGTCAGCGCCCAGCGTTCACTCCCTGATGTCACCGCCTCCAGAAAAGCCCCAACATCACCCTTGTCACTACAGTGACACTCCAGAATCACTCTCCAGTGTGATTCACCCCAATGTTAGCCCCCAGTGATACCACGTCACCCCAGTGTCACCCCCTAATATCACCCCGTATCACCCCAGTTTCACTCCAGTGTCACCCCCCAGCTTCACTTCCTGATGTCAATCCCAGCCACACCCCACCAGCACTCCCCAGTGTCACTTCCAAACATCACCGCAGCGTCGCTCCCTGTTGAACCCCCCCTAGGGTAGGGATAGCCCAATATCCTTCCTGGTAACGTCACCCCAACAGTGTCACTCCTTGATGGTACCCCAAGCGATAGCCCAACATCACCACCCAACATCTCTGCCTTGTCACCCCAACAACATCACCCCAACGTCATTTCCTGATTCCTCCCTCAGTGATACCCCAGCATCACTTCCCTCCCAGCATCACCCCAATAATGTCACCCCCCAACAACGTCACTCCATCTCATCCCCCAGAGATACTCCAACATCACCCTACAGCATCACCGCACAACATCGACCCAGTTTCACCCCAGTGTCACCCCAACAATGTAACCCCAATATCACTCCCTGATGTCACCCCCCAGTGAAACCCCAACACCATCCTAGTCTTATTGCAATGCAACCTCCCAGCTTCACTCCAACAATGCTACTCAAAAAAAACCCAACATCACCCCCACCAGTAATTACCTCCTGTCATGCTGCAACGTGGTGGAAAATGCAACAACGACAGCAGAGAAGCAAAGTCCTAGGCTGCAGTGAGGACTTGCTCAAACACAGCAGCCGTGAATACAGAAAGAAAGAACAAAATCTGCTCAACCTTAGAAGACCTCAAGCAAGCAGGGACCTCCAGCAAAAGCCTCTCATTCCCGCTGCCAGCACTTAAATGAGGCCTGGGAGGGGGTGGAGCCAGGATCCACCCCTTCCATCACTCAGGTGCGTTTCATGCACCTGAGCTCCTCTGGTTTGTCCCTTCTCAATCATTGTTTCAAGCCACGACTTGGGGTCTCCACTACGTTCCCCCCAACAGTATCACTCCAACATCACTCCCTGATGTCCTCCCCTATGATACTCCAACATCACCCCCCAGCATCACCCCCCCACATCATCCCAGCCCAATGTCAGCCAGTGTCACCCACCAGGGTCACCAATTTTAGAAAGTCAGGCAATTTTACCAATTGCCTTTGAGGACAGACTTGAATCAAAATATCTGTGCCATTGTTACTCGTCCACTGATAAAATTCCCCTTGCCAGACAGGCAGATCCAATCGCCTGCTTGTTATTAGTCTTTTTTTTGCTTCAGGCCTTATGGGAACTGTTAGGTCACAGCCTAAAGCAGTGATTGAGCACCTGGTGAGGAGTGTAGCCAGCCCTGCGAGCACAGGTGGAAGCAATTCACCTATGGGACCGGATAGGGCTGAGCTTGGCTCCACCCCTCCCTGACCACATTTAAGGGCTGGGAACAGTGAGGGCAGCATCTCTGCCTGGGGGTTGCCTCCTTGGGAGTGAGTTCAGACCTTTGGAGTGAGGTGAGCGATTCATGCTTTATTGCATCTTTCCCTTTTTGGGGGGATCCTGACTGCTTATGGCTGGAAACCATAGGGGCACCATCTCTCCATGGAGACTGCTTCCTTTGGGGTGTGGGGTGAGTGTTTGTTTTTGGAAGGGGTAATTGATTCCTTTTTCATTACTGGATTGTAATCTCCCTTCCCAGGGGGCTCCTGACCACATTTGAGGTCTGACAGCAGAATGAGCAGCTACTGTACCTGGAGAATGTTTCCTTTAGAGCGTGGGGTGAACCCTTGGGACAGGATGAGTGATTCTTTCTTTCTTTCAGGGTTGCAATCTCTCCTTTTTTGGCAGATCCTGACCCCACTGAAGGGCTGGCAGCCTTAAAGGTGGCATCTGTCTTTAGAGACTGCCTCCTTGGGAGTGTGGGGTGAGGTCTGGTCCTTGAGAAAGGGTGAACGATTCCTTCTTATTTCAGGGCTGTAATCTTTCCCCTTTCTGGGGCATCCTGACAGCATTTAAGTGCTGGCAGCTGTAAGGGCAGCATTTATCTCTGTAGACTGTCTCCTGTGAAGCATGGGCAAGTATTGGCCCTTAGGAAGGGGGTAAGTGGTTTCTTCTTTATTTCAGGGCTGCAATCTCTCCTTTTTTTTTTTTTTTTTTTTTTTTTTGTAGTATCCTGACCACATTTAAGGGGTGGAAGCCACAAGGGCTGCATCTCTACGTGGAGACTGCTTCCTTGGTGGTGTGGGCTGAGTGTTCATCCTTGGAATGGGGTAATTTATTCTTTCTCTATTTCGGGGCTGTGATCTCCCCTTCTGGGGGCATCCTGACTGCATGTAAGGCCTGGCAGCATAGGCGCAGCTTACATACCTGGCAACAGCTTCCTTTGGAGAGTGGGGTGAGTCCTTGGAACGGGGCATGTAATTCCTTCTTTATTTCAGGGCTGTGAGCTCCACCTTTTTGGGGGGATCCCAAACTGGATTAGAGCAGCTGCATTTGCTATGTTTGTCATCATGATGCCCTTTTTTCTTCTCTAAGGGAGATGAAGGTGTTCTCTCCCTTTCTCTGATATGGTGATGGAAGGACTGACATACGTTTCTTTCTTTCAGTGCTCCCTCATTTCTGGAATGCTCCAATCAGCCTCAGGATAATGCTGGTTGGCTGACTGAGCATTGCTGTTGTGGGAATGCCCGAAGCTAATGTCCTTTTCCATAAAGAGGTTCTTCATTCTCCAGATCTTCTAAGCAAATCTTTTTAAGCTCGTTATCTTCTGGTTCCACCTCTGTTCACCGTTTCATGGTTCTCACAGCATGATCTCCAACCTGGGGCTGCAAACATGGTTTGTGTGCACCTCCATCATCCCATTTCATGACTGTAGTTAAGAGTGTTATGCACTGCTTCCAAACATACAAAGTTGTTTAAGGGCATTCTGTGCAGCCTTACATGTAATAAATCAGCTGATCTCATTTTTCAGCTTGATGGGGTTTAAGGATTGCTGGCGTTTGTCTCATCAGGGGTGTAAGCACTGTGAGATCTGCTGAGCAGGTAACGGAGCATTCCGAGCCCCATGTTTGTGCACTGCTTGTATGCAGGCAGGTTTCTGATGGCTGTGGGAAGCTCACTTAGGGATCGAATGGGTTGCGGGTGGCTCACCTCGCTCCGTGGGGTCTATGCTCCCAGCCTGCTGCGCTGCACGGCTGGTGATAGAGTGAGGTGCTTCGGCCAGGACATGAAGAGCACTCCCAGACCGCAGCGGCCATCTGCTTCATCCTCACTGAGCATAATATGGTCTGCACCACTCGAGCACAGTGATGACAGGTATTCTGTTCCTATTTTGTCTGGTTCTCTCCCACATCTCCTTTACAAATTTGTCAGTGGTAATGGATCCCAAGGCATTGTTCTCAGAGCACGTCGTGACTGACCACCTTGGGATCCTACAGTCCTTTCTGTTTGAACAGCAGATCTGTCTTTGTCTTTATAGAAGGCCAAGGATTGTCCTCTTCTGGACCACTGTACTCAGCATCACCCCCGATATCTCCATCCTAATTGTCTGGAGATCCTATTAGTTTCCTAATCTCTATGACACCCAAACCTCCATCCCTCTTCCTTCCATCCCCTGTCCCCCATTCAATAGCTCTGCAGCTCTGGTTCCCAACAGTGTGATGAAGCGAGGTCCCTGGTCTGCTGAATACTGGGACTGGTTCAGAGAGGCTCTGTGACGCATGCGGATTATCCCAGCTGGAGTACTTGGTACCATCTGTAATGATCTAGTCCAACTGCCACACAATGAACAGGAACATTCACAGCTAGATCAGGTTGCCCAGAGCCTGGCCCAGCCTCACCTTGGAAGGGACAGGGCATCCATCACGTGTCTGGGTAACCTGTTCCGCTGTGTCACCACCCTCACAAGATTTTCTTTATATCTAACCTAAATTTTTTCTCATTCTTCCCTTTAGGTACTGAAAGGCTGTTACCAGGTCACCTCAGAGCCTTCACTTCTCCAGGCTGAACAGCCCCAGCTCTCTCTCTTTATAGGAAAGGCATTCCATCCCTCGGTTCATATTTGTGGCCTTTCTCTGGATGCACTCCACCAGCTCTATGTCTGTCCTACACTGCAGCCATCCAAATCCAGACACAGCACTCCAGGTGAGGCCTCACCAGCGTAGAGCAGAGGGGCGGGATCACCTCCCTTCGCCTACTGACCATGTGTCTTTGGATGGAGCCCAGCATACAGTTGGCTTTCTGGGCTGGGAAGGTACAGTGCTGAGTGCCCACTACTCAGCCTGTTGAGGTCCCTCTGGATGGTGTCCCATCCCTCCGATGTGTCACTGCACCCCACAGCTCGGTGTCATTAGGGTGCACTTGACCCCCACTGTCAATGTCACTGATGAAGGGGCAATCCCAGATGTTTATACAAACTTGGCAAAGAACCCCTTGAGAGCAGCCGTGTGAGAAGGACTCATGGATCCCAGTGGATGAGAAGCTGGATGTCAGCCAGCAGTGTTCACTTGTGTCCTGGAAGGACAACTGTATCCTGGGCTGCATTAAAAGAAGAACAGCCAGCAGAGAGAGGGAGGTGATTTTTCCCCCTCTACTCGGCTCTCGTGAGGCACCATCTGCAGCACTGCGTCCAGGCCTGGGGCCCCCAGCACAGGAAGGACTTGGAGCTCTCAGCGGGTCCAGAGGAGGGCACTAAGATGATCAGAGGGCTGGAGCACCTCTCCTATGAGGAAAGGTTGAGGGAACTGGGCTTGTTTAGACTGGAGAAGAGAAGGCTCTGGAGAGACCTCATTGTGGCCTTCCAGTACTTGAAGGAGTGGATAAACAGGAGGGGGAACGGCTGTTTACGAGGGTGGATGGTGATAGGACAAGGCGGAATGGTTTTAAACTGAGACAGGGGAGGTTTAGGTTGGATATTAGGAGGAAGCTGTTCACTCAGAGGGTGGTGATGCACTGGAACATGTGCTTTAGAGTCACTTCCAGGAGGATCCGCTCTGCGATCATTCACAGCACAGAGGTGAGACTGACGCGTTGGTAGTTCCCAGGGTCATCCTTTTTATCCGTAATAACAGGTGTGCTGCTGCCTTTTTTCTACTCACCAGGGACTTCACCTGACTGCCACAACTTCTCAAATACCATTGAGAATGGCTTGTTGACGGCATCAGCGAATACCCTCGTGACTCTGGGATGCATCTCATTGGGACCCATAGACTCCTGGATGTTCTGGTTCCTCAGGTGGTCCTGAACCCTATCTTGACTCAGTGTGGGGCAGGGAGGTTGTTGGTGGGGGTGGCATTGCTTTCTCAATCCCTACCTACAAAGCCAAAGGTGAGGGCTGTGTATAATGAGCAGTTATCAGAGAAGATGGAAGCAAAAGTGGTGTTGGGTATCTGAGCCTTCTCCTTGTGCGTTGCTCTCAGCTACAGTGCTGCTGGTGAGCAGCATCATGCACA
>JARXNR010000134.1:0-12362 GCA_036346035.1 Crossoptilon crossoptilon | reverse complement strand
TCCACGTGGTTGTGGGGGGGGTCACGTGGTGTGGGGGGTCACGTGGTGTGGGGGGGTCACGTGTTATGGGGGTTGTATTTGGTTATGGGGGGGCACAAACTGGTTATGGGGGGTGGTCACGTGGTTATGGGGGGGTCACGTGATTGTGGGGGGGTCCCGTGGTTGTGGGGGGGTCATGTGGTTGTGGGGGGGTCACGTGGTTGTGGGGGGGTCACGTGGTTATGGGGGGGTCACGTGTTGTTGTGGGGGGGGATCACGTGTTGGGTGGAGGTCACGTGGTTTGGGGGTCACGTGGGGTTTGGGGTTATGGGGGTTATGTGGTTATGGGGGTCACGTGGTTGTGGGGGGTCACGTGGTTATGGGGGGGTCACGTGGTTGTGGGGGGGGTCACGTGTTATGGTTGGGGTGTGGGGGGGGGGTCACGTGGTTGGGGGGGGGGCGGTCAGCGTGGCTAGTGTGGGGGTCACGTATTATGGGGGTCACGTGGTTGTGGGGGGGTCACGTGTTATGGGGGGTCACGTGGTTGTGGGGGATCACGTGTTATGGGGTACGTGGTTATGGGGGTCACGTGGTTGTGGGGGGGTCACGTGGTTATGGGGGGGGTCACGTGTTATGGGGAGGGTCCCATGGTTATGGGGGGTCACGTGGTTGTGGGGGATCACGTGTTATGGGGTACGTGGTTATGGAGGTCACGTGGTTATGGGGGGGGTCACGTGGTTATGGGGGTCACATGTTATGGGGTCCCGTGGTTATGGGGGGTAACGTGGTTATGGGGGGGTCATGTGGTTGTGGGGGGGGTCACGTATTATGGGGGTCACGTGGTTGTGGGGGGGTCACGGTGTTGGGGTTGTCCACGTGTTGTGGGGGGATCCACGGGTTATGGGGTAAGTGGGGGAGGTTTTTGGTTTGTGGGGGTCACGTTGGTTTGGCGGCGCATGTTTTGTCTTGCGGGAAAACAAAAAAGTAGCTTTTGCGGGGGGAACGTGGTTCTGCGGGGGTCATGTGTTATGGGGGGGTGTCCACAAACAGACCGGACATGGGGGGGGCAGTGGTTGTGGGTTTTGTTTTTTTTTGTTATCCTTTTTTGGGGGTTCACAGCCTGCCCCATTTGGGGTTTGTTTCCCTTGACGTTCCACAGTTTTGTAACAAAAAGAAATTATATCACTTTTTTTTGTTTAGAGCCCATTCAGCGTTACCATAGAGTCACAGCTGGTTGGTGGGGTCTGCCCAATGTTCGGCCCCATCAATTCTGTTTTGGGTACATAGGTTATTTTTTTTTACATTTTTTTATAGGGGGGGGGGGCCACCGTGGACAATAGGGGGTCCACACATGATTCAGCTCCAGCCCCCCATGTTTTGAACCATCACATCTCACGTTTTTTCTTTTTGTATGGGTGGTCACGGTATTATGTGTTGGTTGTTACGTGGGTTGGGGGTTCACGTGTTTATGTTTTGTTTTTGTTTTACACCCTAACCCAAGTCAGAAAACCAGGTTTCTTTTGGTGTGTCCACCCCAAACATTTTTTTTTTGGTTGTGTTTTGTTTTTTTATTTTGGTGCTCGGGGTGTTGTCCACCCCATCCCCACTCAATCAATCCCACCTCAATCCCAATCCCACCCCAACCCCAATCCCACCCCCACCTCAATCCCAATCCCATCCCAACTCAATCCCAATCCCAACCCCCACTCCAACCCCAATCCCAATTCCATCGCAACTCCAATCCCACCCCATTATAATCCCAGTCCCACCCAATCCCAATCCCAATCCCATCCCAATCCTAATCTCCCAATCCCAACCCCAAACCAACAGAACAGGCAGCCCCCCCCCAATCCCAATCTCACCACATCCCATTATAATCCCAATCCCAACCTCAATCCCAATCCCCCCCACCCCCACCCCAATCCCACCCCAATCCCAATCCCAATCCCAGTCAGACCCCAACCCCGTTTTCCTCCATCCCCCATCTCCCCATCCCCCATCCACTCCCATCCCCCCAATCCCCATCTTACCAACCCCACCCCATGCCCCCATCGTATGAGAAACCCGGTTCTCCATTTTCAGCTCCTTTCATTTCTCTCCCGGATCCCTCTCTATCAACCCAATCCTCATTCATCCCCTCCTCTTCCAACCCCTCACCCATCCTCCCCCCATCCCCCCACCCCGCTTCGGTCTCCCATAGGGGACCCCATACCCACCCCATAGAAAACCCCATAGAGAACACATAGTTAGACCATAGAGTAACCCATACTGTGCCCCCCAATCCCAACCCCACCCCAGAGGTCAACCCTAGATCCATCCCATCGACAACCCCATTTGTGACCCCCATAGGACCCCAATACAAACACATACTGCCCATTGGAGAATACCCCATTAGAGACCCCAGTCCGGACCCCCATATCCCCCCCCAGAGACCCCTCAGGGAGCCATTCGAGGCCCATTAAGGGACCATAGAAGAAACTCATTGAGGACCCAATAGAAACCCCAACACAACCCCATAGAGACCCATAGAGATCCCACAGACCCCCCATATGGGCGCACAATGGGACCCAAAACCCATAGCCCAGACACCAGTACCAAGAGTTGACCCAATCCCAGAGACCCATAGACCCCACCCCATAGAGACCCAGTAGATGACCCCATAGGGAAGGACCCCACAATTTTGGACCCCTGATAGGGACCAACCCATTGGAGCCCCTCAAAAACCAAGCGACCATCCCAAACCACACCATTGTGGACCCCGATCCAGAGGACCACACGACCGCGAGCCCATAGGATGACCCATAGGGAGCCCCACCCCATTTAGGGTATAGACATAGACTGGACCCACCATAGAGACCCAGAGAGACCCCATAGCAGCATAGGGACGGGTGTAGATGCCAACGCGGACACATAGGTGACCACGTCAGAGACCCATAGGGCCCCCAAAGGGACCCCATAGCGGACCCACAGGGAACCATAGCGACCCACAGCAATAGACCCTATAGGGATCCCCACAGAGACCCATAAGAGACCATACAGGAGCCCCATAGAGACCCCATAGGAGACCCATAGAGACCCACTAGAAACACCCAAGAGGGGACCCCATAGAGACCTACGCAAAGCGGCCATAGTAGGACGTTCATCGACAGACCCATAGCGACCCCATAGCAGAGACCCTACAGACCCATTAGAGAAACCCATAAGCAACCCCATAGGGGATCCCACAGACACCCTAACAGAGACCCATAAGAAACCCACAGACGACCCAGAGACACATAGCAACCCATAGAGACCCCATGAGGGGGACCATACGGGAACCACAGAGACCCTATGGCGCCTACGAGCCTACAGAGGCACTACAGAGCCACCATACAGAACCCATAGGGAAAATAGAGCCTCATAGAGAACTATAGAGTCCCCATTAGTGCCCACAGAGAGCCCCACATAGCAGATCACGTCGTGGCGCCCCACACCCCCCGGACCCACAGACGCACCGAGAACATAGCGGGACTCACAGAACCAGCAGCGCTGGAATCACCAATTCCCGAGCCCCGCGCCACCCTCGCGGTCCTTATGGGGCGGCCCCAAGGGAGCGGCCGCGGCTCTTTATGGGGTGACCCCGCTATGGGGCGGAGGCGGTGGGGTGGAATACATTGGAACAAATGCGGCAGGGAACGGGGAGGGGATGCGGGGGGGGGAGGAGGGGGGATTGGGCTGGGATTGTGGGGGGGGGGTTGGGGGAATTGTGTGATGGGGTGATTGATGCACGTGGATGTGGGGCCACGGGGATGTGGGGCGGGGGGGGTGTGGGTGGGTGTGGAATGGGGGCACGGGTGGGGGTGGTGAGCACGGGGGTAACAGCTATGGGCCGGCTGTCCCCCCCTATCCTCCCCCCCCTGCCCCCATACCAGGCCGTTTGGTCCCCATATCCCCCACTAGGAATGGCTGTGGGTCCATGGAGCCCCCATGCCCACTTCCCCCCGACCATATCGGTGCCCTTGAATGGTCCTATGGATGTCTTAGGAGATCATGGGGTCCCACCCATGGGTACCACACCCATATCCCCCCCATATCCCCCCCCATCGCCCATCTCCCAGTCCCCATGTCCCCCCCCCATAGGGGGGTGACCCCACTTGTCCCAGCCCCATATCCCAGCCCATATCAGTCTGGATGGTCTCAAAACCGCGCCCAACCCCCAGATCCCAGTGTTCCTATGGGTCCTAGGACGTTAGCCTAAGGAGGTCTCACTGTGGTATGGGTCACTATGGGTCACCCCCAACGCCCCATATCCCAAGTCGATTTGGGGAAACGCTAGGGTCCCTACAGCGTGCTATGGCGACTCAGCGGGCGGGGCGGGTTTATATGGGTTCCCCCATGATGGTATCTATGCGGGCCAATGATAGCACCCCATATGGTTCTCTGTGGGTCTCTGTAACAGACCCCTATGGGGTCTCACCATATCCGTGGCAGGGTATCTATCCCGTCACTAGGGGAGCTCAATGAGGTTCTAGGGTCCGATATGGGCCGAGGCTATGGGTCCTATGGGTCTCTATGGGTGCTCTGTGAGAGCTCCCAAGGGTCCAAATCCCGGTGGGTCCCTATGGGTCTCTCAGCAGCCATATGGGAGGCCTGATGGCGGCGGCCATATCCGTACTTTGGGGGTCATCTATGTGTCCCTCCTGGCCAGCTTTTTTGGGGGGTCACTATGAGTCTCTAGGGGGGCTATGGTCCCTAAGGGTGGGGGAGGGGCTCTATAAACAGGGGGGGGGGCCATACCCGTATCCCTCCCCGGAACATCCTCTCCATCCCAGGCCCCATATCCCAGGGGAATAGGGGGTGGGGATGGATCCCCCCCCGCCCCATATCCCGCCCCAAATCCCGCCCTAGGGTCGGTTCTGGGTGTGCCGGGGCTATGTGGGGTGGCGGGGCTATGGGGTCACCCCCAGGGAAGGGGTTGTCCCCGTCTCATCGGGTCTGTGGGTATCCCACTATGGGGCGTCTATTAGTCCCCCCCAGCCCCTCTATCGCCATCGCTGTGTGGTCTCCCATATCCCCCCACATACCCACCCAATCTGGGTGCCCTATGGGGCTCTACTCCCCCCAATATCCTCACCTCTATTGGTCTCTCCCTATGGGGTCCCCCTATGGGTCAGCTGGCTAATAGACGCGGCCCCATGGGGGTCCCTATGCCGTCCTATTTGGGGACGGGACTGGGGGGTTCAGTACTGAATGTATGGGGAGGCTCGATGGGTCGGGGGGTCTGGGTCCCTATGGGTCTCATGGGTCCCCCCCCTATGGGGGCCTATGGGGGGATATGGGGTCCTCTATGGGGTGGCGCAGTGGGTCCCTATGGGTCCCCATGGGTCCCTATGGGTCTCTGTGTGTCCCTATGTGTCCCCACGGGGTCCCTGTCCCCCCCTCACCATTTCGGGGTCGTCGGGCCCCCTCCCCACTTTGGCCACGACGTCCCTCAGCCGTCGGATCCGGGCCCAAACTTGTGGGGTGGGGGTGGGGGGGTTTCCGTGGGCCGGGGGGGTTTTGGGGTCCTGGGGGGCTCCGAGAAGGGGGTGAAGGAACCCCAAATACTGCAGCCACACCTCGCCCCCCCCCGGGGGGGTCAACGTCACCGTGCTGCTGCGCACGATGGTCACCTGTGGGGCACAATGGGGGGCGGGGGGGGGAGACCCCAAAAAGTCAGGCATTAATTGCCCACCCCCCCCAAAAGGATCCCTCCCCCCTCCCCCAGCACTGGGACCCCTCCCCATATGAGGATCCCAAAACTGGGACCCCCCATTTGCCCCCCCCCCCCATGGGACCCCAACACTGGGACCCCCCCCTCTTTATGGTGACCCCCAAATATTGAGACCCCCCCCCTCTTTAGGGATCCCAATATTGGGACCCCCCCCCCCCTTTATTGGGACCCCACATGGGGACCCCCCCCTTATGGGAACCCCGACACCGGGACCCCCCACCTCTATGGGAACCCCAATGGGTGTGTGATGTGGGGATATGGAACTCGCAACAGTTGTTATTTGGAGTCCCCCCGCTAGTGTGAATTGGGGATATGATGGGATCCCCGCATGTGGGGATGTGGGTCTGTGGGATGGAGATTGGGGTTTGTGGGACCCCCCATTATGGGGGATGCTCCCAATGAGACAACACCCCCATTAGGGGGACCCCAAATTGGGAACTCCCCAATGGGGTGGGTTACCATGGGAGGTATGGGGTGGGATGGGTGTCTGGGGTGAACATGGGGTGGACATCGGGGTTCCCCCCAGTACGGTTTGGATGTGGGATATGGGTCCCATAATGGGGACCCCAATATGGGCGGTCCCCCCCCATATATGGGTGGGATTGTTGTGGACCCCCCATCTTTCTGTGGGGTGTGATACTGGACCCCCCCCTTATGGGGAAACAATGTTGGGAGTGTGTCAAATGTGGGGGTGGACCCCCATATTTGCCCCCCCCACCCCCCATTTATGGCTTCCCCAATGTTGGACCCCACCAATATGTGGTGGATATGGGGTTTTGCTTTAGCCCGACTGGCTTGTTTGGCTATGGGTGTGATGAGGATATGGGGTTATGGGGTGGGATGTGGGGTTGTGGGGTGGGATGGGGGTATGGGGTTATGTGGTGGGACCCCAGGTATATGCCACGTCTGTGGGTGGGATATTGCCCCGGGTCCTCCCAACCCATTCAGTGGTAGATGCCTCTGTGGGGGTCATGGGTGTCACCTATCCCCGTGGGATGTTAGATATGCACCCCTGAGATGGTGGGCCATACGCCCCTCCAATGGGGCGCTGGTGATGTGATGATATGTGATCCCCTGGGCCCCAGCCCACTGGTATCAGGCTCCGGGCCCCTATCTTCAGGTGGATTTGGTGGAATTGAGTGTCCCGCACGTGATGGGATATGGGTCTAGCCCCGCCCCTGTTGGGGATTGGGGTCTAATGGCCCGACCCTCCTGGGGATATGCCACGTCCCTTGGGGTCACTATACCATTGCCCTTCCATTCGTGAATGTGGGGACTATGTGGCCCCGCCCCTGGGATGTTCAGGCCCTATTTGGGTTCGAGATGTGTGGGGTTTATTGGGTCTAGTGGTGACCCATATGGGGATATGCCACGGTCCCCTGGGGTGGGGATGTCAGCCCCTCCAGGCATGGGGTGGGATATGGGGGATAGGGCCCCCTTGGTGGGGATGTGGGGTCTGTGGGATGGGATATGGGGTTTGTGGGGTGGGATATGGGGGCTATGGGGTGGGATGTGAGGATATGGGGTCTATGGGGTGGGATTTGGGAGGGAAAAGATTAGGGTGGGATTTGGGAATGGGTGGGTGCCACCCCCACCTGGACACATATTCATGGAACGGGGACGCCTATGGGGAGGGGGGTAGATAGAGAGGGGGGTTATGGGGTGATACAGGGTGATATGGAGGGTGATATAGGATGATAGGAGATAATATAGAGTGATATGGGGTGATATGGGGTGATATGGGGAGATGGGTTCCCACCCACCACCCATGGGTGCCCCCCACCCGGCCCATGTGGCACCGGGACGCCTCTGGGGGGGGAAACAGCGGGGTTATGGGGTCATACGGGGTGATAGGGGGCTGGTATGGGGTGATAGGGGTGATAGGGGGGGATATGGGGTGATATGGGGAGATGGATTCCCACCCACCACCCATGGGTGCCCCCCACCCAACACATTGGGCACTGCGATGCCTCTGGGGTGGCAAAAAAGGGGGGTCATGTGGGGTCAGGTCGGGTCATGTGGGGTCATGTGGGGTCACGTGGGGTCACGTGGGGTCATGTGGGATCATCTGGGGTCACGTGGGGTCATGTGGGGTCACATGGGGTCATGTGGGGTCACATGGGGTCACGTGGGGTCACGTGGGGTCATGTGGGGTCACATGGGGTCACGTGGGGTCGTGTGGGGTCATGTGGGGTCATGTGGGATCACATGGGGTCACGTGGGGTCATGTCCGCTCCCATATGGCTGCAAGCCCACCCACTTCTGGCCGTAGCCCCGCCCCTTTCACAACCCCGCCCCTTCTTTGGAATAACCCCGCCCATTTCCTGGATTAACTCCGCCCCTTTCGTGGAAAAGCCCCGCCCACACCCCCTGCCGTCGCCCCGCCCCCTTAGCTCTAGTCCCGCCCCCTTACGCCATAATCCCGCCCCTTTCTGGGAATAACTCCGCCCACTTCCCGCCGAAGCCCCGCCCCCCTTACAGCGTAACCCCGCCTCCTTCCTAGAACAGCCCCGTCCATTTCCAGCGTTCACCCCGCCCCTTTATTGAAGTAACCCCGCCCACTTCCGGTATTAGCCCCGCCCCCACCCCTTACACCATAACCCCGCCCCTTTCGTGGAAAACCCACCCATTTCCTGCATAAACCCCGCCCCCTTTCTCGGAATAACCCCGCCCACTTCCATTGATAGCCCCGCCCCCTTACAACATAACCCCGCCCCTTCCCCGAATAGCCCCACCCATTTTCTGCATAAGCCCCGCCCCTTTCATGGAATAACCCCGCCCCCTTTCCGGCTGTAGCCCCGCCTCCCTCTATTACACCATAACCCCGCCCCTTTCTTGGAATAACCCCGCCCACTTCCCACCACAGCCCCGCCCCTTTCCTGGATTAGCCCCGCCCCTTCCGTGGAATAACCCCGCCCACATCCGACTGTCGCCCCGCTCCTTACACCATAACCCCGCCCATTTCTTAGAATAGCCCCGCCCATTTCCTGCATTAACCCCGCCCCTTTTAGACTAGCCAACGCCACCAATTTCCTGTATAAAATCCGCCCACGCCTGCGTCGCCACGCCCCGTACAAACGTAGCCCCGCAACGTTAGTGGAGAATAAATAAAAAAACAATATAATCCAAAATAAAATAAAATAAAAAAAAACAATAACAAATAACTCAAATAAAAATACATAAAAAATAACCACGCCCACTGCTGCCATTAACCCAGCCACAGCCGCCGTGCCCCGCCATTTTTAAATAGCCACGCCATTCCCGTGCGAACCCCGCTCCGCACCGCCCGTCGCCCCCGCTCTCCTCGTTACGCAATACCCGCCCTTCCCGTCCGCGCGGGGCGCTGAAGACGAGGCAGGACGAGCAGTCGGACAGCAGGCGGGGCAGCCCAGCGCAGCGCGGCGGCGGGCACTGCGGGGGGGGGGGGAGTTAATTGGGGGGGGGGGTCCCCAGGGGGGGGGGGGGGGGGGGGAGCCCGAGGTGCGGGGGGGGACGTAAGTGGGGGGGGGCAAATGGGGGGGGTCCGTAGGTGGGGGGGGTGTAATTGGGGGGGGGAAAGGTGGGGGGGGCTGTGATTGGGGGGGGGGTCACAGGTGGGGGGGGGGGGGGGACCCCTAGGTGGGGGGGGGACATAAGTGGGGGGGGGCAAATGGGGGGGTCCGTAGGGGGGGGGGGCTGTAATTGGGGGGGGGCAAAGGTGGGGGGGCTGTAATTGGGGGGGGGTCCACAGGTGGGGGGGGGGAGCCCTAGGTGGGGGGGGGGGACGTAAGTGGGGGGGGGCAAATGGGGGGGGTCCGTAGGTGGGGGGGCTGTAATTGGGGGGGAGGGGGGGGCAAAGGTGGGGGGGGCTGTGATTGGGGGGGGGTCCACAGGTGGGGGGGGGACCCCTAGGTGGGGGGGGGACGTAAGTGGGAGGGGGCAAATGGGGGGGGGCAAATGGGGGGGTCCGTAGGTAGGGATGGGACAAAGGTGGGGGGGGCTGTAATTGGGGGGGGGGCAAAGGTGGGGGGCTGTAATTGGGGGGGGGGGCCAAAGGTGGGGGGGCTATAATTGGGGGGGGTCCAAAGGTGGGGGGGGGGGGGAAAGAGGTGGGGGGGGGGGCAAATTGGGGGGGGGGGGGTCCATAGGTGGGGGGGGAACCCATAAGTGGGGGGGAGTGGGGCAAATGGGGGGGTCCGTAGGTGGGGGGGGGCTGTAATTTGGGGGGGGGGGGGGGGGCCATTGGGGGGGGGGGCAAATGGGGGGGGGGGTCTGTAGGTGGGGGGGGCTGTAATTGGGGGGGGGGGGGGGGCCATATTTGGGGGGGGCAAATGGGGGGGGTCCGTAGGTGGGGGGGGCTGTAATTGGGGGGGGGGGACACAAAGGTGGGGGGGGCTGTAATTGGGGGGGGGGACATAGGTGGGGGGGGCAAATGGGGGGGGGTCCGAAGGTGGGGGGGGGGGAACACATAAGTGGGGGGGAGGGGTCTATAAGTGGGGAGGGGGGGCAAATGGGGGAGTCCATAGGTGGGGGGGGAACCCATAGGTGGGGGGGCTGCAATTGGGGGGGGGGGGTCCATAGGTGGGGGGGGGAACATAGGTGGGGGGGGGAACATAGTGGGGGGGGGGGGGACCCATAAGTGGGGGGGGGGGGACAGGGGGGCCCAAAGTGGGGGGGGGTCCATAGGGCATGGGGGGGGGGGGGGGACATAGGTGGGGGGGGACCCATAAGTGGGGGGCAGGGGTCCATAGGTGGGGGGGGGGGCTCATAGGTGGGGGGTGGGGGGGCAAACGGGGGGTGGGTCCAAAGGTGGGGGCTACAATAGGGCGGGGGGGCACGACATAGGTGGGGGGGGGGGGCTATAATTGGGGGGGGCGGTGGGGGGGGGGCTCCACGGGGGGGGGGGGGGACCCATAGGTGGGGGGGGGACATAAGGGGGGGGGGGCAAACGGGGGGGGTCCATAGGTGGGGGTGGCATAAGTGGGGGGGGGGGTAAATGGGGGGGGTCCATAGGTGGGGAGGGGGCATAGGTAGGGGGGGCTGTAATTGGGGGGGGGGGGCCCATAGGTGGGGGGGGCCCGTAAAGGGGGAGTGGGACCCATAAACGTGCCCCATAGCCGCCCCATAAGCATCCCCCCCCACCCCATAGCCGCCCCATAGCCGTACCCCCCCCATAGCCACCCCATAGCCACCCCCGGACCCCACAGCCACCCCATAAGCATCCCCCCACCCCACAGCCACCCCACAGCCACCCCATAGCCACCCCCCCCCACCCCACAGCCACCCCACAGCCACCCCATCGCCACCCCCCCCCACCCCACACCCACCCCATGGCCACCCCATAGCCGCCCCACAGCCAGCCCCCCCCACCCCACAGCCACCCCCCCCCCACCCCATAGCCATCCCCCTCCCACCCCACAGCCACCCCATAAGCATCCCCCCACCCCATAGCGCCCCATAGCCGCCCCATAGCCACCCCCCCCCACCCCACAGCCACCCCACCGCCCCCCACCGCCCCCCACCTCACCCCTCCTTCCGGGGGGGGCCGCCTGCACCCCCCCTGGCACCAGGAGCACTGGGGGTCGGCGGAGCAGGAGCTGCGCTGGGGGTGCGCTGAGCAGGGGTCGGGGTGCTGGGGGGCGCAGGGGGGGCATCTGTAGGGCCGCGACCCCACATACCCCGTAGACCACCCAGACCCCAATGTAACTTGGGACCCATGGGAACCCATAGATCTGCACAGACCCATAGGGCACAGACCCCATAGACGCCCACGGACCCCAGACGTGGGGCTGGGAACCCCATAGACCCCATAGACCCCATAGATCCCCCCCAGACCCCATATGTGGGGCTGGGAACCCTATAGATCTCACACAGACCCCATAGACACCCCCAGACCCCATAGATCCCCCCACATATGTAGGGCTGGGACCCCAGAGCTCCCACAGACCCCATAGACGCCCACGGACCCCCAGGGACGGCTGGGAACCCCATAGACCCCATAGACCCCATAGATCCCCCCCAGACCCCATATGTGGGGCTGGGAACCCCATAGATCTCACACAGACCCCATAGACACCCACAGACCCCATAGATCCCCCACAGACCCCATATGTAGGGCTGGGAACCCCATAGATCTCGCACAGACCCCATAGACGCCCACGGACCCCAAACGTGGGGCTGGGAACCCCATAGACCCCATAGACCCCATAGATCCCCCCCAGACCCCATATGTGGGGCTGGGAACCCCATAGATCTCACACAGACCCCATAGACACCCACAGACCCCATAGATCCCCCACAGACCCCATATGTGGGGCTGGGAACCCCACAGACCCCATAGACGCCCACGGACCCCAAACGTGGAGCTGGGAACTCCATAGACCCCATAGACCCCACAGACCCCATATGTAGGGCTGGGAACCCCATAGATCTCGCACAGACCCCATAGACGCCCACGGACCCCAAACGTGGGGCTGGGAACCCCATAGACCCCATAGACACCCACAGACCCCATATGTACGGCTGGGAACCCCATAAATCCCCCACAGACCCCATAGACGCCCACGGACCCCAAACGTGGGGCTGGGAACCCCATAGACCCCATAGACCCCATAGATCCCCCACAGACCCCATATGTAGGGCTGGGAACCCA
>JARXNR010000072.1:0-21020 GCA_036346035.1 Crossoptilon crossoptilon | reverse complement strand
TGTGGGGCATGGGAGGACAGTCAGAGTGACCCCGAGAGGCCCAGGGGACACTCAAGGGGATGGAGGGCACCCAAGGGACACTGGGGGGCATGGAGCTTTGGGGGCACCGGGGGGTGGGGGGGTGGCTTGGGACACCCCACAGGAACAGGGGGGCACTCACCGAGGCGGAGGTGCTGGCGGGCGACGTGTCCCAGGTCCTCGGGGTGCAGCAGTCGATACCAGGAGCGCCCCAGGAGCTCTGCACGAGCATAGCCCAGGTGGATCTGCACACTGCAGGATGGCATGGGGACGGGTCAAACCCCCCAGGACGTTTAGGATCCTCCCGCCCAAGATGTTTGGGATCCCCCCAGGACACCCGGATCCCCCCTTCTCAGGTTCCCTCCACAGAAATCGGGGTCCCTTTTTGCATGCTCCCGTGTTGTTCCTCCCCGAGGACAGTTGGGTGTCCCATTGCATATTTATGTCTGTGCACGTCTGGATCCTTTCCTGGCCATCTACCTCCCCCAGTTCCACCCCCCCGCCCCGCCCCAAAAGAAACCTGGGATCCCAGAGGTGACCACTGGGATGCGGTGATCCTCACCTATCAGAGATGTCGAGCAGAGCGAGATCCCGTGCGTGGCGGCTCTCAAAGGCAGGCAGCAGTAAAGAGTCAGCGCAGGGCCAGGGTGGGGGGTCCAGGGGGGCACAAAAAGCCACAAAAAGCCCCGGGAGTGCCCCGGGGGGTCCGGGGGGGGCCTGGAAGCGACCCCGCAGCAGCACCAGCTTCCGGCCGGCGCTGGGCCGGCGTGACGCTCGTGAGGTGGTGAAGCGGCAGCGGAAGAGGCGCTCTGAGGGGGGGATGATGGGGTGGTTGGCACCAGTGGTCCCTACAGCATCTGTGTCCATCCTTCCAACCATTCATCCAACCACCGAACCAATCAATCTTTAATCAGACCAGGCGTTCATCCACCCCGCTGTCCACTGAACCAACCAACCGTCCATTGAACCAACCAACCATCCACCCAAACGTCCATCCAGCCAAACATCCCTCCATCCATCCACCCAACCATCCACCGAAGCAACTAACCATCCCTTCATTCACCCAACCACCCACTGAACCAACCATTTATCCACACATCAAGCCATCTCCCCATCCATTCATCCCTCCATCCATCCGCCCACCCGCTCACCCATCCTCCCATCCGTCCACTGAAGCACCCACCCATCCATCCAAGCATCCATTAAACCAACCAACAATCCATCCATCAAAACAACCATCTCTCCATCCACCCGAGCACTCACCGAACCAACCATTTCTCCACACATCCAACCATTCATCCATCCATCCATCCATCCAACCATCCATCCATCCATCCATCCAACCATCCATCCATCCATCCATCCGTCCATCCAACCATCCATCCATCCAACCATCCATCCATCCATCCATCCATCCAACCATCCATCCATCCATCCGTCCATCCAACCATTCATCCATCCATCCATCCATCCATCCATCCATCCAACCAACCATTCGTCCATCCATCCATCCATCAAATCATCCAACCGTCCACTGAACCAACCAACCATCCCTTCATTCCCCCAACCATCCCTCTATCCAACGATCTCTCCATCCACTCAACCACCCCTCCATTCTCCCATCCACCCATCTCCCAACCGTCCGTTCACCGAACCAACCGTCCCTCCGTCCACCCTCCCAACCACCCTTTAGCCCAACAAACCTTCCACCCAACTATCCATTGAACCGACCAACCGTCCGTCCATCCTTCCATCCCTCCATCCCTCCATCCAACCAACCACCCATCGAACGGGTCAACCGTCTCTTCATCTCCTCAACCACTCGTCAAACCTCCTCTCCATCCACCCAACCATTCACTCCGTCCATCCACCCCTCCACCCACGCAAACTCCCTCAACCCCCACCCCCAACACCGCACCTCAAAGCCCACCTACCTGGCTGGGGGGCTCCAGGCAGGGCCAACTGGTGCCGCACCAGGGGGTGGTCAGCCGGATCCAGCAGGTCATAAATGCTGTCACCCTGTGCCACCAGATCCACCTGTTTTGAGAGGGAAAGCGGGGGGTCAGCGCCCTGCCCAGTCTCCTTGTCCCCCCATCTCCGTGTTCCCACGTCCCCGTGCCCACCATGGAGTGCCCCAGGTGCTGCGCGACGTTGTCGGTGACTCCGACCAACTTCCCCTCGTGGGTGACAGCCAACAGGAACCCAGGCAGCGACGCCACCAGATCGGCCAACTCCGGCCCCCCCAACAGCTCCATGGGTGCTCCCCGCGCCGGACCTGCGTGTGGACACGTGTCAGCACCCACCGCGTCCCCCACCACTCGCACTGACCCACAGAAGCGCCCGCTCCCTGCTCCTACTCCCGTCCTATCACTTCCCAATCAATCCCAGCTTTCCCCTGCCGTTCCTCCGTGTCTCAATTCCACGGTTCTCGTCTCCAATCCCCGCTCCTGTTCCCTACCCCTGGGCTCAGTCGTTGCCCCAGTCCCTGACCCCGTCCCTTTCACAGTGTCCCCACATCTCCCAGTGCCCCCGTCCCTCTCCCGTGTCCCCATCTCTCCCCCGCCGCTGCTCGCGGTGCTGAACGCGTTGCAGCTCCCGGTAATCCGATCCCTCTCCCTGATCCCCATCCCGGTTTCCCATCCCGGTATCCCATCCCATCCTAGTTCCCCGTCCCAGTTCCTCATCCCAGTTCCCCATCCCGGTTTCCCATTCCATCCCAGTCCCTCATCGCTGCCGCTGTCCGTGGTGCTGAACAATCTACGCAGCCCGTTCCCGTTCGCTGTCCATGGTACTGAAACCCGTCACAGCGCCCAGTAATCCCATCCCAGTTCCCCATCCCGGTATCCCATCCCGGTACCCTATCCCAGTATCTCATCTCGGTACCCCGTTCTTTCACCCTATGCCATCCCAGTTCCTCATTCCATCCCGGTACCCCCCCCCCCCCAGTTCCCGATCCCATTCCCCCATCTCTGCCGCTGGCCGTGGTGCTCAACCCTCTGCACCACGGGTTCCCGTTGGCTGTGCATTGTTCTGAACCCGTTAAAGCGCCCGGTAATCCCATCCCCGTATCCCATCCCAGTGCCCCATCCTGGTACCCTATCCAATCCCAGTCCCCCTTGCCATCCCAGTTGCCGATCCCATCCCAGGCCCCTATCGCTGCCGCTGTCCGTGGTGCTGAACCCGTTACAGCGCCCGGGAATTCGATCCCAGTTCCCCATCCCAGTGCCCGATTCCCTTCCAGTTCCCTACCCCTGCCGCTGTCCGTGGTGCGAAACCAGTAACAACTCCCGGTAATCTCATCCCGGTAACCCATCCCAGACCCCGAACCCATTCCCCCATCGCTGTCGCTGTCCGCGGTGATGAACTCGTTACATCTCCCAGTAATCCCGTCTCAATTCCTCGTCTCAGTCCCTCATTCCATCCCAGTTCCCTATCCCAGTGCCCGATCCCATCTCTGTATCCCATCCCAGTTCCCCATCGCTGCCGCTGTCAGCGGTGCTGAACCTGTAACAGTTCCCGGAAATCCCATCCCAGTTCCCATCCCGGTATCCCATCCGAGTTCCCCATCCCAGTTCCCCATCCTTGGCACTCCATCCCATCCCAGTTCCCCCATCCCAACCCAGTTCCCCCATCCCAGTTCCCGACCCCATTTCCAATCGCTGCCGCTGTCCATGGTGCTGAACCCCGTGTTCCCCCGTCCCGTTCGCTGTCCGTGGTGCTGAACCCTTCACTCGTCCCGTCCCGTTCGCTGTCCGTGGTGCTGAAACCCTCACTGCTCCCACCCCGTTCGCTGTCCATGGTGCTGAAACCCTTACTCCTCCTGTCCCGTTCACTGTCCGCTGAGCTGTTCCCGTCCCCCCTACCCCCATTCCCCACCCGGACCCCCAGCCAAACATCCTCTCTCCCCACACTCACCGGGCCGCAGACACGCTCCTTTCCTCGTGTAGATGCAGGCGAGGGCCATGACGTGCAGGTAGGAGAGCCGCGGGCGGTCGCCGTCCGGCAGCGGGAGGAGATCGCGGAGGGCGCGGATTTCGGCGTTGATTTGGTCGCGCCGCGCCTTGGAGGCGCCTTTGGTGGAGCGGAGCATCCTCGCGCCGCGCCGCGCATCCCGAGCCCCGCTTATATGGCTCCCGGGCCAGCCGACGTCACCGTGACGTCACCCGCGGGGAGGGGGGGGGAGCGTCAGTGCTGACGTCATCACGCGCACGGAGCGGGGGGGGAGCGGGGGGAGGGGGGAGAGCGGTGGTTTCACACCGAAATAGGAGATGGCGCGCGGAGAGGGGCGGGGATTGGGGAAGGGGGGGAGGTGATGGTGGGGGGGACGGAGGGATGGACAGAGGGACGGATATAGGGATGAATGGGGGGCGATGGGGATGGACAGAAGGACACTGGGGTGGATGTGGGGACGGATGTGGCCGATGTGGGGCAATGGTGATGGACAGATGGACGCTGGGATGGATGTGGGGATGGATGGGGTTAATGATAGGTGATGGGGACAGACAGACGGACACGGGTGGATGTAGGGATGGGTGGGGTCAATGTGGGGCAATGGAGATGGACAGACGGACACTGGGATGGATATGGGGATGGATGGGGTCAATGATAGGTGATGGCGATGGACAGACAGACACTGGGGTGGACAGAAGGATGGGCATGAGGGACGGATGGGGTCAATGGAGGCATCGAGAACGGACAGACAGACATCGGGAAGGACAGCGGGGGTCAATGGGGAACGGGAGGGGTCAATGGGGGGAGGATGGACGGATGGACACGGCAGTGGGATTCAATGGAAGCGGTAATGGGGGGTCGTGGGGGGGGGTGCAACGGGGCAGCACTGAGACTGGGGACAGACGGGAGGACAGAAGGGGCACTGGGGGGGAGGAAGGAACAGACGGACCCCAGAATGGACAGAAGGACGGACAGAGCCAACGGGATCCTTGAGGAACCAATGGGGGAGAGGGGCTATGGGGTCAATGTTGAGGGGCAGAACCCAACATTTGGGGAGGGGGGTGGCAGGGACGGATGGACAGAGGGATGGGGGGGACGGACAGACGGACGCAGAGATTTGGGGGCGATGAGGGCCTCTTTCCCACCCTTCCAACCCCCCCCTCCCCTTCGTGAAAAGGCTCCGCCCCCCCCCCCCCCCGGAGCTCCACCCCCACCCCAAAATCCATCGCTGCCAAATTTGGGCGCTGCGATCGGCGGAGCTAAAAATAGAGATTGAGGCTAAAAATAACCCGGATGGGGAGGGGGGGGGGGAAAGGGGGGGATTCCGGTGGGGGTGGAGTCCAAATTGGGGGTGGGGGGGGGCAATGGGGTTGTGGGGGAGGGGTTGGGTGGGGAGGGGGAAAGGGTTTGGGGGTCTGAGGGGGGAATGGGGATGCAGGGAGGGGATTGGGGGATCCAGGGGGGGGGTTATGGGATCCCCGTGGGGGGGGGGCAGGGGGGGGAGAAGAGAATTTGGAGAGATATGGATTTTGGGGGGGTGGTTGATGGGGGAGTGTTGATGGGGGGTTGTAGGGATGGGGGTGAGAAGGGGTTTGGGGGGGGTAAAAGGGGTTTGGGGGGGGAAGAGGGGATTTTTTTGGGGGTGGGATTTGGGGGAGGAAGAGGGGACCTGGGGGTGGGAATTATGGGGGGAGATGTGGGGTTTTCGGGGCGGAAATGGAGGATTGGGGAGGGGTCCTTGGGGGGGAGATTGAAATTGGGGTGGGGGCCTTTTTTTGAGGGGGGAAGGAGGGGTTCGGAGGGCGGATGGGGGGGGGTCTATGGGAGGGGTTTTTTTATGCTGGGTCTTTAGGGGGGGGCTTTTTTGGGGGGGGGGGGGGGAATTGGGGGCTCCTAGGAGGGGGGAGGGGGGAGTGGAAGAGTTTGGGGTCTTTGGGGATGGGGGGGATTGTGGGGTTTTAGGGGGGAAATTGGGTCGGGGGGGGAGGTTGAGGATTAAGGGGGGGCTCAGAGGGGTCGGATGGGGTTTAATTTGGGGGGGGGGGGCTCGAGTTGTGGGCGGGGGGGGGACAGAGATGGGGTTGGGAGGGGGGCTGAGAGCTCGTAGGGTTCGTACGGAGGGGACGGGAGGGGGGGCGGCGGTTCATTTCCCCCCCCCCCCCCCCCGGGCAGAGCCGAGATGGGGGCGGGTTCGGTTGCCATGGAAACAGCGGGGATGCGGCGATGCGGAGATTGGGGGGGGGGGGAGGGGAGATGGGATGGTCCCAAAAATGGCCCGAAATGGCGCAGAGATGGGGGGACCCGAATGGATTCAGAGCCCCCCCTCCCCAAAAAAAAAGGGATTCTGACCCCAAAAAGGACCTAAAATGCCCCCAAAAGGACCCAACCCCCCCCCCCCCAAAAAAAAAAAAGAAGAGACCAGATCCCAAAAGGGGCAGAAAATGACCCAAAATGACCCCAAATCGCCCCCCGCCCTCCCCCCCAAAAAAGACTCTGATCCCAAAAGGAGCAGAAAATGCCAAAATGGCCCCAAATCGATCCCCCCCCCAAAGAAAAGGATGCAACCCTCCCCAAAAAAAGGGATTCTGACCCCAAAAAGGACCCAAAATGCCCCCAAATGACCCAACCCCTCCCAAAAGCAGGACCCAGACCCCAAAAGGGGCAGAAAATGACCCCAAATGACCCCAAATCGCCCCCCCCCAAAAAAAAAGGAATTCTGACCCCAAAAATGCCCTAAAAGACCCAACCCAACCCCCCCAAAAGAAGAACCAGACCCCAAAAGGGGCAGAAAATGCCCCCAAATCGCCTCCCCCCCCCCCGAAAAAAAGGGACTCTGACCCTAAAAAGGACCCAAAATGCCCCCAAATGACCCCAAATCGCCCCCCCCCCCCCCAAAATAAAAGGGATTCTGACCCCAAAAAGGACCGAAAATGCCCCAAAAGGACCCACCGCCCCCCCCCCAAACAAAGAACCCAGACCCTAAAAGGGGCATAAAATGCCCACAAATGCACACCCCCCCCCCCCAAAAAAAAGGGATTCAGACCCCAAAAAGGACCCCAAATACCCCCAAAGGATCCAATCCCCCCCCAAAAAGAACCCAGACCCCAAAAGGGGCAGAAAATGCCCCCAAATGCCTGCCCCCCCCCCCAAAGAAAAGGGATTCAGACCCCAAAAAGGACCCCAAATACCCCCAAAGGATCCAATCCCCCCCCCCAAAGAACCCAGACCCCAAAAGGGGCAGAAAATGCCCACAAATGCCCCCCCCCAAACAAAAGGGATTCTGACCCCAAAAAGGACCCAAAATGGACCCAACCCCCCCCACAAACAAAGAACCCAGACCCCAAAAGGGGCAGAAAATGCCCCCAAATGTCCGCCCCCCCCCCAAAAAAAGGGATTCAGACCCCAAAAAAGACCCCAAATCGCCCCCCCCCCAACAAAAAAACCCAACCCCACAAACGACACAAAGCCCCCCAAAATGCCCCAAACCCATTTATTATTATTATTATTATTACTAATTATTTTGGAGGAGGTGAGCGCAGCACCCAAAGGTGCCCCCACAGCAGACCCCATTATCTGTGTGCACTACTGACGCCCCAATTTCTCCCACAGTGAGGCTGAAGCCTGGTGTCTGCGGCAGCAACTGGCAGCTGAAGCCCCGCCGGGACCCCCGGATTCCTTTGGTCCTGGGTTTGATTTCCCTGGGGCGGACATCGGAGCCGGTGGGGATCTCGGCGTCGGCGCCGGTCTTGACGTTGGCCCCGGTGTTGGATCTGGAGTTGATCTCATGCTGGGAGCCGAGCTTGGAGCCAGTGGCGGAGCCAGCGTTGGTCTTGGCCTTGGGGTCGGAGTTGGAGCTGACATCGGACACGGAGCCAACGCCACAGCCAACGTTGGACCCGGCATTGGAGCCGGTGTTGGACTCAGAACAAACGTGGGATCTGGGCTCGGAGCCGCCATGGAACACGGCGCCGCGGCCAATGTTGACCCTTCTCTTGGATCCGGCGTGGGACACGGCCTTGGGATCGGCCTTGGGGCCAATGCTGAGCCCGGTGTTGGGATGGACGTTGGCCGTGGTCTTGGAGACGGTGTCGGACACGGCCTTGGTGCTGACATCAGCGCCGGCATCAGAGTCGACGTCGGCCTTGGCGTGGCGGCAGGCGGCAGCCCCGGCGTTGGCCCCTCTCTTGGGGCTGATATTGCAGCAGCCCTCGGGCCCGGTGCTGCGGATGGCATGGCAGCCGGCCTCCAAACCAACGCCGGAGCAGACGCTGCCCACGGGCTTGGAGCCGGCGTGGCTCTCGACATCGGTGCCAACATCGGATCTGGGCTCGGCAGTGGCGTCAGAGCCAGTGTTGGGCTCGGCATTGGGGCCGTTGGTTCTGCTCTTCCAACCGACCTCAGCGCCGGCGTTGGACTCACCGTGGGTGCCAGCGTTGGAACCAGCGTCGGACTCAGCCTTGGAGCCAACATCGGAACCAATGCCGCCTCTACTCTTGGATCTACGGTTGGACTTGGCCTTGGAGCTGCTCTCGGAACCAATGTCAGCTCTGCTCTCGGATCTGGTGTCGGACCTGGCGTCGGCCTTGCCATTGGAGCCGGTGTCGGTGCCAGCGTTGGCTCTACTCTTGGATCCGGCGTTGGCCTTGCTGTTGGAGCCGGCGTCGGTGCCAGCATTGGCTCTGCACATGGATCTGGACTTGGCATCGGAGCCGGTGTCAGTGCCAATGTTGGCTCTACTCTTGGATCTGGACTTGCTGTTGGAGCTGGCGCTGGTGCCAATGTTGGCTCTACTCTTGGATCTGGACTTGCCATGGGATCCGGTGTTGGTGCCAGTGCTGGTTCTACTCTTGGATCCGGTGTTGGACTTGCCATGGGATCCGGCGTTGGTGCCAATGTTGGCTCTACTCTTGGATCTGGACTTGCTGTTGGAGCTGGTGTTGGTGCCAACGTTGGTTCTACTCTTGGATCCGTTGCTGGACTTGCCATGGGAGCCGGCGTCAGTGCCAGTGTTGGCTCTTCTCTTGGATCTGGTGTTGGACTCGCAGTTGGAGCCGGCATCGGTGCCAACGTTGATTCTACTCTTGGATCTGGTGCTGGACTTGCCATGGGAGCAGGCGTTGCTGCCAATGTAGGCTCCACCCTTGGATCTGGTGCTGGACTTGCCATGGGAGCCGGCGTTGCCGCCAACGTTGGTTCTACCCTTGGCTCTGAGGTCGATGTTGCCATTGGACTCGGCGCTGCAGCCAACGGCGGTGCTCCCCTCCCATCAGCTGTCGGTGCCAGTGCCAGAGCTGCTGTTGGAGCCAACCTCAGCACCGGTGTTGGCTCCGCTCTTGGACCCGGTGTCGGATTGGGTCTTGGAGCCAACGTTGGAGCCAACAGCTCTGCACCAGGACCGGACATCGGCGCCGGCGTTGGGCTCGCCGTCGGTGCTGGAGTTGGAGCCGGCGGTGCTGCCGGCATCGGATCCGCCCTCGGCTTCGCCGTCGGAGCCAACGTTGGACTCAGAACCGACGTCAGCACCGGCGTTGGACTCGGCCTCGGAGCCAACTCTGACTCTGCCCTTCCACCCGCCATCAGCACCGGCGTCGGAGCGAACATCGTGGCCAGTGCCGGATCCGGCGTCGGGCTGGGTGCCATCAGACCCAACGCCGTGGGTCCCGCCGTGGGGCTGGCCTTGGGGGCCAACATCGGCATGGGTTTGGCTGTGGGCACCCGTTTGGCCCCCGACGTGCCGGGGGGGGCAGCAACCGAAACCTGGACGCCTCCCTACACCCCCCGGCAAGCACCGCCCTTCGCCTTCGGACCCCCGGAGCCCCCCGAAGCCGTCCCTGAAAAACTGCCACCGAGTCCCGAAAGCCCCGGGGGGGTCACGGGAGGGACCCCCGGATCTCTTCTCACCCCCGAAACGTCACCGCCGCCGACGTCGGCCCCCCCCGGCCCCACTGCTCTGCGTCGTCTGCTGCGGGGGTTGGCGGCTGCCGCCGTCACCACCTCTACAGGGGGGGGACCCAGGCACCCCAATGGGGTCCCCAGCCCGCGCCCACCCCCACAACCCCGGTCGCCCCGCGACCCCTTCGCTGAGTTGTATCAACTCCCCCAGAGCCGCCTCCAGGACGCCTTCCGCCAAGGTAGGGGGATGGGGACGCTATGGGGTGGGGGGCGCGGTGGGGGGGAGGATGCTGCTATGGGGTGGGGAGGATGCTGCTATGGGGTGGGGAGGATGCTATGGGGTGGGGAGGATGCTATGGGGTGGCATCTGCACGTAGGCTCCTATGGGTGACAGTTGGGTTCCTGGTGTGGGACATTTGGGACACTGGGGACTTTGGGGTGGACATATGGGGTCCTGGGTGACACCTCCACGGTGGGATCCCATGGGTGACATTTGGGTGCACGATATGGGATGGGTCACTGGGGACTTTGGGGTGGGCATACGGGGTCCTGGGTGACATCTCCATGGTGGGTGACAGTGGGTTCCCTAGTATGGGATGGCACAGTTGGGTCATTGGGGTCAAGATGGGGGGGTCCTGGGTGACACCGTCATGGTGGGTCACAATAGGGTCCCCCATATGGGATTCCCATTTGGGTGAATGGGGACTTTGGGGTCCTGGGTGGCACCGCCATGGTGGGCTCCCATGGGTGACAATGGGATCTCCAATATGGGATGGCACAGTTGGGTCACTGGGGTGGACGTAAGGGGTCCTGGGTGACACCGTCATGGTGGGTGACAATGGGGTCCCCCATATGGGGTTCCCATTTGGGTGAATGGGGACTTTGGGGTCCTGGGTGACACCCCCACGGTGGGCTCCCATGGGTGACAGTTGGGTGCACAATACGGGATGGCACAGTTGCGGGGTCCTGGGTGGCACCGTGGCGATGGGTGACAACGGGGTCCCCAGTTTGGGTCTCTGGGATCTTTGGGGTCTGATGGCTTTGGGGTTTCTCCGGGGGTCCCTAACACCCTTTATTCCCCCCCCCACAGCCGGAAGCCAGCGCGCCCCGTCGTTCTGAACTAAGTCTGTGACGCGACTTGCCCCCAGTATGGCATATTGTCATTGTCACCCCGGCCTGGTGCCACCGTCCCCCCGGCCCCGGCCGCCCCCCACCCGCGCCCCCCCCGGGGCCTTTCGTGCTAATTTAACTCGTAACGAGTCTCTAAGGTAATTGGGGGACGATTGTCCCATTGTCCCCCCCCAGGAGTGTCCCCATCCCTCGTCACCGTCCTCATCCCTTTGTCACCGTCCTCGTGTCCCCCCCCCCCCCTCCCCCAACCCCCCCCAACCCCAGGCTCTGCGTTTTTGGCAGAGCTCCCCCATAAACGTGTGGCACCTCGAAGGGTTGGGGACGTTGTGACTCAATGTCCCCAACCCCGGGGACCCAGAGATGTCCCCAATGTCCCCAGCCTGAGGGACTGAGACGTGTTGTGGCTCAGCGTCCCCCAATGCTCCCCAACGCCCCCAACGTCCCCAACACCCCCCAGTGTCCCCGATGTCCCCGATGTCCCCGACGTCCCCGACCCCAGCCATCATGACCCGTCACAGCGGGATGCCCCCTTCCCCCCGCCCCCGAGGACCCCCCCCCCAACACCTCGGATGATGCGGAGATGCCCCACGGCTCGACGTCCCCAATGTCCCCAAGGGATGTGGGACGGTGCCACACCGCGTGTCCCCGATGTCACCCACGCCAAGGACTCAAAACCATCGGGAAACCCATGTCCCCAGTGTCCCCTTTTGTCCCCAACGCAATAAATGGAGACCCAACACGACTGTGTGTCCTCAATGTCACATCTGTCCCCGATGTCCCCGATGTCCCCAACGCCACCAATGGAGACCCAACACGACCCCATGACCCCAGTGTCCCCTTTGTCCCCACTGCCCTCGATGTCCCCATGTCCCCAAACCAATGGATGGAGATCTAACCTGACCCCATGTCCCCAGTGTCCCCAGTGTCCCCAGTCCAATGGATGGAGATCCAACGTGACCCCATGTCCCCAGTGTCCCCAAACCAATGGGTGGAGACCCAACGTGACCCCATGTCCCCAAACCAATGGATGGAGACCCCAAATGACCCCATGTCCCCAATGTCCCCAGTGTCCCCAAACCAATGGATGGAGACCCAGTGTGACCCCATGTCCCCAGTGTCCCCAGTGCCCTCAGTGTCCCCAAACCAATGGATGGAGATCCAACTTGACCCCATGTCCCCAATGTCCCCATGTCCCCAAACCAATGGATGGAGACCCACCACGACCCCAAGTCCCCAAACCAATGGATGGAAACCCAAAATGACCCCATGTCCCCAATGTCCCCAAACCAATCGATGAAGATCCAACATGACCCCATGTTCCCAAACCAATGGATGGAGACCCAAGATGACCCCATGTCCCCAATGTCCCCAGTGTCCCCAAACCAATGGATGGAGACCCAAGATGACCCCATGTCCCCAACGTCCCCAGTGCCCCAAACCAATGAATGGAGACCCAAAATGACCCCATCTCCCCAATGTCCCCATTGTCCTCAGTGTCCCCAAACCAATGGATGGAGATCCAACCTGACCCCATGTCCCCAATGTCCCCAGGGTCCCCAGTCCAATGGATGGAGATCTAACCTGACCCCATGTCCCCAATGTCCCCAGTGTCCCCAAACCAATGGATGGAGACCCAAGATGACCCCATGTCCCCAATGTCCCCAGTGTCCCCAAACCAATGGATGGAGACCCAAAATGACCCCATGTCCCCAGTGTCCCCAGTGCCCTCAGTGTCCCCAAACCAATGGATGGAGATCCAACGTGACCCCATGTCCCCAATGTCCCCATTGTCCTCAGTGTCCCCAAACCAACGGATGGAGATCCAACCTGACCCCATGTGCCCAACGTCCCCAGTGTCCCCAAACCAATGGATGGAGACCCAAAATGACCCCATGTCCCCAATGTCCCCAGTGTCCTCAGTGTCCCCAAACCAATGGATGGAGATCCAACCTGACCCCATGACCCCAATGTCCCCAGTGTCCCCAAACCAATGGATGGAGACCCACCATGACCCCAAGTCCCCAAACCAATGGATGGAAACCCAAAATGACCCCATGTCCCCAATGTCCTCAAACCAATGGATGGAGATCCAACCTGACCCCATGTCCCCAATGTCCCCAAACCAAGCGATGAAGATCCAACATGACCCCATGTTCCCAAACCAATGGATGGAGACCCAAGATGACCCCATGTTCCCAATGTCCCCAGTGTCCCCAAACCAATGGATGGAGATCCAACCTGACCCCATGTGCCCAACGTCCCCAGTGTCCCCAAACCAATGGATGGAGACCCAAAATGACCCCATGTCCCCAATGTCCCCAGTGTCCTCAGTGTCCCCAAACCAATGGATGGAGATCCAACCTGACCCCATGACCCCAGTGTCCCCAGTGTCCCCAAACCAATGGATGGAGACCCACCATGACCCCATGTCCCCAATGCCCTCAATGTCCCCATATCCCCAAACCAATGGATGGAGATCCAGTGTGACCCCATGTCCCCAATGTCCTCAAACCAATGGATGGAGACCCAACACGACCCAATGACCCCGTGTCCCCAGTGACCCCATGTCCCCAATGTCCCCAGTGTCCCCAGTGCAATGGATGGAGATCCCAGGTGACCCCACGGGATCCAGTTGGCCAACGACAACGAGATCCAGTTGGCCAACGTCAATGGCACAGATTTTAATGGGAGCCACTTGGCCAACAACAATGGAACCCAGTTGGCCAACGTCAAGGAGACCAACATCAACGGGACCGAGGGCAATGGGATCCACTGGCCAACCTCGATGGGATCCAGTTGGCCAACACCAATGGGACCAACATCAATGGGACCCACTTGGCCAATGTCAATGGGATCCAGTAAGCCACAGTCAATGGGACCAGAACCAATGGGATCCTGTTGGCCAATGTCAACCTGACCAACACCCATGGGATCCAGTAGGTCACACTCAATGGGACCAGAACCAATGGGACCCAGTAGACCACAGCGAATGGGACCAGAACCAATGGGACCCACATGGCCAATGTTGATGGGACCAGGAGCAATGGGACCCAGTAGGCCACAGTGAATGGGACCAGTGTCAGTGGGATTCTGCTGGCCAACGTCAACCTGACCAACACCCATGGGATCCAGTAGGCCACAGCGAATGGGACCAGAACCAATGGGACCCACATGGCCAATGTTGATGGGACCAGGAGCAACGGGACCCAGTAGGCCACAGCGAATGGGACCAGAACCAATGGGACCCACATGGCCAATGTTGATGGGACCAGGAGCAATGGGACCCAGTAGGCCACAGTGAATGGGACCAGAACCAATAGGACCCAGTAAGCCACAGTCAATGGGACCAGAACCAATGGGACCCAGTTGGCCAACGTCAACCTGACCAACACCCATGGGATCCAGTAGGTCACACTCAATGGGACCAGAACCAAATGGGACCCAGTAGGCCAATGTCAACCTGACCAACACCCATGGGATCCAGTAGGTCACACTCAATGGGACCAGAACCAAATGGGACCCAGTAGGCCACAGTGAATGGGACCAGAACCAATGGGTACCACACAATGGGGACCATGGGACCCAGTTGGCCAACGTCAACCTGACCAACACCCATGGGATCCAGTAGGTCACACTCAATGGGACCAGAACCAAATGGGACCCAGTAGGCCACAGTGAATGGGACCAGAACCAATGGGACCCAGTAGGCCACACTGAATGGGACCAGTGCCAGTGAGATCCTGGTGGCCAACGTCAGCCTGACCAACACCCATGGGATCCAGTAGGTCACACTCAATGGGACCAGAACCAATGGAATCCTGTTGGCCAATGTCAACCTGACCAACACCAATGGGATCCAGTAGGTCACACTCAATGGGACCAGAACCAATGGGACCCACATGGCCAATGTTGATGGGACCAGTAGCAATGGGACCCAGTAGGCCACAGTCAATGGGACCAGTGCCAATGGGATCCAGTTGGCCAACACCAGTGGGACCAACGCCAAGGGGACCCACTTGGCCAATGTCAATGGGACCCAGTAGGCCACACTCAATGGGACCAACGTCAACGGGACCCACACGACCAACGTCAATGGGACCAACACTGTTGAGACCCAGGCCAATGCCAACGAACCCCACACCCCAGGACTCAGCACCCCACGCTGTCAGCATCGTCGTGGTGAGTCGGGGTAGCGCTGGTGCAGCTCGGCGCGGAAGCGGCGGTAGAGCTGCCGGTTGTGGGTCAGCTCGGCCTCCTTCGCCCCATGGAAGCCTCCTGCCTCCTTGAAGCCACGGTGGACCACGAAGGCGCCGTCCAGCACCGCAAAGCGGAACCCGGCCACGTGCAGCTCGCACGCCTGGGGGGGGTGAAGTGTCAGCCCATGGCACCCGCTGCGTCCCACAGAACCCTACAGCACCCTGAGGTCTCCCCATGGCACCCATGGGTCCCCCACGGCCACCCCATAGCACCTACAGGACCCTAAAGCTATCATAACCCCAGTGTTTGATCCATAGTTCCCACAGCCATCCCATAACCACAGCAGTCAGCCCACCGCCCCACAGCCATCCCATAGCCCCAGTGATGACCCCATAGCCCCAGTGGCCAACCCACCACCCCGTAGCCACCCCATAGACCTAGTGGCCAAACCCCCACTCCATAGCCATCCCATAGCCCTCCCATAGTTCCAGTGGCCATCCCATAGCACCAGAGACCACCCCACAGCCCTTACAACCACCCCACAGCCCCTATATCCAACCCACAGCCTTCACAGCCACCCCATAGCCCCAGTAACCACCCCATAGCCTCTACAGACACCCCATAGCTCCAGTGGCCAACCCACAGCCCCTGTACTCAACCCACAGCACTCACAACCCTCATAGCCACCCCACAGCCCCTACAGCCACCCCATAGCCCCTACAACCACCCCACTGCTCCAATGGCCAACCCACAGCACTCACAACCCTCACAGCCACCCCACAGCCCCTACAGCCACCCCATAGCCCCTACAACCACCCCACTGCTCCAATGGCCAACCCACAGCACTCATAACCCTCACAGCCACCCCATAGCCCCAGCGTCCACCCCACAGCCCCTACAACCACCCCACTGCTCCAATGGCCAACCCACAGCACTCACAACCCTTATAGCCACCCCATAGCCCCAGCGTCCACCCCATAGACCCTACAACCACCCCATTGCTCCAATGGCCAACCCACAGCACTCACAACCCTTATAGCCACCCCATAGCCCCAGCGTCCACCCCATAGCCCCTACAACCACCCCACTGCTCCAATGGCCAACCCACAGCACTCATAACCCTCACAGCCACCCCATAGCCCCAGCGTCCACCCCATAGCCCCTACAACCACCCCATTGCTCCAATGGCCAACCCACAGCACTCACAACCCTCACAGCCACCCCATAGCCCCAGCGTCCACCCCATAGCCCCTACAACCACCCCATTGCTCCAATGGCCAACCCACAGCACTCACAACCCTCACAGCCACCCCATAGCCCCAGCGTCCACCCCACAGCCCCTACAACCACCCCATTGCTCCAATGGCCAACCCACAGCACTCACAACCCTTATAGCCACCCCATAGCCCCAGCATCCACCCCATAGCCGCTACAACCACCCCATTGCTCCAATGGCCAACCCACAGCACTCACAACCCTCATAGCCACCCCATAGCCCCTACAGCCACCCCATAGCTCCAGTGGCCAACCCACAGCCCCTGTACTCAACCCACAGCACTCACAACCCTCACAGCCACCCCATAGCCCCAGCGTCCACCCCATAGCTCCTACAACCACCCCATTGCTCCAATGGCCAACCCACAGCACTCACAACCCTCACAGCCACCCCATAGCCCCAGCGTCCACCCCATAGCCCCTACAACCACCCCATTGCTCCAATGGCCAACCCACAGCACTCATAACCCTTATAGCCACCCCACAGCCCCAGCGTCCACCCCACAGCCCCTACAACCACCCCACTGCTCCAATGGCCAACCCACAGCACTCACAACCCTCACAGCCACCCCATAGCCCCAGCGTCCACCCCATAGCCGCTACGACCACCCCATTGCTCCAATGGCCAACCCACAGCACTCACAACCCTCACAGCCACCCCATAGCCCCAGCGTCCACCCCATAGACCCTACAACCACCCCATTGCTCCAATGGCCAACCCACAGCACTCACAACCCTCATAGCCACCCCATAGCCCCTACAGCCACCCCATAGCTCCAATGGCCAACCCACAGCCCCTGTATTCAACCCACAGCACTCACAACCCCCACAGCCACCCCATAGCCCCAGCGTCTACCCCACAGCCCCTACAACCACCCCACTGCTCCAATGGCCAACCCACAGCACTCACAACCCTCATAGCCACCCCACAGCCCCAGCGTCCACCCCATAGCCCCAACATCCACCCTGCAGCCACAACGTCCACCCCACAGCACCCACAGTCCCAACAGCCACCCCACAGCCCCCTCCTCACCTGACTGATGCGGTTGAAGCCGTACTGCACAAAGCGCTCGTCGAAGGGGGGCACGCCTTGGGCCGGCCCCACATAGAAGGGCTCCCAAGGGTCCCTCCATGGGGCCTCGTAGGCCACCCTCAGCTGGGGGCCCGGGGGCAGCCCCCACCACCTCCCATAGTCGGTGGGTGCCTGGCAACGTGGGCACAGAGCCCCATAGAAAGGTCGAGCTGCCCCCAAACCCCATAAGTGCAGCAGCTCCGCTTTCGTGGCTGGGATCGGCGTCCCCGAGCGCACCTCGAAGGCTGGCAGCACGAAGACCACCCGCTCCCATGGGGCAATGGGGGCACTTGGGTGGGGGTCGTCCATGGGGTTGGGGATCTCTATGGCGTTGGGAACACCGGGGTCGTCCAAAGTCTTGGGATCCATCATGGCGTTGGGGTCCTTTATGGCGTTGGGGTCCTTGATGGTGTGGGAGTCTTTCAGGGCTTTGGGGTCTTCCATGGCATTGGGGTCTTCGATGGCGTTGGGATCTTCCATGACACTGGGGTCCTTGATGGTGTGGGGGTCTTTCAGGGCTTTGGGGTCTTCCATGGCATTGGGGTCTTCGATAGCGTTGGGGTCTTCGATGGCATTGGGGTCCTTGATGGTGTGGGGATCTTCCAGGGCTTTGGGGTCTTTCAGGGCTTTGGGGTCTTCCATGGCATTGGGGTCTTCAATGGTGTTGGGATCTTCCATGACACTGGGGTCCTTGATGGTGTGGGGGTCTTCTAGGGCTTTGGGGTCTTTCAGGGCTTTGGGGTCTTCCATGGCATCGGGGTCTTCGATGGCACTGGGGTCCTTGATGGTGTGGGGGTCTTTCAGGGCTTCAGGGCCTTTCAGGGCTTCGGGGTCTTCCATGGCATTGGGGTCTTTGATGGCGTTGGGGTCTTCCATGACACTGGGGTCTTTGATGGTGTGGGGATGTTCCAGGATTTTGGGGTCTTCCAGGGCTTTGGGGTCCTTCAGAGCATTGTCTTTGGGGTCACTGAAATTTCCAGGGACCTCCAAATTGGGGTTGGGGTCTTCCATAGCATTGGGGTCTCTAATGGCATTGGGGTCTTTGATGGCGTTGGGGTCCCTCAGAGTGCTGGCAGTGGGGACACCAAATCTCTTTGGGATCATGGGGTTGGGGTCCTCGATGACATTGGGGTCCTTCAGAACGCCGAGGTTGTGGGGATCATGGAGGCTCTGGGGAACCTTCGTACTTTTGGGTTCATTCACAGCATTGGGGTCATCTATAGGGTCGGGGTCACCAAACCTCTTGGGGACCCTTATGGGGTTGAGATCACTGAATCTTTTGGGGCCCACTATGGGGTTGGGGTCCCCTATAGGGTTGGGGTCACCAAATCTCTTGGGGTCCCCTATGGGGTTGGGGTCCCCTATGGGGTTGGGGTCACCGAAACTCTTGAGGTTCGCTACGGGGTTGGGGTCCCCTATGGGGTTGGGGTCACTGACCCTTTTGGGGTCCTCTATGGGGTTGCGGACCCCCAGGACACGGCGTTCCCCCCCAACCCCCCCCCCCACCCAATCACTGGGACGCCCCATAAATGGGGGTCCCCACCGTTCCCCCCCCTCAGCCACCATCTTTAGGAACCCCTCCCTCAGCCCCCCACTCGGCACCACGTCGGCATCCACCAACAGCACAAACGTTTGGGGTCCCCCCCCCTTATTTTGGGGTCCGACCCCCCCACGAAGGGGGTCCCCTCTCGCCGCCCCCCCCCACGCCACGTTCCTCAATAGGTTCCCTGGGTACGGCACCCCCAAAACGTAACTGGGGGGGTCGGCGACCGCCGCCACACGCTCTAGGGCCGCCCCGCAGCCCCCCGAGTTCTGTAGGGGGGAGGGGCGTCGAGGGAGGGTCCTGGGGGGGGCCGGGGGGGGGACGGCGGCCCCCAGCACTACGTGCAAACGGAGGCGACCCCAAAAACCCCGGCAGTGCCCCAGAGCCCCCAGCAGATCCCCCAAAGCTCCGCCCCCCGCCCCCCCGAAAACTGCCACCGAGAGCGGACCCCCCCACCCCCCCCCGGCTAACAGCCCCCCCAGAGCCCCCGCCACCCGTCCCGGGGTGCCGTGAGTGGCCAGCACCAATTCGAGGGGGGGGTCCGAAAAAGAAGGGGGCGGGGGGGGTCCTAAAATATGGCGATAGACACGGAAAGAACCCGAAGCATCCAGCACCCCTCGGGGAAGGGGGGGGAAGCGGGGTCGGGAGGGGGGGCCGGGGGGGGCTGTACGGGGGAGGGGGGGGGGCAGAGCCCAGAGATAGAGGGTCTGCAGCACTGCCAGCCCCCCCAGCAACCAGAAGCAGCCCCCCAGCAAGCGACCCCGGGGCATGGGGGGGGGGGAGGGGGGTGTTAGCGGTGGGACTGGGAGGAGGGGGGGTAATGAGAGGGAATTGGGGGGGGGAGTTTTGGGGGGGGGGGGCACTGGTGGGACTGGGAGGGTTGGGGAGGGATTGGGAGGAATTTGGGGGGGCGAATGGGAGGAATGGTGGAGACTGGGGGGTACTGGGGATGGAGTGAGGGGAAGTGGGGGGAACTGGGGGGGGGTATGGGGGCGGAACTGGGAGGGAACTGGGGGGGATTATTGGGGGGGCACTGGTGGGACTGGGAGGGTTGGGGGGGATCAGGAGGGATTTGGGGGGGTTAATGGGGGGGGATTGGGGGGGAGTGGGGATGGAGTGAGAGGAACTGGGAGGGTAATGGGGGGAACTGGGGGGGGGCTGAGAGGGTCTTCAAGGGAGTACTGGGGGGGTGGGGGGGGCTGGAGAGGAATTGAAGATACTGGGGGGGTCTTTAGGGGGGAGTGGGGGGGAATGGGGGGGTCTCGGGGAGGAATGGGGGAAAATGGGGGGAGATGGGGGGCCGGGGGAGAACTGGGGGGGGGGGGGTGGAGAGGAACTGGGGAACAGGGGGAGGAATGGGGGGGGGGCTGGAAAGAAATTGGGGGGGAATGGGGGTGGAAATGGGGGGGTCTTGGAGAGGAATGGGGGCAAACGGGGGGAGATGGGGGGGCTGGGGGGAAATGGGGGGGGGGCTGGAGAGAAATTGGGGGGGAATGGGGGGGTCTTTAGGGAGTACTGGGGGGGAATGGGGGGTGGAAATGGGGGGGTCTTGGGGTGGAATGGGAGAAAATGGGGGGAAAATAGGGGGAACCCCCCCGGACCCCCCCCGGGACCCCCTCAAGCCCCGGTTCCCCCCCCTCGGTTCAGTCCCCACCGCCCCCAATCGCACGCAGCGCTCACATCCGCCTCCTTCTCCCCCTTCCGGCGCATTTGATTGACGTCATCACCACGCGCCGAGCTGCGCTCGCTTCGTTCGCAGCTGAGGTTCCCCAGCGTGACGTCATCACGACGCGCCGCAGCGCTTCTCTCAGGTGCGGAGCCCAACATGGCGGCACGGCGGAGATCCGGGCGGCTCAGAGAGAACCGTGCGGGTCCGGGGCTGCCCGCAGCTCAGCTTTACGCCCGTAAAACCGGCTTTAGGCGGGGCTGCGTGCGGAAGCG
>JARXNR010000312.1:0-12830 GCA_036346035.1 Crossoptilon crossoptilon | reverse complement strand
CCTCCAAACCCAAGGACACCCACTGAATGGGCCGCCCCATTAGCGCGCAAAGCCGGCCGTCGCCCCCGCGAGGCCCAAATCTCTCCACGGGCGGTTGGTAACCCACACTCCCACCCGCCCAACACACCTCCCGCGACGCCCGCCCGGCGGGGGCGCAACGCACCCGCACCAAACAACCAGCCCCAACAAGCATATACCTTCCGCTCTGTAGCTTGGTAGCGATCTCAAAGGGTACCACCCCCCCACCACCCCCCCGCCCATTGGGACCCCAAAATCCCCCACCCACCCCACTCCACCCCACGGCCCCCCCATGCCCCACCCACCTCCAAAATCCCCCCATAAGATGGGGACCCAACCCCTCCATTGTCCCCCCCCACAGCACCAAGCCACACCCCTCCTCCCATGGGGGGGATTGGGGGGGGGGGGGGGTCGCGCTTTCCTGGGGGTCACAAACCAACAGCAGCCGGGGGTCCCGGGGGCACCTATAGGACCCCCCCCCAAAAAAAAATGAAGGGGGGCCACCGCATTGTTTGACCCCCCCCCCCCATAAAATGGAAAGAATACTAAAATTTTCTGCCCCCCCAATGAATAAAAATGGGGGGGGGTCCCCAAATTCCCCCACCATAAAATCAAGGGGGGGGTCCCCAAATTTTCTGCCCCCCCCCCCCATAAATGAGGAGAGGGTCCCCAAATTCCCCCCCTATAAATAAAAGGGCAGTCCCCAAATTTTCTGCCCCCCCCCCCATAAATGTAGAGGGGGTCCCCAAATTTTCTGCCCCCCCCCAATAAATGACGGGGGGGGGTCCCCAAATTCCCCCACCATAAAATCAAGGGGGGGGTCCCCAAATTTTCTGCCCCCCCCCCAATAAATGAGGAGAGGGTCCCCAAATTCCCCCCCCTATAAATAAAAGGGCAGTCCCCAAATTTTCTGCCCCCCCCCCATAAATGTAGAGGGGGTCCCCAAATTTTCTGCCCCCCCCTCAATAAATGAAGGGGGGGGGGTCCCCAAATTCCCCCTCCCTATAAATAAAAGGGTGGTTCCCAAATTTTCTGCCCCCCCCCCCAATAAACGAAGGGGGGATCCCCAAATTCCCCCCCAATCAATGAAGGGAGGTTCCCCGAATTTTCTGCCCCCCCTCTCAATAAATGGAGGGGGGCCCCAAATTTTCTGCCCCCCCCCCCAATAAATGAAGGGGGGGGTCCCCAAATTCCCCCCCATCAATGAAGAGAGATTCCCCAAATTTTCTGCCCCCCCCCCCCAAAAAATGTAGGGGGGATCCCCAAATTTTCTGCCCCCCCCCCCAATAAATGAAGGGGGGGTCCCCAAATTCCCCCCCAATCAATGAAGAGAGATTCCCCAAATTTTCTGCCCCCCCCCCAATAAATAAACGGGGGGGGGTCCCCAAATTCTCCCCCCTCCCCCCCCCCAAAAAAAAATACTCACGCCCTCAGGTGCCCCCCCAGCAACCTCAGCAGCCGGCGCCGCCCCCCCCGGGGTAGCAGCAATGGGGGGGGGCACGGTGCCCCCCCCCGGGGTAAAAGGAGGAGGAGGGGGGGGCCACGAATGGAGGGGGGGCCCCGGCGCAGCCCCCCCACCTCACACAGCCGCAGTCGGAACGGAGCCGCGCCGGGGGGGGGGGGGGGGGGGCAAACCAGTTACACCAGTATGGCACCATTTTGGCAACAATAGGGGTTGGGTGCCCCCCCCCCCGCATACCAGTGCTCCCCTCCCCCCCCCCCCCCCAAATCCCAGTTACAGACCAGTAAGGGACCAGTGCCCCCCCCCCCCGCCCCCAATCCCAGTCACAGACCAGTAAGAAACCAGTGCCCCCCCAGTCCCAGTTACAGACCAGTATAGGACTGGTGCCCCCCCCCCCCCCAGAGACCATTGCCCCCCCCCAATCCCAGTTACAAACCAGTAAGAAACCAGCCCATTCCAGTGCCTCCCAGTCCATCCCAATTCCCTCCCAGTCCATCCCAGTTCCCTCCCAGTTCATCCCAGTTCCCTCCCAGCCCATTCCACAGCCTCCCAGTCCATCCCAGTTCCTTCCCAGTCCATCCCAGTGCCTCCCAGTCCATCCCAGTTCCTTCCCAGTCCATCCCAGTGCCTCCCAGTCCATCCCAATTCCCTCCCAGTCCATCCCAGTTCCCTCCCAGCCCATTCCAGTGCCTCCCAGTCCATCCCAGTTCCAGTCCATCAGTCCCTCCCAGTCCCAGTTCCCCAGTGCTCCCAGTTCAGTACCTTCCCAGTCATCCACAGTCCCAGTTCATCCCAGTCCACCCCAGTCCATCCCAGTTCCCTCCCAGTCCATCCCAGTTCCATACTGGTGCTGTGGGGCCGAGCCGGGGGGGCGCTGAGCACGGCCCAGTCGGGTTCGAAGCCGGGATCGGGGGGGTCCTGGGGGGGGCAATGGGGGTCATTTGGGGTCATGGGGTCATGTAGGGTCACGGGGTCAATGAGGTCAAGGGAGGTTATGGGGTTGTGGGGTAAATGGGGGTTAAGGGGTCAATGAGGGGTCATGGGATCACGTGGGGGCTATGGGGTCAATGGGGGATCATGGGGTCAATGGGGGTCATAGGGTCAATGAGGGGTCATGGGGTCAATGGGTTCAAGGGAGGTTATGGGGTCATGGGGTCAATGGGGGTCATGAGCTCAATGGGGATTACGGGGTCAATGGACGGTCATGGGGTCAAAGGGAGCTACGGGGTCAATGGGGGTCATGGGGTCAATGGGGGGTTATGGGGTCAATGGGGGGTCACGGGGTCAATGGGGGTCATGGGGTCATGGGGTCAATGGGGGTCAATGGGGGTCACGTGGGGTCATGGGATCAATGGGTTCAAGGGAGATTATGGGGTCATAATGTCAGTGGGGGTCATGGGGTCAGTGGGGGTCATGGGGTCAATGGCGGTCATGGGGTCAATGGGGGCTATAGGTCAATGAGAGGTCATGGAGTCAATGGAGGGTCATGGAATCAATAAGAGGTCATGGGGTCAATGGAGGGTCATGGAATCAATAAGAGGTCATGGGGTCAATGGGAGGTTATGGGGTCAGGGGATCAATAGGGGTATGAATTTAATGGGGGCTATAGGGTCAACAAGAGGTCATGAGGTCAATGGGGGGGTCATGAGGTCAATAGGGGGTCATGGGGTCAATGAGGGGTCATGGGGTCGCGGGGTCAGCGTGTGTGACCTCGTCGTCAGTGGGGTCGCTGGGCTCCTCCAGGGGCTCCCATTGCAGCACCAGGCCCTGCGGCTGCAAACCAGTACAGACCAGTATGGACCAGCACAAACCAGTACACACCAGTATAAACCAGTACCGACCACTACGGCCCAGTACGAACCCATTGAGAGCAGAAATCCTCCTCCTCTCCCCCCCAGCATCCACTCCAGTTCTCCCAGTTCCCTCCCAGTACATCCCAGTCCCTCCCACTGCTTCCCATTATATCCCATTCTTTTCCACCCATCCCAGTTCCCCCCAGTGCCTCCCAGTTCCCCCCCAGTATATCCCAGTCCCCCCCAGTGCCCCCATTCCCTCCCAGTGCCCCCCATTCCCTTCCATTCCCCTCCCAAAGTGCCTCCCAGTATATTCCAGTCCCTCCCAATACTCTCCCAGTTCCCTCCCAGTGCCTCCCAGTATACCCCAATGCCTCCCAGTATATCCCAGTGCCCCCCATTCCCTCCCACTCCCCTCCCAAAATGCCTCCCAGTATATTCCAGTCCCTCCCAATACCCTCCCAGTTCCTCCCCAGTGCCCCCCATTCCCTCCCAGTCCCCTCCCAGTGCCTCCCAGTATATTCCAGTCCTTCCCAGTCCCTTCCCCGTCCCCTCCCAGTACATCCCAGTGCCTCCCAGTCCCCTCCCAGTGACTCCCAATGCCTCCCAGTATATCCCAGTGCCCCCCATTCCCTCCCACTCCCCTCCCAAAATGCCTCCCAGTATATTCCAGTCCCTCCCAATACCCTCCCAGTTCCTTCCCAGTGCCCCCCATTCCCTCCCAGTCCCCTCCCAGTCCCTCCCAATATATTCCAGTCCTTCCCAGTCCCTTCCCTGTCCCCTCCCAGTACATCCCAGTGCCTCCCAGTCCCCACCCAGTGAGTCCCATTCCCTCCCAGTATACCCCAATGCCTCCCAGTATATCCCAGTGCCCCCCATTCCCTTCCATTCCCCTCCCAAAGTGCCTCCCAGCATATTCCAGTCCCTCCCAATAGCCTCCCAGTTCCTTCCCAGTGCCTCCCAGTATACCCTAATGCCTCCCAGTGCCCTCCCAGTGCCCTCCCAGTCTCTCCCAGTCCCCTCCCAGTCCCTTCCCTGTCCCCTCTCAGTACATCCCAGTCCCTCCCAGTCCCTTCCCTGTCCCCGCCCAGTACATCCCAGTGCCTCCCAGTCCCCTCCCAGTGCCCCCCATTCCCTCCTAGTCCCCTCCCAGTGCCTCCCAGTATATTCCAGTCCCCTCCCAGTTTCCCCCATTCCCTCCCAGTGCCTCTCAATTCCCTCCCAGTGCCCCCCCATTCCCTCCCAATCTCATCCCAGTCCCCTCCCAGTGTCTCCCAGCCCTCCCCCGTCCCCTCTCAGTGCTCCTCATTCCCTCCCAGCGTCTCCCAGTGCCCCCCAGTTCATCCCAGTGCCCCCCCAGTCCATCCCAGTACCTCCCAGTTCATCCCAGTGCCCCCCATAATTCATTCCAGTGCCCTCCCAGTTCATCCCAGTCCATTCCAGTTCCCTCCCAGTCCATCCCAGTGCCCCCCCTCGCACCCCCTGCAGCAGCCGGAGGTTCCCGCTGACCCCCCCCTGGGGGGGGGCAGAGCTGAGACGGGGCACCGCAGCCATGGCGGGCAGCTGCAGCAGCACCTGGGGGGGGGGACACCAAAAATGTCACCAACAAGGTCACCCCCACTGTCACCCATTGCCATCCTCAGCGTCACCCCCGGCGTCACTGCCAGCGTCACCCATTGTCACCCCCAGCGTCACCCCCACTGTCATCCCGTCACCCCCACTGTCACCCCCCCTCTGTCACCCTCATTGTCACCCCCCAGCGTCACCCATTGTCACCCCCACTGTCACCAACACCGTCACCCCCATCGCCACACCCAGCGTCACCCACTGTCATCCTCAGTGTCACCCCCACTGTCACCTCAATGTCACCTGGTGGCACCCCCAGTGTCACCCTCGCTGTCACCCCCACTGTCACCCACTGTCACCTCCCAGTGTCACCCTGTCACCCACTGACAACCCCAATGTCAACCCCAGTGTCACTCTGTCACCCCCACTGTCACTCTCATTGCCACCCTGTCACCCCCAGTGTCACCCACTGTCCTTCCCACTGTCACTTTCACTGTCTCCCATTGTCACCCCCAGTGTCACCTTCACTGTCACCCACTGTCACTCTCATGGTCACCGTTAATGCCACCCGCGGTCACCCTTATTGTCACCCCCATTATCACCCTCATTGTCACCCCCATTGTCACTCTCATTGTCACCCACTGTCAGCATCGCTGTCACCCAACATCACCCTCATTATCATCCTCATTGTCACCCCCAATGTCACCCCCAGTGTCATCCTCATTGTCAACCACTGTCACCCCCACTGTCACCCATTGACATTCCCAATGTCACCCCCACTGTCACCCTCATTGTCACCCACTGTCACCCCCATTGTCACCCTCATTGTCACCCCCACTGTCACCCAGCGTCACCGTCATTATCACCCTCATTGTCACCCCCAATGTCACCCCCAATGTCACCCACTGCCATCCCTGGTGTCACCCTCATTGTCACCCACTGTCACCCCCACTGTCACCCTCATTATCACCCTCATTGTCACCCCACTGTCACCCCCGCTGTCACCCACTGCCATCCCCATTGTCACCCTCATTGTCACCCCCACTGTCACCCCCAATGTCACCCCCATTGTCACCCACTGTCACCCCCACTGTCACCCCCAACGTTTCCCCATTATCACCTTCATTGTCACCCCCACTGTCACCCATTGTCACCCCCATTATCACCCTCATTGTCACCCACTGCCATCCCCACTGTCACCCTCATTGTCACCCCACTGTCACCCCCAATGTCACCCCCATTGTCACCCACCTGGTCACCCCACTGTCACCCTGATGTCACCCCCATGTCACCCCCACTGTCACCCCCCTGTCACCCCCACTGTCACCCCCACCGATGTCACCTCCACTGTCACCCCCACTGTCACCCTCATTGTCACCCCCACTGTCACCCACTGTCACCCCCATTATCACCCTCATTGTCACCCCACTGTCACCCCCGCTGTCACCCATTGTCACCCCCACCCCGTGTCACCCCGTGTCACCTCATGTCACCCCATGTCACCCCATATCACCCCATGTCACCCCATGTCACCCCCAATATCACCCTCACTGTCACCCCCAGTGTCACCCACTGACACCCCATTGTCACCCTCACTGTCACCCCACTGTCACCCCCACTGTCACCCTCATTGTCACCCACTGCCATCCCCACTGTCACCCTCATTGTCACCCCACTGTCACCCCCACTGTCACCCCCATTATCACCCCCATTGTCACCCAATGTCACCCCCAGTGTCACCCTCATTACCACCCCCACTGTCACCCACTGTCACCCCCACTGTCACCCCCAACGTTTCCCCATTATCACCTTTATTGTCACCCTCATTGTCACCCCACTGTCACCCCCAATGTCACCCCCATTGTCACCCACTGCCATCCCCACTGTCACCCCATGTCACCCTCATTGTCACCCCACCACCTGTCACCCACATGTCACCCCACTGGTCCCACGATCCCCCACTGTCACCCCATTGTCACCCTCATTGTCACCCACATTGTCACCCATTGTCACCCCCACTGTCACACTCCATGTCACCCCCCCATTGTCACCCCCCATGGCACCCCATTGTCACCCCATGTCACCCCACTGTCACCCCACTGTCACCCCACTGTCACCCCATTGTCACCCACCACCCATGTCACCCCCACCCACTGTCACCCCCACTGTCACCCACTGTCACCCACACTGTCACACCACTGTCACCCCCACTGTCACCCCCACTGTCACCCCCATTATCACCCCCATTGTCACCCAATGTCACCCCCACTGTCACCCTCACTGTCACCCCCAATGTTTCCCCATTATCACCTTTATTGTCACCCTCATTGTCACCCCCACTGTCACCCTCTGCCACCCCCACTGTCACCCTCACTGCCACCCCCCCGCCCCCCATTGTCCCCCATTGTCCCCCACTGTCCCCCGCACCCCCATGTCACCCCACCCTATGACCCTTCCAGGTTCCCCCCCCCCCCCCCCAACCCCCCAGGTCTCCCCATCTTGGGGCCGCCCCCCCATTATCGCCGCCATGTTGGGTCAGAGGACGGAGCGTGACGTCAAAGCGGCGCGCGGGGGAGCGGGGGGGGCGCGGGGAGCGCCGCGGAGCGCGGGGAGAGGTAACGGGGGGGGCGGGGGGGGGGAGTGGGGACACGTGGGCTGCCGTGGGGCTCTGTGGGGCCCTATGGAGCTCTATGGGGTCCTATGAGTCTCTATGAGGCCCTATGGGGCCCTATGGGACCCTATGAGGCTCTATGGGACCCTATGAGGCTCTATGGGGCCCTATGAGTCTCTATGGGATCCTATGGGGCTCTATGGGACCCTATGAGGCTCTATGGGGCCCTATGATGCTCTATGGGGTCCTATGAGGCCCTATGGGGCTCTATGGGGTCCTATGGGCCTCTATGGGGCTCTATGGGACCCTATGAGGCTCTATGGGGTCCTATGATGCTCTATGGGACCCTATGAGGCTCTATGGGGCCCTATGAGTCTCTATGAGGGGTGGGGTCCTATGGGGCTCTATGGGACCCTATGAGGCTCTATGGGGCCCTATGATGCTCTATGGGGCCCTGTGAGGCCCTATGGGGATCTATGGGGCCCTATGGGACCCTATGGGTCCCTATGGGGTCCTATGAGGCCCTATGGGGCTCTATGGGGCCCTATGATTGGGATCTATGGGGCCCTATGGGGCCCTATGGGGCTCTATGGGGCCCTATGAGGTCTCTATGGGGTCTATGGGGCCCTATGGGACCCTATGGGCTCTATGGGGCCCTATGCGGCTCTATGGGGCCCTATGGGGCCCTATGGGGCTCTATGGGGCCCTATGGGACCCTATGGGTCGCTATGGGGTCCTATGAGGCCCTATGGGGTCTCTATGGGGCCCTATGAGGCCCTATGACGCACTATGGGGCCCTATGATGATCTATGGGGTCCTCTGGGACCCTATGGGGCCCTATGGGGATCTGTGGGGCTCTATGGGGTCTATGGGGCACTATGGGGCGCTATGGGGCTCTATGGGGCTCTATGGGGCGCTATGGGGCTCTATAGGGCGCTATGGGGCTCTATGGGGCTCTATGGGGTCTATGGGGCTCTATGGGGCGCTATGGGGCTCTATGGGGCTCTATGGGGCGCTATGGGGCTCTATGGGGCGCTATGGGGCTCTATGGGGCACAATGGGGCTCTATGGGGCCTTATGGGATCTCTATGGGGGCCTATGGGGTCCTATGGGGGGGGCCCTATGGGGCTTCTATGGGGCTCCTATGGGGCCTCTATGGGGCCTATGGGGGCCTATGGGGCCCTATGGGGGGGTCCTATGGGGCCCTATGGGGTTCTATGGGGTTTGTGGGGCTCTATGGGGCTATGGGGCTCTATGGGGCTCTATGGGGCTCTATGGGGCACTATGAGGTGTCATGTGGCCTCATAGGGCTCTAAGGGGCTCTAAGGGGCTCTATGGGGCGCTATGGGGCTCTATGGGGCGCTATGGGGCTCTATGGGGCGCTATGGGGCTCTATGGGGCTCTATGGGGCGCTATGGGGCTCTACGGGGCCCTATGCGGCTCTATGAGGCTCTATGGGGTGCTATGGGGCTCTATAGGGTGCTATGGGGCTCTATGGGGCCCTGTGAGGGTCTGTGGGGTCCTATGAGGCCCTGTGGGGCTCTATGGGATCCTGTGGGGTCTTGTGGGGCTCTATGGGGCCCTATGAGGTTCTATGGGGTCCTATGGGGCTCTATGTGGCTCTATGGGGTCGTATGAGGCTCTATGTGGCTCTATGGGGCTCTATGAGGCTCTATGGGGCCCTATGAGGCTCTATGAGGCCCTATGGGGCCCTATGGGGCACTATGGGGCTATGGGGGCCTATGGGGCTCTATGGGGCTATGGGGGCTCTATGGGGTCTATGGGGTATGGGGCTCTATGGGGCTCTATGGGGCTCTATGGGGCCCTAGGGGGCTCTATGGGGTGCTATGGGGGCTTCTATGGGGGGCCCTATGGGGTCTATGGGGTCCTATGGGGCTCTATGGGGGCCTATGGGACCCTATGGGGCTCTATGGGGTCCTATGGGGCTCTATGGGGCTCTATGGGGTCCTATGGGGCTATGGGGCTATGGGCCTCTATGGGGCTCTATGGGACCCTATGAGGCTCTATGGGGCCCTATGATGCTCTATGGGGTCCTATGAGGCCCTATGGGGCCCTATGGGGCCCTATGGGACCCTATGGGTCGCTATGGGGTCCTATGAGGCCCTATGGGGCTCTGTGGGGCCCTATGGGGCCCTGTGAGGGTCTGTGGGGTCCTGTGGGGCTTTATGGGGCCCTATGAGGGTCTATGAGGCCCTATGTGGCTCTATGGGGTCCATGAGGCCCTATGTGGCTCTATGGGGTCGTATGAGGCTCTATGTGGCTCTATGGGGCTCTATGGGGCTCTGTGAGGGTCTATGGGGTCCTATGGGGCCCTATGAGGTTTTATGAGACCCTATGAGGTTCTATGGGGCCCTATGAGGGTCTATGGGGTCCTATGAGGCTCTATGGGGCCCTATGAGGTTCTATGGGGTCCTATGGGGCTCTATAGTGTCCTATGAGTGTCTATGGGGCCCTATGAGGCTCTGTGGGGCCCTATGAGGGTCTGTGGGGTTCTATGAGGCTCTATGGGGTCCTATGATGGCTCTATGGGGCCTATGGGGGCCTATGGGGCCTATGGGGCCTATGAGGCCCTATGGGGCCCTCTATGGGGTCTGTGTGGCTCTATGGGGCCCTATGGGGTCTCGATATGGGGTCTATGGGGTCCTATGGGCTCTATGGGCCCTATGGGGGTCCTGTGAGGGCTCTGTGGGGCCCCTATGGGGCTCTATGGGGGGGCCCTATGAGGCTCTATGGGGCCCTATGGGGCTCTATGGGGTCTGTGGAGCTCTATGGGTCCCTATGAGGGCCCCGTCTATGGGGCCATCTATGGGGTCTGTGAACGGGTCCTATGGGGGTCTATGGGGCCCTATGGGGCCTCTATGGGGTGCTATGGGGGTCTATGAGGGTCTATGGGGGCTCTATGGGGTCCCTATGGGGCTCATGGGTCCTGGGGACCCCTATGGGGCTCTATGGGCCCCCTATGTATGGGGCCCTATATGGGGTCCCATATAGGGTCTGTGGGGTCCCTATGGGCTCTCTATGGGGGCTCCTATGGAGGCCCTATGATGGGGCTCTATTATGGTCCCTATGGGGCTCTATGGGGCCCTATGAGGGTCTGTGGGGTCCTATGAGGCCCCCTAGTGGGCCTATAGAGGCCCTTATGGGGCCCTATGGGCCCTCTATGGGGGCCCATATGAGGCCATATGGGGGCCCATATGAGGCCCATGGGGTCATATGAGTTCTCTTGGGCCCCCATACGGCGAGCCCATATAACCCCATGGGACCCTCATATGGGCCCCATAGGGTCTATAAAGTTCCATATAGGCCCTATAGGGTCGTCCATATAACCCCATGGCTTGACTATAATGGACCCCGTCCCCCATATGAGTTGCCCCCATGGAGCCCCCATGAACTATGGGGCTATAGGTCCCATATAAGGCCCTATAAATGGGGCCCCATAGGGTCCCAGATTAAACTCTTAGGGGCCCCTATATGCCCCATAGAAACCGCCATAGAGTCCCATAAAATGGGCTCTTGCAGCCCCATGGCCCAACAAAGGGAGCGCTGGGGGACCCTTATAGGGCCCTATAACCCCATGGAGCCCCATATACTCCCCCATAGAGGCCCCATATGACGGCATATAATCTGGAGGTCTCATAGAGGCTCCATGTAATTCCCTGGGGAACCCTATGTGGCCGGCTAAAACCCCATAAATGTGTCTTGCAGCCCCATGGCCCAACAAAGGGAGCGCTGGGGGACCCCATAGGGCCCCATATAACCCTATAGAGCCCCATATAACCCCATAGAGCCCCATAGAGTCCCATAGAGCCCCATGGAGTCCCATATAACCCCATATGGCCCCATAAAACCCCATTTAACCCCCTAAAACCCCATAAATGTGTCTTGCAGCCACATGGCCCAACAAAGGGAGCTCTGGGGGATCCCATAGGGCCTCATATAACCCCATAGAGCCCCATATAACCCCACATAGCCCCATATAACCCATAGAACCCATAGAGCCCCATAACCCCATATAACATAGAGCCCCGCATAGGGCCCCATAGAACCCCATAACCCCTATATGGCCCCCTAAAACCCCATAAATGTCTCTTGCAGCCCCATGGCCCAACAAAGGGAGCGCTGGGGGATCCCATAGGGCCTCATATAACAATATAGAGCCCCATATAACTCCATGGAGCCCCATAGAGCCCCATAGGACCCCATAGAGCCCCATAAAACCCCATATAACCCTATATGGCCCCCTAAAACCCCATAAATGTGTCTTGCAGCCCCATGGCCCAACAAAGGGAGCGCTGGGGGACCCCATAGGGCCCCATATAACCCCATAGAGCCCCATATAACCCCATAGAGCCCCATATAACCCCATAGAGCCCCATAGAGCCCCATATAACCCCATAGAGCCCCGTAGAGTCCCATATAACCCTATATGGCCCCCTAAAACCCCATAAATGTGTCTTGCAGCCCCATGGCCCAACAAAGGGAGCGCTGGGGGATCCCATAGGGCCCCATATAACAATATAGAGCCCCATATAACCCCATGGAGCCCCATATAACCCCATGGAGCCCCATAGAGCCCCATAAAACCCCATATAACCCTATATGGCCCCCTAAAACCCCATAAATGTGTCTTGCAGCCCCATGGCCCAACAAAGGGAGCGCTGGGGGACCCCATAGGGCCCCATATAACCCCATAGAGCCCCATATAACCCCATAGACCCCATAGGACCCCATATAACCCCATATAACCCCATATAACCCCCAAAAACCCCATATATATGGCCCCCTAAAACCCCATAAATGTGTCTTGCAGCCCCATGGCCCAACAAAGGGAGCGCTGGGGGACCCCATAGGGCCCCATATAACCCCATAGAGCCCCATATAACCCCATAGAGCCCTATATAACCCCATAGAGCCCCGTAGAGTCCCATATAACCCCATAGAGTCCTATATAACCCTATATGGCTCCCTAAAACCCCATAAATGTGTCTTGCAGCCCCATGGCCCAACAAAGGGAGCGCTGGGGGACCCCATAGGGCCCCATATAACCCCATAGAGCCCCATATAACCCCATAGAGCCCCATAGAGCCCCATATAACCCCATAGAGCCCCGTAGAGTCCCATATAACCCTATATGGCCCCCTAAAACCCCATAAATGTGTCTTGCAGCCCCATGGCCCAACAAAGGGAGCGCTGGGGGACCCCATAGGGCCCCATAGGACCCCATAGAGCCCCATATAACCCCATGGAGCCCCATATAACCCCATGGAGCCCCATAGAGCCCCATAAAACCCCATATAACCCTATATGGCCCCCTAAAACCCCATAAATGTGTCTTGCAGCCCCATGGCCCAACAAAGGG
>JARXNR010000133.1:0-49496 GCA_036346035.1 Crossoptilon crossoptilon | reverse complement strand
TGGAGGACTCAATTCTGTGGCTGGAGGACTGGGATGTGGGGCTGGAGGACTTGGTTGTGGGGCTGGAGGTCTGGGTGTGGGGCTGGAGGACTCAATTATGGAGGACCTGAGGTTTGTGGGGCTGGAGGACCCTGGGTTTGTGGGGCCTGGAGGACTGAGGTGTGCGGGCTGGATGGAGACTGCTTGTGGGGCTGGAGACTGAGTTGGGGGTGTGGGGCTCTGGGAGGACCTTGGATGTGTCTCCTTCCTTTCACTCTGTTGGAGGACTTCAGAGTCCTGTGTGTCTGGAGTACTAACTGTATGGGGGGCTAGGGGACATGACCGGTGTGGTGCTGGAGACTCACCTGTATGGCGGCTGGAGGACCGACTTGTGGGCTGGAGGGACTCAGTTATGGGGCTGGAGGGACTTGAGGTGGGGGGCCTGGAGGGCCGAAGGATGTGGGGCTGCCAGAGGAGCTGGTGATGTTGTGGGGCTGGAGGACTCTGGTTTATAGGGCTGGAGGACTGACTTGTGGGTATGGAGGACAGCCTTGTGGGGCCCTGGAGGACTCACTTTTGGTTTAGGCTGAAGGACCTGGGGATGTTATGGGCTGGAGGACCTCACTATATGGCGGCTGGGGGACTAAGAGTTGTGGGGCTGGAGGACCGACCATTTGAGATTAGGCTGAGCTCGACTTGTGGGTTGGAGGGACTCCATTTGTGGGGCTGGAGGACCGACTTGTGGGGCTGAGACGACCGGACTTGGTGGCTGGAGGACTCGGTTGGGGCTGGAGGACCGACTTATGGGTCTGGAGGACCGACTTGTGGGGCTGGAGGACTCACTTATGGGGCTGGAGGACCGACTTGTGGGTTTGGAGGACTCACTTGTGGGGCTGGAGGACTCACTTGTGGGGCTGGAGGACCGACTTGTGGGTTTGGAGGACTCAGTTATGGGTCTGGAGGACCGACTTGTGGGTTTGGAGGACTCACTTATGGGGCTGGAGGACTGACTTGTGGGGCTGGAGGACTGAGTTGTGGGTCTGGAGGACTAACTTGTGGGGCTGGAGGACTCAGTTATGGGTCTGGAGGACCGACTTGTGGGGCTGGAGGACTGACTTGTGGGTTTGGAGGACTCACTTGTGGGGCTGGAGGACCGACTTTTGGGTTTGGAGGACTCACTTATGGGGCTGGAGGACCGACTTTTGGGTTTGGAGGACCGACTTGTAGGGCTGGAGGACCGACTTGGTGGTCTTGGAGGACTCGGAGGACTGTTTTGGGCTGGAGGACGGGGTTGTGGGGCTGGAGGACTCATTTGTGGGGCTGGAGGACTGAGTTGTGGGGCTGGAGGACCGACTTGTGGGGCTGGAGGACTGAGTTATGGGTCTGGAGGACTCACTTGTGGGGCTGGAGGACTCACTTGTGGGGCTGGAGGACCGACTTGTGGGGCTTGAGGACCGACTTGTAGGGCTGGAGGACCGACTTGTGGATTTGGAGGACTGACTTGTGGGTCTGGAGGACCGACTTGTGGGTGTGGAGGACTCACTTATGGGGCTGGAGGACCAACCTGTGGGGCTGGAGGACTGAGTTATGGGTCTGGAGGACTCACTTGTGGTGCTGGAGGACTCATTTGTGGGGCTGGAGGACCAACTTGTGGGGCTGGAGGACTCAGTTATGGGTCTGAAGGACCGACTTGTGGGTTTGGAGGACTCACTTGTGGGGCTGGAGTACTGACTTGTGGGTTTGGAGGACTCACTTATGGGGCTGGAGGACCGACTTGTGGGTCTGGAGGACTCACTTGTGGGGCTGGAGGACCGACTTGTGGGGCTGGAGGACTCACTTGTGGGGCTGGAGGACCGACTTGTGGGTTTGGAGGACTGAGTTGTGGGTCTGGAGGACCGACTGGTGGGTCTGGAGGACCGACTTGTGGGTCTGGAGGACTCACTTGTGGGGCTGGAGGACCTACTTGTGGTGCTGGAGGACTCACTTATGGGGCTGGAGGACTGACTTGTGGGGCTGGAGGACCCACTTATGGGGCTGGAGGACCGACTTGTGGGTCTGGAGGACTCACTTGTGGGGCTGGAGGACCGACTTGTGGGTTTGGAGGACCCACTTATGGGGCTGGAGGACCGACTTGTGGGTCTGGAGGACTCACTTATGGGTCTGGAGGACTTCTGCCCCCCTTTCAGCTCCCCTCTGCTTTATTTCCCTGTTTTGGGCCGCAGCCAATCAGCGCTGACCCACTTTTCCCGGCCATCTCTCTTAAAGGGGCCGCGTCCCCTCGATGGCGTCCCCTCCTGTGTTCCTCTATGGGTGGTGGGGCCCACCGGTGTGACCCTTTTAAGAGAGCCTTATATGTGGGTCCTATGGGGAGAGACCCACATTGACCATAGAGTTTGTTGTGCATTTGCGGCCTGTTTGGCTTGCTCTCTATGGTCTTGGAGGACTGGTTGTGTTTGCGGCCTGTTTGGGTTCGACTCTGTGGTCCTGGAGGACTTAGGTTCTGTTTGAAGCCTGTTTGGGTTGGACTCTATGATCTTGGAGGATTCTTGTTCAGTTTGCGGTCTGTTTGTGTTGGTCTCTATGGTCATGGAGGACTTAGGTTCTGTTTGGGGCCTGTTTGGTTTGCACTCTATGGTCTTGGAGGACTGGTTGTGTTTGCGGCCTGTTTGGGTTGTGCTCTATGGTCGTGGAGGACTTAGGTTCAGTTTGTGGCCTGTTTGGCTTGGACTCTGTGGTCTTGGAGGACTGGTTCTGTTTGAGACCTGTTTGGGTTGGACTCTATGATGTTGGAGGACTGGTTGCGTTTGCGGCCTGTTTGGGTTGGACTCTATGGTCTTGGAGGACTGGTGTGTTTGCGGCTTGTTTGGGTCACACTCTATGGTCTTGGAGGACTGTGGTTGTGTTCGGGGCCTGTTTGGGTTGGACTCTATGGTCTTGGAGGTCCATGCTTCTAATTAGGTTCTGTTTGCATTGGACTCTGTGGTCTTGGAGGACTGGTAGTGTTTGGGGCCTGTTTGGGTCGCGCTCTATGGTCATGGAGGACTTAGGTTCTGTTTGGGGCCTGTTTGGTTCACACTCTATGGTCTTGGAGGACTGGTTCTGTTTGTGGCCTGTTTGGGTTGGACTCTATGGTCTTGGAGGTCCATGCTTCTATTTGGGTTCTGTTTGGCTTGCACTCTATGGTCTTGGAGGTCTTAGGTTCAGTTTGCAGCCTGTTTGGGTTGGACTCTGTGGTTTTGGAGGACTGGTTCTGTTTGAGGCCTGTTTGGGTTGGACTCTATGGTCTTGGAGGTCCATGCTTCTATTTGGGTTCTGTTTGGCTTGTACTCTATGGTCTTAGAGGACTGTGGTTGTGTTTGTGGCCTGTTTGGGTCACACTCTATGGTCTTGGAGGGCTGTGGTTGTGTTTGCGGCCTGTTTGGGTTGGACTCTATGGCCTTGGAGGTCCATTCTTTTATTTGGGTTCTGTTTGGCTTGCACTCTATGGTCTTGGAGGCTTGTGATTCTGTTTGGGCCTGTTTGGGTTGGACTCTGTGGTCTTGGAGGACTGGTTGTGTTTGCGGCCTGTTTGGGTTGGACTCTATGGTCTTGGAGGCTTGTGGTTCTGTTTGGGGCCTGTTTGGTTCACACTCTGTGGTCTTGGAGGACTGTCATTCAGTTTGCGGCCTGTTTGGGTTGGACTCTATGGTCTTGGAGGTCTATGCTTCTAATTGGGCTCTATTTGTGTTGGACTCTATGGTCTTGGAGGACTGGTTGTGTTTGCGGCCTGTTTGGGTCGCACTTTATGGTCTTGGAGGACTGTGGTTTAGTTTGCGGCCTGTTTGGGTAGAACTCTGTGGTTTTGGAGGACTGGTTCTGTTTGCGGCCTGTTTGTGTTGGACTCTATGGTCTTGGAGCACTGTCATTCAGTTTGGGGCCTGTTTGGGTTGCACTCTATGGTCTTGAAGGACTGTGGTTCTGTTTGGGGCTGGGTTGGCTTGAACTCTATGGTCTTGGAGGACTGGTTTAGTTTTGGTCCTGTTTGGGTCGCACTCTATGGTCTTGGAGGACTGTCATTCAGTTTGTGGCCTGTTTGATTTGCACTCTATGGTCCTGGAGGACTGATTGTGTTTGGGGCCTGTTTGGGTTGGACTCTATGGTCTTGGAGGACTCTCAGTTTGCAGCCTGTTTGGTTCGCACTCTATCGTCTTGGAGGACTGTCATTCAGTTTGGGGCCTGTTTGGGTCGCACTCTATGGTCCTGGAGGACTGTTGTTTTGTTTGCGGCCTGTTTGGGTCGGGCTCTATGGTTGTGGAGGACTGGTTGTATTTGGTCCTGTTTGGGTTGGACTCTATGGTCTTGGAGGACTGTCATTCAGTTTGCGGCCTGTTTGCGATGGACTCTATGGTCTTGGAGGGCTTAGGTTCAGTTTGGGGCCTGTTTGGGTCGCACTCTGTGGTCTTGGAGGACTGTGGTTCTGTTTGAGGCCAGTTTGGGTCAGACTCTATGGTTTTGGAGGACTGGTTGTGTTTGCGGCCTGTTTGGGTCGCTCTCTATGGTCTTGGAGGACTGTGGTTCTGTTTGGGGCTGGGTTGGCTTGAACTCTATGGTCTTGGAGGTCCAATGCGAGCCTTAACTTGGAGCTTGTTTCTCTCTCCCCATTCAGGGCACCCGAGTTTGGATCCCTGACCCTGAGGAGGTTTGGAAATCAGCAGAGATCAGCCAGGATTACAAAGAAGGCGATCGGAGCCTCCATCTACAGTTGGAAGATGGCACTGTAAGGAAAATCCTCCAAAACTCTATGGTTCCCCATGGGAGTTCCTTGGTCCTCCAAATCTCTATGGTTCCCCATGGGAGTTCCTTGGTCCTCCAAATCTCTATGGTTCCCCATGGACCTCCATGGTCCTCCAAAACTCTATGGCTCCCCATGGTCCTCCAAAACTCTATGGTTCCTCATGGATCTCCACGGTCCTCCAAATCTCTATGGTTACTCATGGATCTCCACAGTCCTCCAAACCTCTATGGTTCCTTATGGACTTCCTTAGTCCTCCAGAACTCTATGGTTCCCCACGGACCCCCCCAAAGCAACGAACTCTATGGTTCCCAATGGGCTTCCACAGTCCTCCAAAACTCTATGGTTCCCAATGAACCTCCACAGTCCTCCAAATCTGTATGGTTCCCCATGGACTTCCTTAGTCCTCCAAATCTCTGTGCTTCCCCATGGATTTCCTTGGTCCTCCAAAACTCTATGGTTGTTCATGAACCTCCACGGTCTTCCAAACCTCTGTGGTTCCTTATGGACTTCCACGGTCCTCCAAATCTCTATGGTTCCCAATGAACCTCCACGGTCCTCCAAACCTCTATGGTTCTTTACGGCCTTCCATAGTCCTCCAAAACTCTATGGTCCCCTATGGATCTCCACGGTCCTCCAGAACTCTATGGTTGCCCACGGACCTCCACAGTCCTCCAACTCTCTATGGTTCCTTAGGGACTTCCATAGTCCTCCAAAACTCTATGGTTCCCCATTGACCTCCACAGTCCTCCAACTCTCTATGCTTCCTTACAGACTTCCGTAGTCCTTCAAAACTCTATGGTTCCCCATTGACCTCCACAGTCCTCCAAATCTCTATGGTTCCTTACGGACTTCTATGGTCCTCCAAAACTCTATGGTTCCCCATTGACCACCACACTCCTCCAAATCTCTATGGTTCCTTACAGATTTCTATAGTCCTCCAAAACTCTATGGTTGCCCACGGACCTCCACAGTCCTCCAACTCTCTATGGTTCCTTAGGGACTTCCATAGTCCTCCAAAACTCTATGGTTCCCCATTGACCACCGCAGTCCTCCAACTCTCTATGGTTCCTTACAGACTTCTGTAGTCCTCCAAAACTCTATGGTCCCCTATGGATCTCCACGGTCCTCCAGAACTCTATGGTTGCCCACGGACCTCCACAGTCCTCCAACTCTCTATGGTTCCTTACGGACTTCCATGGTCCTCCAAACCTCTATGGTTCCCCGCAGAGCGCCGAACCCCCATCTCTATGGTTTCCTTTGCAGCTCTATGATCTCCCCGTCGAAGCCAACGGCCGCGGCCTTCCCTTCCTCCGCAACCCCGACATTTTGGTGGGGCAAAACGACCTGACGGCCCTCAGCCACCTCCACGAACCCGCCGTGCTGCACAACCTCAGGGTTCGCTTCGTCGAGTCCAACCTCATCTATACTTACTGTGGTGAGGGGGATGTGGGGCTGGAGGACTGGGGTGTGGGGCTGGAGGACCGACATGTGGGGCTGGAGGACTGGGGTGTGGGGCTGGAGGACTTAGTTGTGGGGCTGGAGGACCTGTGTGTGGGGCTGAGAACTGAGATGTGGGGCTGGAGGAGTCGGGTGTGGACCTGGTGGAGTCGGATGTGGGGCTGGAGGACTGGGGTGTGGGGCTGGAGGACTCACTGGAGGACTTGGAGGAGGGGGTCCCTATGGGCTGGAGGACTGGGCTGGGGGGCTGGAGGACTCACTTATGGGGCTGGAGGACTTATCTGGTGGGGCTGGAGGACCTTGGGGTCCCTATGGGGCTGGAGGACTGGGGGTGGGGGCTGGAGGACTGGATGTGGGGCTGGGGACTCTTGGGGGGGGCTGGAGGACTGGGGGGTGGGAAGTGACTGGTGTGGGGCTGGAGGACCTTGGTGTGGGGCTGGAGGACCTGGATGTGGGGCTGGGGACTCTGCAGGGGCTGGAGGGGCTGGGGACATGGGGGGGGGCCTCGGTGGGGACTGGAGGGGGTCTGGGTGTGGGCTGGAGGAACTGGGGTGGGGCTGGAGGACTCAATATGGGGCTGGAGGACTCTTGGATGTGGGGCTGGAGGGGATCTTGGGGGCTGGAGGACTGAGATATGGGGCTGGAGGACTTGGGTGTGGGGCTGGAGGACCTTGGTGTGGGGCTGGAGGACACGGATATGGGGCTGGAGGACTGGGATGGGGGGCTGGAGGACTGGGGGGGGCTCAGCTGGAGGGACTTGGTGGGGGTCTGGGGACTGGGGGGGACTGGGGTTGGGGATCTGGCGGGGAACTGGGGATCCTAAGGGAGGACTTGGGTGCGGGGCTGGAGGACTGGTGTGGGGGCTGGAGGACTTGGGATGTGGGGATGGGGACTTTGGATGTGGGGCTGGAGGACTCATGGGGTGGAGGACTCAATGGGGGGGAGGACTTGGCTGTGGGGCTGGAGGACCTCGGGTGGGGGGGCTGGGGGACTCGATATGGGGGCTGGAGGGATGGGGGGATGGGGACCTATGGGACTCATGGGCTGGGGACTTTTCCGTAGTGGGTTGTGGGGCTGGAGGACTGGTGGGCGGGGCTGGAGGACTGGTGGGCTGGGGGCTGGGGGCGTGGGGCTGGAGGACTGGGGGACGTCTAATGGGCTTTGCATGGGGACTGGTGGGCGGGGCTGGAGGACTGGTGGGGGCTGGGGACTGGAGGATCCCTAATAGGGGTGGGGGCTGGGGGACTGGGGGGGGGGCTGGAGGACTGGGGGGCGGGGCTGGGGACTTAGGTGGGGGGATGGGGGACTTGGGAATGGGGGGCGGGATGGGGGGGCTGGGGATCCTGGATGGGGTATACGGAACTGGAGGACCTGGGGGTGGGGCTGGAGGACTTGGGGGCGGGGCTGGAGGACTGGTGGGCGGGGCTGGAGGACTGGTGGGCGTGGCTGGAGGACTGGTGGGCGGGGCTGGAGGACTTAGGATTCCTAATAGGGCTTTGCAATGGGGGTGGGAAAAGGGGCGGGGCTGGAGGACTTGGGGGCGGGGCTGGAGGACTGGTGGGCGGGGCTGGAGGACTGGTGGGCGGGGCTGGAGGACCTGGGGGGGTGGATGGAGGGGTGGCTCTATGGGGGGCTGGAGGAAAGGGGGGCGTGGGCTGGTGGGGACCTAAAGGGGCGGGGCTGGAGGACTTGGGGGCGGGGCTGGAGGACTGGGGGCGGGGCTGGAGGACTCGGGGCCGGGGCTGGAGGACTGAGGATCCCTAATAGGGTATTGCAATGGGGGTGGGAAAAGGGCGGCTGGGGTCTTATGGGGTCTGTGGGGGTCTCTATTTCGACTGGAGGACGTGGGGGGGCTTATGGGGTCTATGGGTCGTATGGGGAATGGGGTGGAGGAACTCTATGGGTCTAATGGGGTCTCTATGGGGTGGGTGGGGGTTCTAATGGGGGGGTCCCATGGGTGGGTTCTATGGGGTTCTTATGGGGTCCCTATGGGGTCTCTATGGGGATCTTATGGGGGTTCTATGGGGTCTATGGGGTCCCTATGGGGTTCTATGGGTATGGGGTCCTGGGGTCTTATGGGTCCCCTATGGGGTCTATGGGGTCTTCTATGGGGTCCTATGGGGTCTTTGGTCCCATATGGGTTCTATGGTCTATGGGGTCCCTTATGGGGTCCTATGGGGTCTCTATGGGGTCCTATGGGGTCTTATGGGGTCCCTAGGGGTCTCTATGGGGTCTATGGGGTCTATGGGGTCTCTATGGGGTCTATGGGGGGGCTATGGGGTCCCTATGGGGGCTTATGGGGTCCTATGGGTCCTATGGGGTCCTATGGGGTCTCTATGGGGGATGGGGGGTCCTATGGGGTCCTATATGGGGTCACTATGGGGTCCTGTGGGGTCTTCTATGGGGTCTATGGGGGTCTGGGGTCTCTATGGGGTCTATGGGGTCCCATATGGGGTCTTATGGGGTCTTATGGGTCCTATGGGGGTCTTATGGGGTCCTATGGGGTCCTATGGGGGGGCCATGGGGTCTATGGGGTTATGGGGTTGCTATGGGGTCGCTATGGGGTCCCTTATGGGGTCTCTATGGGGGTCTTTGGGGTCTATTGGGGTTCTATGGGGTCCTATGGGGTCTTCTATGGGGTCTATGGGGTCCCATGGGGTCCTATAGGGTCCCTAGGGGGCTATGGGGTCCCTATGGGGTCTCTATGGGGCCATTATGGGGTCGTATGGGTCTATGGGGTCTATGGGGTCTATGGGGTCTGTGGGGTCATTGGGGGTCCCTATGGGGTCTATGGGGTCCTATGGGGTCTTATGGGGTCCTATGGGGTCTTTCTATGGGGTCATTATGGGTCCCTATGGGGTCACTGGGGGGGCTATGGGGGTCCTATGGGGGTCTATGGGGTCCCATGGGGTTTTATGGGGTCCCATGGGGTCTCTATGGGATCCTATGGGATCCTATGGGGTCCTTGGGGTCTATGGGTTTCTCTTCTATGGGGTCTATGGGGTCCCTATGGGGTCTATGGGGGGGCCTATGGGGTCTCTATGGGGTCCCTATGGGGTTCTATGGGGTCTCTATGGGGTCCCATTGGGTTCTATGGGGTCTTATGGGGGGTCCTATGGGTCTATGGGGTCCCTATGGGGTACCCATGGGGTCCCTATGGGTCCCTTGGGGTTGGGGGGTCTTATGGGGTTCTTATGGGGTCCTATCGGGTCACTATGGGGTTCTATGGGGTCGTATGGGATTCTGTGGGGTCCTATGGGATCTTGTGGGGTCCTATGGGGTTGTATGGGGTCCTATGGGGTCCTATGGGGTTCTATGGGGTCCTATGGGATCCTATGGGGTTCTATGGGGTCCTATGGGGTTCTGTGGGGTCTCTATGGGGTCTCTATGGGGTCTTTATGGGGTCTGTGGGGTCTCTATGGGGTCTTTAGGGGGTCTTTATGGGGTCTATGGGGTCCCTATGGGGTCTCTATGGGGTTTGGGGGTCCCTGTGGGGTCCCTATGGGGGGTCCCTATGGGGTCTTATGGGATCCTATGGGGTCCTATGGGTCCTCTATGGGGGTCCCTATGGGGGTCTCTCTGGGTTTCCCTATGGGGTCCCATTGGGTTCTATGGGGTCCCATTGGGTTCTATGGGGTTGCTATGGGTCTCTATGGGGTCCCATATGGGGTCCCTATGTGGTCCCTATGGGGTCCCTATGGGGTCCCTATGGGGTCTCTATGGGATCTCTCTGTGTCCCTATGGGGTCCCTATGGGGTCCCTATGGGGTCTCTATGCGTCCCTATGGGGTCCCAATGGGGTCTTTATGGGATCTCTAAATATGCGTCCCTATGGGGTCCCTATGGGGTCCCTTTGGGGTCCCTATGGGGTCTCTGGGGTCCTATTGGGGTCTGTGGGGCTCTTATGGGGTCTTATGGGGTCGTATGGGGTCTTATGGGGTCTATGGGTCCCTACGGGGTCCCTGTGGTCCCTATGGGATCCCATGGTGTCTGTGGGGTCCTGTGGGGCCCTATTGGTTCTGTGGGGTCCTTTGGGGTCCTTATGGGGCCCTATGGGGCCCTATTGGTTCTATGGGGTCTTATGGGGTCCTTATGGGGTCCTGTTGGTTCTATGGGGTCTTATGGAGTCCTATTGGTTCTATGGGGTCCTTATGGGGTCTCTATGGGGTCCTATTGGTTCTATGGGGTCTCTGTGGGGCTTATGGGGTCCCTGTGGGTCCTATGGGGTCCTATGGGGGCCTATGAGACTCTATGGGGTCCTATGGGGTCTTATGGGGTCCTATGGGGTCCTATGGGGTCTATTATGGGGTCCCCTATGGGGTCCCACGGGGGGGCTAGGGTCCTATGGGGTCTATGGGGGTTATATGGGTCTTATGGGTCTCCCATGGGGTCCTATGGGGAACTATGGGGTCCTATGGGGGGGTCCCTGTGGGTCCTATGGGGTCCCTATGGGGTTCTATGGGGTCCCTATGGGTCTCTATGGGTTCTATGGGGTCCTGTGGGGTTTATGGGGGTCCCATGGGGGTCCCTATGGGGTCCCCATGGGGTCCCTATGTCTCTCTATGGGGTCTCTATGGGGGCTTATGGGGTCTCTACGGGGTCCTATGGGGGCCCATTGGTTCCTATGGGGCTCTATGGGGTCTGTGGGGCTCTATGGGGTCCCTATGGGGTCAGTGTGTCCCTATGGGGTCCCTATGGGGTCCCTATGGGATCTCTATGGGGTCAGTGTGGCCCTATGGGGTCAGGGTGTCCCTATGGGGTCCCTATGGGGTCCTATGGGGTCCTATGGGGTCCTATGGGGTCCCATGGGTCTCTATGGGGTCCCATGGGGGGTCCTATGGGGTCCCTATGGGTCACTATGGGGTTCTATGGGGTCCCTGTGGGGTCCTATGGGGTCCTATGGGGTCCCATGGGGTCCTATGGGGTCCTATGGGGTCTTATGGGGTCCTTATGGGGTTCTTATGGGGTCCCATATGGTCTATATGGGGTCCCATGGGGTCCCTATGGGGGTCCATGGGGTCTTATGGGGTTCATATGGGTCCCTATGGGTCCTATGGGGGCCCCATGGGTTCTATGGGGTCCCTATGGGTCCTATGGGGTTTCTGGGTGTCCCATGGGGGTCCTATGGGGTCCCTATGGGGTCTGTGGGGTCCCTATGGGGTCTCTGGGTTTCAATGGGTCCCTATGGGGTCGATGGGGTCCCTATGGGGTCCCTATGGGGTCTATGGGTCCTATGGGGTCCCTGGGGTCCCTATGGGGTCCCTGGGGGGGGGGGTATGGGGTCCCCTATGGTTCTATGGGGTCTCTATGGGGGGGGCATGGGTCCCTATGGGGTCCCTATGGGGTCCCTATGGGGTCCCTATGGGGTCTATGGGGTCCCTATGGGGTCTATGGGGTCCTATGGGGTCCCATGGGGTCTATGGGGTCCCTATGGGGTCCCTATGGGGTCCCTATGGGGTCTTTCTGGGGCTCTATGGGTCAATATGGGACTCTATGGGGTTCTGTGGGGTCCCTATGGGGTCTCTATGGGTCCCTATGGGGTCCCTATGGGGTCTATGGGTCCCAATGGGTCCCTATGGGGTCTGTGGGGTCCCTATGGGATTTATGGGGTCCCTATGGGGTTTATGGGTTTCAATGGGTCCCTATGGGGTCTGTGGGGTCCCTATGGGGTCTATGGGTCCCTATGGGGTCTGTGGGGTCCCTATGGGGTCTATGGGGGTCCCTGGGGGGGTCCCTATGGGGTCCCATATGGGGTGGTATGGGGTCATATGGGGCCATATGGGGTCCTATGGGGTCCTGTGGGGTCCATGGGGGGTCCCATGGGGTCCCATATGGGGTCCCATGGGGTTCTATGGGATTCTATGGGGTCCCATTGGGTTCTATGGGGTCCCATTGGGTTCTATGGGGTCCTATTGGGGTCTGTGGGGTCCCATATGGGTCTATATGGGGTCCAATGGGGTCTCTATGGGGTCTATGGGGTCCCCTATGGGGGGGTCTTATGGGGTCCAATGGGTCCCTATGGGGTCCTATGGGGTCCCTATGGGGTCCCTATGGGGTCCCTGGGGTCCCTGGGGTCCCTGGGGTCCCATGGGGTTCTATGGGGTTCTATGGGGTCCCCATGGGGGTCCCATGGGGTCCTATGGGGTCTATGGGGTCCCTATTGGGTCCTATGGGGTCCCATTGGGGGGGTCTATGGGGGTTCTATGGGGTCCCTATGGGGGTTTATGGGGTCTTATGGGGTTTATGGGGGGTCCCATTGGGGTCCTTTGGGGTCCCATATGGGGGGGTCTCCCATATGGGGTTCCTATGGGGTCCCATGGGGTCCTATGGGGTTGGGTTTATATGGGGTCCCTATGGGGGTCCAGTGGGGTCCCTATGGGGTCCCATGGGGTCCCATTGGGTTCTATGGGATTCTATGGGGTCCCATTGGGTTCTATGGGGTCCCATTGGGATCTATGGGGTTCCAATGGGCTCTATGGGGTCCCATGGGGTTCCATATGGGTCCTATAGGTCCCTATGGGTCCCATGGGGTCCCATTATGGGGGTCCCTATGGGTCTATGGGGTCCCATGGGGGTTTCTATGGGGTCCCTATGGGATTCTATGGGGTCCCATTGGGTTCTATGGGGTCCCAATGGGGTCCCATAGGTCCTATGGGGGGTCCCATTGGGTCCCATGGAGTCCCATGGGGTCCCTATGGGGTCTTATGGGGGGTCCATGGGGTCTATGGGGTCCCATATGGGTCTATTGGGGTCCCTATGGGGTCCCTATGGGTTCTATGGGGTCCCCATGGGGTCAATGGGTCCCTATGGGTTCTATGGGGTCCCTATGGGTTCTATGGGGTCCCCATGGGGTCAATGGGTCCCTATGGGTTCTATGGGGTCCCTATGGGTTCTATGGGGTCCCCATGGGGTCTATGGTCCCATTGGGTCTTCTATGGGGTCCCATTGGGGTCTATGGGGTCTATGGGGTCCCATTGGGTTCTATGGGGTCTATGGGGTCCCATGGGGTCCCATTGGGTTCTATGGGCGCCCATGGGGTCCCATTGGGTTCTATGGGGTCCCATTGGGTTCTATTGGGTTCTATGGGGTCCCATTGGGTTCTATGGGGTCCCATTGGGTCCCATTGGCTTCTATGGGGTCCCATTGGGTTCTATGGGGTCTTATGGGGTCCTTATGGGGTCTTATGGGGTCCTTGGGTCTATGGGGTCCCTGGGGTTCTATGGGGTCCCATGGGGTCCCATGGGGTCCCTTTGGGGTCATGGGATCCCATTGGGATCTATGGGGTTCCATGGGTTCCCATGGGGTCCCATGGGGTTCCATGGGATTCTATGGGGTCCCACTGGGTTCTATGGGGTCCCATTGGGTTCTATGGGGTCCCATTGGGTTCTATGGGATTCTATGGGATCCCATTGGGTTCTATGGGGTCCCATTGTGTCCCATTGGTTTCCCATGGGGTTCCACCCCCCTGCCCCCATGGGTGCCCCACCCCCCCCCCACCATGGGTGCCCTCACCCATTCCCTCTGCATCCATGGTGCCCCCCCATTCCTCTATGGGTGCTCACCTTCTGATCCCATGGGTGTCCCATTTGTGATCCTATGGGTGCCAACTCCCCCCCCTACACCCATGGGTGCCATCACCAGCCCCATGGGTGCTCTCCTGACCCCATGGGTGCCCACCCCCCTTCTGCACCCATGGGTGCTTTCCCCTGATCCCATGGGTTCCCCATCCCTGCACCCATGGGTGCCCACCCACCCTCTGCACCCATGGGTGCCTCCCCAGCCCCATGGGTGCCCCACTGACTTCATGGGTGCCGTCCGGAGCTCCATGGGTGCTCTCCCAACCCCATGGGTGCCCACCCATCCTCTGCACCCATGGGTGCCTCCCCAGCCCCGTGGGTGCCCCCCTGACCCCATGAGTGCCTCATTTGTGATCCTATGGCTGCTCTCCCTTTCCCTGCACCCATGGGTGCCCCATTCTTGGTCCTATGGGTGCCCACCCTCCTTCTGCACCCATGGGTGCCCTCCTCCAGTCCCACAGGTGCCCCCCTGACCGCATGGGTGCCGCATTCCTCCATCCATGGGTGCCCACCCATTCCCTGCACCCATGGGTGCCCCATTCTTGGTCCTATGGGCTCCCACCCCCTCTTCCCACTGCACCCATGGGTGCCTCCGTAGCCCCATGGGTGCCCCACTGACTTCATGGGTGCCGTCCTAAGCTCCATGGGTGCTCTCCCAACCCCATGGGTGCCCTCCCCTCATCCCATGGGTGCCCCCCTGCCCTCCTGGGTGCCCCATGCCTGCACCCACGGGTGGCCACCCACCCTCTGCACCCATGGGTGCCTCCCCAGCCCCATGGGTGCCCCACTGACTTCATGGGTGCCGTCCTAAGCTCCATGGGTGTTTTCCCAACCCCATGGGTTCCCACCCATCCTCTGCACCCATGGGTGCCTCCCCAGCCCCGTGGGTGCCCCCCTGACCCCATGGGTGCCGCATTTGTGATCCTATGGCTGCTCTCCCTTTCCCTGCACCCATGGGTGCCCCATTCTTGGTCCTATGGGCTCCCACCCCCTCTCCCCCCAGCACCCATGGGTGCCCCATCCGTAGCCTTCCATTGGCCCCCATCAGCTCCTCCAGGCCTCAACATTCCCCCGAGCTCAGGCCGCCCGCACCCATGGGTGCTCTCAAGGGTGGGTGGGTGGGTGGGAAGGGGGGCGGGGGGGCACCCAGGGGTGCCGCCATCCCATAATAACCCGCTTTTCCCTCTTCTGCAGGCCGAACACGAGCGCAACTACCACATCTTCTACCAGCTCTGCGCCTGCGCCCACCTCCCCCAGTTCCGAAGCCTGGCGTTGGGTGAGCAGCACCCATGGGTGGCCCCCCCATCCCCCCCCCACCCCACCCCACCCCACCCCCGCCATCTTGGAATGCGGCTTCAAACCCTTTTTTTCTGTTTTCTAGAAAGTTCCGAGCGTTTCTTTTATACCTGCCAAGGAGGGGAGGCCGCCATCGACGGGGTGGACGACGGCGAGGAGATGGAAAAGACCCAGAATGCCTTCAAAACGTTGGGTGAGGGGGGGGTTTTACCTGCCAGGACCTGCTTGGAGGACTCAATTTTGGACCATAGAGTTTCACCCCATGGGGGTGGCAAGTGGCCGCTTTCCTCTTGGAGGACTCCATTTTGGGCTCCCTAGTCCTCCACAACCATAGAGTTGCGCTCTATGGAGGTACAGAGAGGCCTCTATGTCCCTATAGGAGTTCCGGCTCCCTTCCCTTTCCCTTCCCCCTTTTCCCCTCCCCCCCTTTTCTCCCTCCCCCTTCTTTCTCCTTTCCTTTTTTTCTCCCCCCTTTCCTTTCCCCCTCCTTTTCCTCCCTTCCCCTTTCCCTCTTTTCCCTCCTTTTCCCCCCCTTCCCCTTCCCCATCTCCTTCCCCCCCCCCCCCTTCTTCCCTCCTTTCTCTCCCTCCCTTCCCCTTTTTCCTCCCTTCTTTCCTTTCTTTTTTCCCTTCCCCTCCCCCTTCCCCCCTCCTTTCCCCCCTCTCCCCCTTTTCCCCACTTTCTTCCCCCCCCCCCTTCTCCTCTTCCCCCTCCCCCCCCTCCTTTCCCTTTCTTTCCTCCCCCCCTCCCCTCCCCCCTTTCCTTTCCCCCCCCCACCTTTCCCCTTTTTCCCCCCCTCCCTTTCTCCCCTTCTTTTCCCTCCCCCCTTTCCTTTTTTTCCCCTCCTTTTCCCCCCCCTCTCCCTTTCCCCCCCTCTTTCCCCCCCTTTTTCCCCCCCCCCCCCCCTTCCCCCTCCCCTCCCTTCTCCTTCCTTTCCCCTTCCCCCTCTTTTCTCCCCCCCCCTTTTCTTCCTTTCCTTCCCTTTCCCCTTCCTCTCCCCTGCCCCCTTTTCCCTTTTCCCTTCCCCCCCCCCCCCTTTTCCCTTCCCCCTCCTCCTTTTTTCCCCTTTCCCCCTTTTTCCCTCCTTTTCCTCCCTTCCCCTTCCTCCCCCCCCCCCGGTTCCCCCTCCCCCCCCCCCCCCTTTTCTCTCCCTTCCCCTTTTTTCCTCCCCTTCTCTTCCCTTTTTTTCCCCCCCCCCTCACTTTTTTCTTTCCCCTTCTCCCCCTCCCCCCTTTCCCCTCCCCCCCTCCCCTCCCTTTTTCCCCCCCTTCCCTCCCTTTTCTTCCCCCCCCCCCCCCCCCCTTCCCCTTTCCCCCCCCCCCTTTTTTTTCTTTTCCCCCTCTCCCCCTTCCTCCTTTTTTTTCCCCCCCCCCCCCCTTTCCCCCCCCCCCCCCCTTTTCCTCCCCCCCCCCCCCCCCCTTCCCCCCCCCCCCCTTCCCCTTCCCCCCCTTCCTCCCTTTTTTTTTTCCCCCCCTTTTCCCCCTTCCCCCCCCCTTTTTCCCTCTCCCTCCCCCCCCCTTTTCCCCCCCCCTTTTCCCCCCCCCCCCTTTCCCCTTTTCCTTCCATCCCCCCCCTTTTTCCCCTTCCCCTCCCCCCCCCCCCCCTTTCTCCCCCTTCTCCTTTTCCTTCCTTTCCCCCCCCTTCCCCCCCCCCCTTCTCCCTCCCCTTCCCCCCCCCCTTTCTTCTCCCCCCCCTCCCCCTTTCCTCCTTCCCCCCCCTTCTTTTTCCCTTTCCCCCCCCCTTTCCCCCCCTTCCCTTCCCTTTTCCCCTTCCCCCCCCCTCCCCCCCCCCCCCCCTTTCCCCCTTCTTTCCCCCTTTTCCCTTCCCCAACTTCCCCCCCCCCCCTCCCCCTCCCTCCCCCGCCCCCCCCCCTTGGCTCCCTCCCCTTCCCCCCCCCTCCCCTCCCCCCTTTCCTTCCTCCTTTCCCTTTTTTCCCTTCCCCCCCCCCCCCCCCTTCCCCCCTTCCCTTTTTTTTCCTCCCCCTTCCCCTTTTTTCCCTTTTCCCCTCCCCCCTTCCCCTTTTCCCCCTTCTTCCTCCCCCCCCCCCCTTTTCCCCTTCTTCCCCCCCCTCCCCTTTTCCTTTCCTTTCCCCTCTTCCCCCCCTCCCCTTTTTCCCCCTCTTTCTTCCCTCTCCTTTTCCCCTTTCCCTTTCCTTCTTTCTTTCCCCCTTTTCTTTCCCCTCCCCCCTCCCTCTTCCTCCCTTTCTTTCTCTCCCTCTCCCCCCCCCCACCCCCCCCCCCTTCCTGCCACCGCCTCATCCACGCGGCGACGGAAAGCTACGAGAAAAACATGGCGGCCACGCAGGTCCTGGCAGCTCGAGACGCTTTGGCCAAATTCCTTTACGCCCGTCTCTTCTTTTGGGTCCTGGAAATCCTCAACGGGGCTTTGAGGGGAGGGAAGGAAAGGCAACGCTTCATCGGGGTGCTGGATATTTATGGGTACGGATACGGGGTTATGGGGTCGTTTGGGAGGGGGGGGGGGGAGGAGCTGAAAGACCCCATAGGACCCCATACGACCCCATAGAATCCCATAAAACCCCATAGGACACAGTGGACCCCATATTACCCCACAGACTCCATAGAACCCCATAAGACACCATAGGACCCCACAGGACCCCATAGACACCATGGGACCCCATAAGACACCATAGAGACCCATCCAAGACCCTATAGGACCCCCATAGGACCCCATAGAGACCCATAGGAACCCCAAAGACCCCCCATAAGGACCCCCATAGGACCCCATAGGGTCCCATAGAGATACACAGGACCCCATAAGACCCCATAGGACCCCATAAGACCCCATAGGACCCCATAAGACCTCATAGAATCCCATAAGACCCCATAGGACCCCATAGGACCCCATAAGACCCATAGAACCCCATAAGACCCCATAGGACCCCACAGGATTTCATAGGAACCCACAAGACCCTATAGGACCCCATAAGACCCCATAGGACCCCATAAGGCCTCATAGAATCCCATAAGACCCCATAGGACCCCATAAGACCCATAGAACCCCATAAGACCCCATAGGACCCCATAAGACCCCATAGGAACCCCATAGGAAACCCCATAAGACCCCATAGACCCCATAAAGACCCCATAGGACCCCATAAAGACCCCATAAGACCCCATAGGACCCCATAAAGACCCCATAGGACCCCATAGACTCCTGTGCCCGATAAGGACCCCATAAGACCCCATAGGACCCCATAAGACCCCATAAGGCCCCATAGGACCCCATAGGGCCCCCAGCCCCCCATAGGACCCCATAAGACCCCATAGAACCCCATAAATCCCCCATAGGACCCCATAAGACCCCATAGGACCCCATGAAACCCCATAAGAACCCCATAAGACCCATAGGACCCCATAGAACCCAATAGAACCCCCAGGACCCCATAGGGACCCCATAAGGACCCCATAAGGAACCCAAAGGGAAACCCCATAAGGACACATAGGGACCCCAAGACCCCATACAGAACCCCATAGACCCACAGACCCCATAAAACCCCATAGGACCCCAGAGACCCCATAAACCCCCATAAGACCCCATAAGACCCCATAAAACCCCTAGGGCCCCATAAGGACCCCATAGAACCAATAGGACCCCATAAGGGCCCCATAAAACCCCTCAGGCCCCATAAGGACCCCATAAGACCCCATAGAACCAACAGGACCCCATAAGGACCCCAAAGGACCCCATAGAACCAACAGGACCCCATAAGGACCCCATAGAACCAATAGGGACCCATAAGGACCCCATAGGACCCCATGAACCCCATAAAACCCCATAGGACCCCACAAGACCTCATAAAACCCCACAAGACCCCACAGGACCCCATAAGACCCCATAGGACCCCACAGGATCCCATAAGACCCCATAAGACTCCATAGGACCCCATAGGAACCCATAAGATCCCATAAGACCCCATTTGACTGCATAGAACCCCATTCAACCCCGTAAGACCCCATAAGACCCCATAGAACCCCATAAGACCCCATAAGACCCCATAGAACCCCATAGGACCCAATAGCACCCCATAAACCCCATAACCCACACAGACCCCATAAGACCCCATGACCCCATAGGAACCCATAAGACCCCATAGGACCCCAAGGACCCCATAAGGACCCCATAGACCCATAGGAACCCCATAAGACCCCATAAAGACCCCATAAGACCCCATAGGACCCCATAGACCCCCATAAGACCCCATAAGACCCCATAGGGACCCCATAAGGACCCCCAGGACCCCATAGACCCCATAGACCCCATAGACCCCACAAGACCCCTTAGGACTCCATAAAAACCCCATAAGATCCCATAGGATCCCATAGGACCCCATAGGACCCCATAAAAGCTCATAGAACCCCATAAAACCCCATAAAAACCCCATAGAACCCCATAAAACCCCATAGGACCCCATAAAACCCCATAGAGACCCCATAGAACCCAATAAAACCCCATAAGCCCCCATAGAGACCCCATAGGACCCCATAAGCCCCCATAGAGTCCCCATAAAACCCCATAAGCCCCCATAGAACCCAATAGAACCCCATAGAGACCCCATAAGACCCCCATAAGACCCCATAGGGACCCCCATAGGACCCCATAAGACCCTATAGACCCCATAAGACCCCACAAGACCCCACAGGACCCCATAAAGATCCCATAGGACCCCATAAAACCCCATAAGACCCCATAGGACCCCATAAGACCCCAAACAACCCCAAACAACCCCATAAAACCCCATAAGACCCCATAAGACCCCATAAGACCCCATAAGACCCCGTAAGACTCCATAGGACCCCATAGGAACCCATAGAACCCCATAGGATGCCATAAATCCCCCATACAATCCCATAAAACCCCATAAAACCCCCATAAGACTTCTATAAAACCCCATAAGACCCCATAAAACCCCATAAGACCCCATAAGACCCCATAGAACCCCATAAGACCCCATTCGACTGCATAGAACCCCATAGACCCCATAGGACCCAATAAAACCCTATTCAACACCATAAAACCCCAATAAACCCCATAACACCCCATAAGACTCCATAAGACCCCATAAAACCCCATATGACCCCATAAAATCCCATAGGACCCCATAAAACCCCATAAGCCCCCATAAAACCCTATAAAACCCCATATGACCCCTTAAAACCCCATGTGACCCCATAAGACCCCATATGACCCCATAAAACCCCATATTTCCCCATATGACCCCATAAGATCCCATATAACCCCATAAGCCCCCATAAAACCCCATAAGACCCCATAGAACCCCATAAAACCCCATAAGACCCCATAAGACCCCATAAAACCCCATAGAACCCCATAAGACCCCATAAGACCCCATAGGACCCCATAAAACCCCATAGGACCCCATAAGACCCCATAAGACCCCATAAAACCCCATAAGACCCCATAAAACCCCATAAAACCCCATAAGACCCCATAAAACCCCATAAAACCCCATAAGACCCCATAAGACCCCATAAGACCCCATAACCCCATACAGACCCTATAACCCCATACGGACCCCATAACCCCATAAAACCCCATAAAACCCCATAGACCCCATAAAACCCCATAAAACCCCATAAAACCCCATAAAACCCCATAAAGACCCCATAAAACCCCACAAAAACCCCACAAAGACCCCATAAAAACCCCATAAAACCCCATAAAACCCCATAAAACCCCATAAAGACCCCATAAAACCCCACAAAACCCCACAAAGACCCCATAAAACCCCATAAGCCCCATAAAACCCCATATTGACCCCATAAAACCCCATATTGACCCCATAAAACCCCATAAGACCCCATACGACCCCATAAGACCCCATAAGACCCCATAAGACCCCATAAGAACCCCATAAGACCCCATAAGACCCCATAAGACCCCATAAGACCCCATAGAACCCCATAAGACCCCATAAGACCCCATAAGACCCCATAAGACCCCATAAAACCCCATAAGACCCCATAGAACCCCATAAAGCCCCATAGAACCCCATAAGACCCCATAAGACCCCATAGGACCCCATAAGACCCCATAAGACCCCATAAGACCCCATAAGACCCCATAAGACCCCATAGGACCCCATAAAACCCCATAAGACCCCATAAAACCCCATAAGACCCCATAGGACCCCATTAAACCCCATAAGACCCCATAAAACCCCATAAAACCCCATAAGACCCCATAGGACCCCATAGAAGCCCATAAAACCCCATAGGACCCCATAAGATCCCCTAAAATCCCATAGGACCCCAAAGGACCCCATAAGACCCCATAAAACCCCGTAAGACCTCATAGAACCCCATAGGACACCATAAAGACCCCATAGAGACCCCATAAGACCCCATATCGATCCCATAAGACCCCATAAGACCCCATAAAACCCCATAAGACCCCATAATACCCCATAAGCCCCATAAAACCCCATAAAACCCATAGGACCCCATAGTGACCGCATAGGACCCCATAGACCCATATGTCAGACCCCAGACCCCATTGTGGACCCATAAGAACCCCACAAGACCCTTAAGGACCCCATAGGGCCCCGTAGCCGACAGCCCCATAGGGTCAGCGTTATTAGGACCCCATAGACCCTATTAAGCCCCATAAAATTAGGGCCATATAGGGTCGTTATTGGGGCCCATAGGGTCCCATATTAGGGGTATTATAAGACCCCGTTATTAGGGGTTAAGACCCCCGTTTTAGGGCCCTTAGGGCGGTTATTAAACCCCATAAGGGATTATTAGGATTATAGGGACCCCATAGGGGTAGGACCCCATTAGGGACCCCATAGGAAACCCGCGGGTTATAAGAATAGGACCCCATTAGGGTAAGACCCCATAGGGGTTTTAGGGCCCCATATTAGGGATATTACAGGGCTATTAGGGTCGTTATTAGGGCTATAGGCCCATTAGGGCTATAGGGTCGTTATTAGGGGGGGTCGTTACCTAATTAGGGTCGATTTTTAGGGCGTTATTGGGTTATTAGGGGTTTTTTAGGGCTTTTAGGGTTGGTATTAGGGTCGTTAATTAGCCCCTGATTATTAGGGCTCATTAGGGTAGTTATAGGGTCGTTATAGGGCTAATAGGGTCGTTATTAGGGCTAATAGGGTCGTTATTAGGGCTAATAGGGTCGGTTATTAGGGGTTATAGGGGTTATTAGGGGTTTTTTAGGGCTTGTGGTTATTAGGGGTTATTAGGGCGGTTATTAGGGAGTTATTAGTGGATTTAGAGCCCCATAAGGCCGTTATTAGGGCTATTAGCCGGTTATTAGGGCTAATAGGGTCGTTATTGGGGCTAATAGGGTCGATATTAGGGATTATTAGCCGGTTATTAGGGGTTTTTAGGGCTTTTTAGGGCAGTTATTGGGAGTTATTAGTGGATTATTAGGGATATTAGGGCCGTTATTAGGGCTATTAGCCGGTTATTAGGGCTAATAGGGTCGTTATTAGGGCTAATGCGGTCGATATTAGGGCTAATAGGGTCGTTATTAGGGGTTATTAGGGGTTTTTAGGGCAGTTATTGGGAGTTATTAGTGGATTATTAGGAATATTAGAGTGGTTATTAAGATTATTAGGCCGTTATTAGGGCTATTAGCCGGTTATTAGGGCTAATAGGGTCGTTATTGGGGCTAATAGGGTCGATATTAGGGATTATTAGCTGGTTATTAGGGGTTATTAGGGCTTTTTAGGGCTTTTTAGGGCGGTTATTGGGAGTTATTAGTGGATTATTAGAGCTAATAGGGTTGTTATTAGGGCTAATAGCCCGTTATTAGGGCTAATAGGGTCGTTATTAGGGCTAATAGGGTCGTTATTGGGGCTAATAGGGTCGATATTAGGGGTTATTAGCCGGTTATTTGGGGTTTTTAGGGCTTTTTAGGGCGGTTATTGGGAGTTATTAGTGGATTATTAGAGCTAATAGGGTTGTTATTAGGGCTAATAGCCCGTTATTAGGGCTAATAGGGTCGTTATTAGGGCTAATAGGGTCGTTATTGGGGCGAATAGGGTCGATATTAGGGATTATTAGCCGGTTATTAGGGGTTATTAGGGGTTTTTAGGGCGGTTATTGGGAGTTATTAGTGGATTATTAGGGATTATTAGAGTGGTAATAGCCCGTTATTAGGGCTATTAGCCCGTTATTAGGGCTAATAGGGTCGTTATTGGGGCTAATAGGGTCGATATTAGGGGTTATTAGCCGGTTATTTGGGGTTATTAGGGGTTTTTAGGGCTTTTTAGGGCGGTTATTGGGAGTTATTAGTGGATTATTAGGGATATTAGAGTGGTTATTAAGATTATTAGGCCGTTACTAGGGCTATTAGCCGGTTATTAGGGCTAATAGGGTCGTTATTGGGGCTAATAGGGTCGATATTAGGGGTTATTAGCCGGTTATTAGGGGTTTTTAGTGGTTATTAGGGCTCTTTAGGGCGGTTATTAGGAGTTATTAGTGGATTATTAGGGATATTAGGGCCGTTATTAGGGCTATTAGCCGGTTATTAGGGCTAATGGGGTCGTTATTAGGGCTAATAGGGTCGTTATTAGGGGTTATTAGGGGTTTTTAGGGCTTTTTAGGGTGGTTGTTAGGAGTTATTAGTGGATTATTAGGGATATTAGGGCCGTTATTAGGGCTATTAGCTGGTTATTAGGGCTAATAGGGTCGATATTAGGGTTAATAGGGTCGTTATTAGCAGTTATTAGGGGTTATTAGGGGTTTTTAGGGCAGTTATTAGGAGTTATTAGTGGATTATTAGGGATGTTAGTGTCGTTATTAGCGCTATTAGCCCGTTATTAGGGGTTATTAGGGCAGTTATTAGGGCTAATAGGGTCGTTATTAAGGGTTATTAGCCGGTTATTAGGCCTAATGGGGAGGTTATTAGGAGTTATTAGTGGTTTATTAGGGATATTAGGGCCACTATTAGCGCTATTAGTCCATTATTAGGATGGTTATTAGGGCTAATAGGGCCGTTATTAGCAGTTATTAGCCGGTTATTAGGGTTATTAATGGATTATTAGGGCTAATAGGACCGTTATTAGCAGTTATTAGCTGGTTATTAGGGTTATTATTGGATTATTAGGGCTAATAGTGTCGTTATTAGCGGTTATTAGCCGGTTATTAGGGTTGTTAATGGATTATTAGGGCTAATAGGGCCGTTATTAGCAGTTATTAGCTGGTTATTAGGGTTATTAATGGGTTATTAGGGCTAATAGGGCCGTTATTAGCAGTTATTAGCTGGTTATTAGGGTTATTAATGGATTATTAGGGCTAATAGTGTCGTTATTAGGGGTTATTAGCCGGTTATTAGGATTATTAATGGCTTATTAGGGCTAATAGGGCGATTATTAGCGGTTATTTGGGCTATTAGGGCGATTATTAGGGATTAATTAGTGGATTTTTATTAGCGCAATTATTAGAATATCAGGCTAATAATTAGGCTATTTATTAGCACCGTTATTAGAGTGCTCATTAGCATATCAGCATATTTATTAGGAAACTTATTAGTGTATTAATTAGTCTAATTATTGGGGTATTTAGTGAGGCATTAGACTAATTATTAGCTAATTATTAGGCTAATTATTAGGGTGATTATTAGCCTAATTATTAGCGTTCTTATCGACTATTCATTAAGATATTCGCGTGTTTATTAGCTTATTTATTAGGCTATTTATTAGCCTACTTAATGTGGCATTTATTAGCTTATTAGCCTAATTATTAGCCTAATTATTAGCCTAATTATTAGCGCTTTATTTCGCCCTTCGAGGACCCGCCGCCATTTTGTTCTCCCCCCCCCCCCCCCCCCCTTCCAGGACCCGATGATTGCCGAACTCTTCCGGGATGACGATTCGACCAATGAGACGAAGCCTAACAAAATCCACATCCGCTCCGCCCGCCGACCAATCAGAACGGCCGACAGAGAGAACCGGAAGACGGTGGGGCAGCAGGTAAAGGAAATGGGGGGAGGGGGGGGAAATGGGGGCATTTATGGGGTTATGGGGGGGCAGTTATGGGGTCTGGGGGGGCAAGTATGGGGTTATGGGGGCAGTTATGGGGTCTGGGGGCAATTATGGGGTGGAGGGGGGAATAGGGGGCAATAAGGGGCAATGGGGGGCAGTTATGGGGTCTGGGGGGGAATGGGGGCAATTATGGGGTCTGGGGGGGAATGGGGGCAATTATGGGGTTATGGGGGCAGTTATGGGGTCTGGGGGGTGAAATAGGGGGAAATGGGGCAATTATGGGGTCTGGGGGGGGCATTTATGGGGTCTGGGGGGGGGGAATGAGGGGCAGTTATGGGGTCTGGGGGGGCAATGGAGGCATTTATGGGGTCTGGGGGGGAATGGGGGGCAATAGGGGGGAATTGGGGCAATTATGGGGTCAATGGAGGCATTTATGGGGTCTGGGGGGGGAATGGGGGGCAATTATGGGGTTATGGGGGCAATTATGGGGTCTGGGGGGGTAATGGGGGGCAAAAGGGGAATGGGGGGCAATTATGGGGTCTGGGGGCGAATGAGGGGCAGTTATGGGGTTTGGGGGGGCAATGGGGGGCAGTAGGGGGGAATGGGGGGCAGTTATGGGGTCTGGGGGGGCAATTATAGGGTTATGGGGGCAATTATGGGGTCTGGAGGGGCATTTATGGGGTCTGGGGGAGAATGGGGGGCAATAGGGGGAATGGGGGGCATTTATGGGGTCTGGGGGAGGAATGGGGGCAGTTATGGGGTTATGGGGGCAGTTATGGGGTCTGGGGGGCAATTATGGGGTCTGGGGGTGCAATGGGGGGCAGTTATGGGGTGTGGAGGGGAATGGGGGCAATTATGGGGTCTGGGGGGCAGTTATGGGGTCTGGGGGGCAATTATGGGGTTATGGGGGGGCACTTATGGGGTGGGGGGGGGCATTTATGGGGGAATGGGGGAGATTATGGGGGGCACTTGGGGGGCAATGGGGGGCATTTATGGGGTCTGGGGGAGGAATGGGGGCAGTTATGGGGTTATGGGGGCAGTTATGGGGTCTGGGGGGGCAATTATGGGGTCTGGGGGGCAATTATGGGGTTATGGGGGCAATTATGGGGTGTGGGGGGGCATTTATGGGGTCTGGGGGAGAATGGGGGGCAATAGGGGGAATGGGGGCAATTATGGGGTCTGGGGGGGGGCAATGGGGGGGCAGTTATGGGGTCTGGGGGGCAGTTATGGGGTCAATGGGGGCAGTTATGGGGTCTTGGGGGTATTTATGGGGTCTGGGGGGGCAATGGGGGGCACTTAGGGGGTTATGGGGGGGAATGGGGGGGGGGCAATTATGGGGGGAAATGGGGTCTGGGGGGGGGCAGTTATGGGGTCTAGGGGGGAATGGGGGGTTGGGGGGCAGTTATGGGGCGGGGGGGGCAGTTATGGGGTCTGGGGGGGAATTGGGGGGCAATTATGGGGTGATGGGGGGGCAGTTATGGGATCTGGGGGGGGGCCAATGGGGTTGGGGGGGCAGTTATGGGGTGATGGGGGCAGTTATGGGGTTGGGGGGGCATTTATGGGGTCTGGGGGGAATGGGGGGGGCAAAAGGGGGAATGGGGGGGGGGGCATAAGGGGGTCTGGGGGGGAGCAGTGATGGGGTTTGGGGGGGGTCTGGGGGGGCAGTTATGGGGTCTGGGGGGCATGGGGGGCAGTTATGGGGTTGGGGGGGCAGTTATGGGGGGGGGGGCAATGGGGGGTTATGGGGGGGGAATGGGGGCAGTTATAGGGTTTGGGGGGGGAATGGGGGGCAGTTATGGGGTCTGGGGGGGCAATTATGGGGTCTGGGGGGAATGATGGGCAATAGGGGGGAATGAGGGGCAGTTATGGGGTCTGGGGGGGAAATGGGGGCAATAAGGGGCAATGGGGGCAATTATGGGGTCTGGGGGGCATTTCTGGGGTCTGGGGGGGGAATGGGGGCAGTTATGGGGTCTGGGGGGCAGTTATGGGGTGGGTGGGGGGAATGGGGGGCAATAGGGGGAAATGGGGGCAGTTATGGGGTCTGGGGGGGAAATGGGGGGGCAGTTTGGAGAACCTCCAATGTTGGTCCTCCAATGGAAGTCCTCCAGCGTTGGTCCTCCAATGTTGGTCCTCCAATGGAGGTCTTCCAATGGAAGTCCTCCAGAGGAGGTCCTCCAATGTTGGTCCTCCAATGGAAGTCCTCCAACGTTGGTCCTCCAAGGATGGTCCTCCAATGGAAGTCCTCCAATGGAAGTCCTCCAACGGAGGTCCTCCAATTAGAGTCCTCCAATGGAAGTCCTCCAATTAGAGTCCTCCAATGGAAGTCCTCCAACGTTGGTCCTCCAAAGGAGGTCCTCCAACGTTGGTCCTCCAATGGAAGTCCTCCAATGGAAGTCCTCTAATTGGAGTCTTCCAAAGGAGGTCCTCCAACGTTGGTCCTCCATTGGAAGTCCTCCAACGTTGGTCCTCCAAAGGAGGCCCTCCAACGTTGGTCCTCCAATGGAAGTCCTCCAACGTTGGTCCTCCAATGGAGGTCTTCCAATTGGAGTGCTCCAATGAAAGTCCTCCAACGGAAGTCCTCCAGCGGAGGTCCTCCAATGGAAGTCGTCCAATGTTGGTTCTCCAATTAGAGTCCTCCAATGTTGGTCCTCCAATGGAGGTCCTCCAATGGCAGTCCTCCAATTAGAGTCCTCCAATGTTGGTCCTCCAATGGCAGTTCTCCAATTAGAGTCCTCCAATGTTGGTCCTCCAAAGGAGGTCCTCCAACGTTGGTCCTCCATTGGAAGTCCTCCAGTGGAAGTCCTCCAACGTTGGTCCTCCAACGGAAGTCCTCCAATGGAGATCCTCCAAAGGAGGTCCTCCAACATTGGTCCTCCAGCGTTGGTCCTCCATTGGAAGTCCTCCAATGGAAGTCTTCCAATTAGAGTTCTCCAAAGGAGGTCCTCCAATTGGAGTCTTCCAAAGGAGGTCCTCCAACGTTGGTCCTCCAATGGAAGTTCTCCAGTGGAAGTCCTCCAACATTGGTCCTCCAATGGAGGTCCTCCAACGTTGGTCCTCCATTGGAAGTCCTCCAGCGGAAATCCTCCAAAGGAGGTCCTCCAATGGAGGTCCTCCAACGGAAGGCCTCCAGCGGAAGTCCTCCAAAGGAGGTCCTCCAGCGGAGGTCCTCCAATGGAAGTCGTCCAATGTTGGTTCTCCAATTAGAGTCCTCCAACGTTGGTCCTCCAAAGGAGGTCCTCCAACGGAAGTCTTCCAATGGAGGTCCTCCAATTAGAGTTCTCTGGCGGAAGTCCTCCAGCGGAAGTCCTCCAATGTTGGTCCTCCAAAGGAGGTCCTCCAACGGAGGTCCTCCAACGGAGGTCCTCCAGTGGAAGTCCTCCAATGGAAGTCCTCCAATGGAAGTCCTCCAACGGAGGTCCTCCAATTAGAGTCCTCCAATGGAAGTCCTCCAACGTTGGTCCTCCAAAGGAGGTCCTCCAACGTTGGTCCTCCAATGGAAGTCCTCCAATGGAAGTCCTCTAATTGGAGTCTTCCAAAGGAGGTCCTCCAACGTTGGTCCTCCAATGGAAGTCCTCCAATTAGAGTCCTCCAATGGAAGTCCTCCAACGTTGGTCCTCCAAAGGAGGTCCTCCAACGTTGGTCCTCCAATGGAAGTCCTCCAATGGAAGTCCTCCAATTAGAGTCCTCCAATGGAAGTCCTCCAACGTTGGTCCTCCAAAGGAGGTCCTCCAACGTTGGTCCTCCAATGGAAGTCCTCCAATGGAAGTCCTCCAGTGGAAGTCCTCCAGCGGAAGTCCTCCAACGTTGGTCCTCCAATGGAAGTCCTCCAACGGAGGTCCTCCAATGGATGTTCTCCAGCGGAAGTCCTCCAATGGAGGTCCTCCAACGTTGGTCCTCCATTGGAAGTCCTCCAACGTTGGTCCTCCAAAGGAGGCCCTCCAACGTTGGTCCTCCAATGGAGGTCTTCCAATGGAAGTCCTCCAGAGGAGGTCCTCCAAGTTGGTCCTCCAATGGAAGTCTTCCAACGTTGCTCCTCCAACATTGGTCCTCCAATGGAAGTTCTCCAATGGAAGTCCTCCAACGGAAGTCCTCCAACGGAGGTCCTCCAACCTTGGTCCTCCAGCGGAAGTCCTCCAGCGGAAGTCCTCCAACGGAACTCCTCCAGTGGAGGTCCTCCAATGGAAGTCCTCCAACATTGGTCCTCCAACGTTGGTCCTCCAGCGGAGCTCCCTATATTTTTATGGGATCTTTATGGGATCTTTATGGGATTTTTATGGGGTTTTTTCCCTCCCTGCCCCAAAAGTTTCGGGGTTCCCTACGGCTCCTGATGGAAACCCTAAACGCCACCACCCCCCACTACGTGCGCTGCATTAAACCCAACGACAACAGGGAGCCCTTCAGGTAACGGGATCCTACAGAATCCCATATAGGGTCGGGAACGGGGTCCTTATAGGGTCGGGAATGGGGTCTTTATAGGGTGGAGAGAATGGGGCGGAAACGGGATCCCAAATGGGGGCCGTATGGGGTTGGAAATGGGGTCAGAATTGGGGTCTTGTATGGGGTCAGGAATGGGGTCTTTATAGGGTCGGTTATGGGGTCAGAAATGGGGTCCTTATAGGGCCGGGAATGGGGTCCTTATAGGGTCAGAAATGGGGTCCTAAATGGGGTCCTTATAGGGTCAGGAATGGGGTCCTTATAGGGTCAGAAATGGGGTCCTAAATGGGGTCCTTATAGGGTCAGGAATGGGGTCACAAATGGGGTCCTTATAGGGTCAGGAATGGGGTCACTAATGGGGTCCTTATAGGGTCAGAAATGGGGTCCTAAATGGGGTCCTTATAGGGTCACAAATGGGGTCCTTATAGGGTCAGTAGTGGGGTCCTAAATGGGGTCAGTAATGGGGTCACAAATGGGGTCCTTATAGGGTCAGGAATGGGGTCCTAAATGGGGTCCTTATAGGGTCACAAATGGGGTCCTTATAGGGTCAGGAATGGGGTCCTAAATGGGGTCCTTATAGGGTCAGGAATGGGGTCCTTATAGGGTCAGGAATGGGGTCCTAAATGGGGTCCTTATAGGGTCAGGAATGGGATCCTAAATGGGGTCCTTATAGGGTCAGGAATGGGGTCCTAAATGGGGTCCTTATAGGGTCAGGAATGGGGTCACAAATGGGGTCCTTATAGGGTCAGGAATGGGGTCCTAAATGGGGTCCTTATAGGGTCAGTAATGGGGTCCTAAATGGGGTCCTTATAGGGTCACAAATGGGGTCCTTATAGGGTCAGGAATGGGGTCCTAAATGGGGTCCTTATAGGGTCAGGAATGGGGTCCTAAATGGGGTCCTTATAGGGTCACAAATGGGGTCCTTATAGGGTCAGGAATGGGGTCCTAAATGGGGTCCTTATAGGGTCAGGAATGGGGTCCTAAATGGGGTCCTTATAGGGTCACAAGTGGGGTCCTTATAGGGTCAGGAATGAGGTCCTAAACGGGGTCCTTATAGGGTCAGGAATGGGGTCCTAAATGGGGTCCTTATAGGGTCAGGAATGGGGTCCTAAATGGGGTCCTTATAGGGTCAGGAATGGGGTCACAAATGGGGTCCTTATAGGGTCAGTAATGGGGCCCTAAATGGGGTCCTTATAGGGTCAGGAATGGGATCCTAAATGGGGTCCTTATAGGGCAGGATCCTTTATAGGGCCGTTTATGGTGCATATAGGATCTTTATCACCCTTCCAGGACCTTTCCAGGTCCTACAGATTCCCATCCTTTTAGGTTCGACCCCAAAAGGGCCGTGCAACAATTGAGGGCTTGTGGGGTTTTGGAAACCGTCCGGATCAGCGCTGCGGGCTTTCCTTCCAGGTATGTTTTTTTTTTTTTTACCCTTCCAGGACCTTTCCAACCCATTTGTTCCCCTTCCAGGACCTTTTTGAGCCTCTTTGTGCCCTTCCAGGACCTTTCTAACCCATTGTTTTCATTTCTAGGACTTTTCTGAGCCTTTTTCTGACCCATTCTTTCCCCTTCCAGGACCTTTCTGGGCCTTTTTCTGGCCATTCTTCCCCCTTCCAGGACCTTTCCAACCCATTGTGAGCCTTTTTCTGACCCTTCTTTTCCCCTTCCGGGACCTTTTCAACCCATTCTTTCCCCTTCCGAGACCTTTTTGAGCCTCTTTGTGCCCTTCCAGGACCTTTCCAACCCATTCGTTCCCCTTCCGGGACCTTTTTGAGCCTCTTTGTGCCCTTCCAGGACCTTTCTAACCCATTGTTTTCCCTTCCAGGACCTTTCTGGGCCTTTTTCTGACCATTCTTCCTCCTTCCAGGACCTTTCCAATCCATTGTGAGCCTTTTTCTGACCCTTCTTTTCCCCTTCCGGGACCTTTTTGAGCCTCTTTGTGCCCTTCCAGGACCTTTCTAACCCATTGTTTTCCTTTCTAGGACTTTTCTGAGCCTTTTTCTGACCCATTCTTTCCCCTTCCAGGACCTTTCTGGGCCTTTTTCTGGCCATTCTTCCCCCTTCCAGGACCTTTCCAATCCATTGTGAGCCTTTTTCTGACCCTTCTTTTCCCCTTCCAGGACCTTTCCAACCCATTCTTTCCACTTCCGGGACCTTTTTGAGCCTCTTTGTGCCCTTCCAGGACCTTTCCAACCCATTGTGAGCCTTTTTCTGACCCTTCTCTTCCCCTTCTAGGACCTTTTCAACCCATTCTTTCCCCTTCCGAGACCTTTTTGAGCCTCTTTGTGCCCTTCCAGGACCTTTCCAACCCATTCTTTCCCCTTCCGGGACCTTTTTGAGCCTCTTTGTGCCCTTCCAGGACCTTTCCAACCCATTGTTTTCCCTTCCAGGACCTTTCTGGGCCTTTTTCTGACCATTCTTCCCCCTTCCAGGACCTTTCCAACCCACTGTGAGCCTTTTTCTGACCCTTCTTTTCCCCTTCCAGGACCTTTCCAATATATTGTGAGCCTTTTTCTGACCCTTCTTTCCCCTTCCAGGACCTTTCCAACCCATTTCTCCCCTTCCAAGACCTTTCCAACCCACTTTTTCTACTTCTAGGACCTTTCTAAAACCACTTTTTCCCCTTCCGGGACCTTTCTGAGTCTTTTTCTGACCCTTCTTTCCCCTTCCAGGACCTTTCCAGCCCATTTTTTTCCCTTCCAGGACCTTTCCAACCCCATTTTTCCCCTTCCAGGGCCTTTCCAACCCATTCTTTCCCTTTCCAGGATCTTTCTGAGCCTTTTTCTGGCCATTCTTTCCCCTTCCAGGACCTTTCCAACCCCGTTTTTTCCCTTCCAGGACCTTTCCAACCCATTCTTTCCCCTTCCAGGACCTTTCTGAGCCTTTTTCTGGCCATTTTTTCCCCTTCCAGGACCTTTCCAACCCATTCTTCCTCCTTCCAGGACCTTTCCAACCCACTTTTTCCCCTTCCAGGTCCTTTCCGAGTCTTTTTCTGACCCTTTTTTCCCCTTCCAGGACCTTTCCAACCCCATTTTTGACCTTCCAGGACCTTTCTATTCCAGATGCTCCTATCAGGATTTCTTAAATCGTTACCGAGTCTTAATTAAGAAGAGAGACCCAATTAAGAAAGACCCCAAACTTATCTGCCAGGACCTGTTGGAGGACCTCATTAAGGTGAGTTAATAGGCTCATTAATCACCTGCCAGGACCTTTTGGATGACCTCATTAAGTAGAATCATTAGGTTCATTAGTGACCTGCCAGGACCTGTTGGAGAACCTCATTAGCCTCATTAATTACCTAATAAAACCACTTTATTAGTCTCACTATTCACCTTCCAGGACCTATCGGAGGACTTGATTAACCTCCCCACCCCTTTTCCAAAATTTATTGGAGGACTTCATTAACCTAAATATTCACCTTCCAGGACCTGCTGGAGGACTTAATTAAAACCAATTTAAAAAAACCCGCCGAGAAGCTTTAATTGATTTTAATTAATTAGCGATTGCTTTATCTCCCTTCCAGGACCCGGAGCACTTCCGGTTAGGCCGCACTAAAATCTTCTTCCGGTCCTCCCAAGTCGCCTATTTAGAAAAGCTGAGGGCGGAGCGGCTCCTGGCGGCCGCCATTTTGATTCAAGCGACGTACAGGGGTTGGCTTCAACGACGTCACTTCCGGCGGAAGCGGGAGGCGGCCGCCATTTTGCAACGTTCCATCCGGGGATTTTTGGTGCGCAGGTGGGTCCTGGCAGATGCGCAGCGAGGTTTAATTGGTTTTAATTGCGGGTTTTAATTAAGGCGAGGTCTTGGCAGCTGCGTAATGAGACTCATTAGCATCTAATAATGGGCTTTAATTAATGCAAGGTGCTGGCAGCTGCGTAATTAGGCTCATTAGCTTGTAATAATAGGTTTTAATTAATGCAGGGTCCTGGCAGATACATAAAATAACCCCTAATAGATACTTAATTGCTGCCCTAATGGGCTCTAATTAGCGCAGCTCGTTAATTAGCCCCCCTAATAGCCTCTAATAAGCACTCAGGCTGAGAACTCAGTCAATTAGAGCTCATTAATGACAATTAATTACTCATTAATTGGCGTTTCGTCACCCACCCCATTGAAATCAATGGCGGGAGCTCACAGATCTCAGCCCTAATTAGCGCAGCTCGTTAATTAGCCCCCCTAATAGCCTCTAATAACGACCCAAGGCTGCGAACTCAGTCAATTAGAGCTCATTAACGACAATTAATTAGTAATTAATTGGTGTTTTCTCACCCACCCCATTGAAATCAATGGCGGGAGCTCATAGATCTCAGCCCTAATTAGCGCAGCTCGTTAATTAGTCCCCCTAATAGCCTCTAATAACGACCCAAGGCTGCGAACTCAGTCGATTAGAGCTCATTAACAACAATTAATTAGTAATTAATGACAAATTTCTCTCCTCAGACGCTACCAGAGGCTCCGCGCGGCCGCCATTAAAATCCAGGCCTTCGTTAGGGGCGCCTTAATTAGGAGGGATTACCGCCAGGTGAGGCTTAACGAGCTCCTTAATTAACGAGCAACCCGCAGCCCCATAGGAAACCATAGAGACCCCATAAAACCCCATAAAACCCCATAAAACCCCATAAAAACCCATAAAAACCCATAGGACCCCATAAATCCCTTGTAAGACCCCATAAAACCCCATAAGATCCCATAAATCCCCCATAAGACCCCATAGGATCCCATAAAACCCCCATAAGAAACCCAGAAGATCCCATAAAAACCCCATAGGACCCCAGAAGACCCCATAGGATCCCCATAAGATCCCATAAATCCCCCATAGACCCCCATAAGATCCCATAAGACCCGCATAAATCCCCCATAGGACTCCATAAAAACCCCATAAGATCCCATAAAACCCACATAGAACCCCACAAATCCCCCATAAGTTCCCCTAAAACCACTCTAAATCCCGCATATACCTCCATAGAACCCCATAAAACCCCATAAATCCCCTACAAAACCCCATAAAATCCCATAAATCCCCCATAGGAACCCATAGATCCCCACAAATCCCCCATACAATCCCATAAGACCTCATAAAAACCCCATAAGATCCAATAAAACCCCCAGAGAACCCCATAAGACCCCATAAAATCCCATAAGACCCCATAAAATCCCCCATAAGACTCCATAGGACCCCATAGATCCCCCATAAAACCCCATAAATCCCCCATAAGACCCCCATAAAACTGCCATAGGACCCCATAAGACCCCATAAATCCCCCATAAATCCCCCATAAGATCCCCATAAATCCCCCATAGACCCCCATAAAGACCCCATAAGACCCCATAAATCCTAACCCATAAGACCCCACAGATCCCCCATAAACCCCATAGGAACCCCATAAATCCCCCATAGAACCCCATAAATCCCCCATAGAACCCCATAAAATCCCATAAGACCCCATAAAACCCCATAAAACCCCAATAAATCCCCCATAAGTCCCCATAGGACCCCATAAATCCCCCATAAGACCCCATAAATCCCCCATAAGACCCCATAAAACTCCATAGGACCCCATAAGACCCCATAAATCCCCCAGAAAACCCCATATGACCCCATAGTGCCCCATAAATCCCCATAGGAAATAAAACCCCATATAGACCCCCCCCCAAATCCCCTATAAACCCCCAAACCCCAAATCCCCCATAAAAATCCCCCATAGGATCCCCATAAATCCCCATAAAATCCCATAAAGACCCCATAAATCCCCCATAAACCCCCATAAAAACCCCATAAATGGACCCCATAAACCCCATAAATCCCCCATAGACCCCCATAAGCCCCCATAAGACCCCCATAAGCCCCCATAGAACCCCCACAGACCCCCATAAGACCCCACAGACCCCCATAAGACCCCATAAAACCCCCATAGAACCCCCATAGACCCCCCATAAAAACCCCATAAAACCCCATAGAACCCCATAATAACCCCATAGAACCCCATAAATCCCATAGAACCCCATAGAACCCCATAAATCCCATAATAACCCCATAAAACCCCACACATCCCATAATAGCCCCATAGAACCCCATAAAACCCCATAAATCCCATAATAACCCCATAGAACCCCATAGAACCCCATAGAACCCCACACATCCCATAATAACCCCATACATCCCCATAATAACCCCATAGAACCCCATAAAACCCCATAAACCCCACAGGACCCCATAAGACCCCATAAATCCCCCATAAACCCCATAAAACCCCATAAATCCCACAAAACCCCCATAGAACCCCATATATGACCCCATAAACCCCCATAAACCCCATAAAACCCCCATAAGACCCCCCATAGGACCCCAAAAACCCCATAACCCCCCATAAATCCCCCATAAATCCCCCATAAGACCCCATAAGGACCCCATAAGACCCCATAACCACCCATAGAACCCCATAAAAACCCCATAGAACCCCATAAAATCCCCCATAGAACCCCCATAGAACCCCCATATACCCCCATAAGACCCCCCAAGACCCCATAAATCCCCCATAAGACCCCATAAGACCCCATAGACCCCATAAAACCCCCCCATAAACCCCATAAACCCCCATACCCCCATAAACCCATAAGGACCCCATAAATCCCCCATAAATCCCCCATAAGACCCCATAAGGACCCCATAAAGACTCCATAAAACCCCAATAAATCCCCCATAAGACCCCATAAATCCCCCGTAAGACCCCATAAGACCCCATAAATCCCCCATAAGACCCCATAAATCCCCCATAGGACCCCCATAAGAGCCCCCATAACCCCATAAAAAACCCCATAAACCCCCCAAAAACCCCATAGGACCCCATAAACCCCCCCATAAACCCCATAAGACCCCCCCATAGAACCCCATAACCCCCATAAAACCCCATAACCCCCAATAAACCCCATAACCCCCATAAGAACCCCATAAACCCCTATAGACCCCCATAGGACCCCATAAGACCCCCATACCTCCCCCATAAGATCCCATAAAACCCCCATAGGACCCCATAAATCCCCCATAGGACCCCATAAAATCCCCCATAGACCCCATAGGCCCCCCACCCATAATCCCCCATAATCGAACCCCATAGGACCCCATAGATCCCCAATAAAATCCCCATAAACCCCCCATAGACCCCCATAAAACCCCATAAGGACCCCGTAAGACCCCATAAATCCCCCCTAAGACCCCATAAACCCCCCATAAACCCCCATAGGAAGCCCCCATAGACCCCCATAAACCCCCATGCCCCCATAGGGATCCCCCATAGAAACCCCCTATAAACCCCATAGGGCCCCATATGACCCCTAAATCCCCCCCATAGGCCGTGGGACCATAAATCCCCCATAAACCCCCTATGGGGTCCCATATGGGGTCCTATGGGGCATCCCTATAAGCCCAGAAATCCCCATAGACCCCCATTGGGTTCTATGGGGTCCCCTATAAGGGGTTCGTATGGGTTGCCCATACGACCTCCCCCATGGGTCTATTATGGTGGCCCCCATATTTCCCCATATGGGTGCTCCATATGGGGTCCCCCATGGGGTCCTATGGGGGTCCCATATTGGGGTCTATAAGGGTCCCATATGGGGTGTCCAGGTTATGGGGTCCCCCATGGGGTTCTATAATCCCCATAAGGGTCCCCCATAAAATCCTATGGGGTCCCATATGGTCCATAGGGGGTCCCCATGGGGTAAGTGGGGTAAAATCCCCCATGGGGGTCCCCATATGGGGTCCCATAGGGGGTTGTGGTCCCTATGGGGTCCCCATATGGGTCCCATGGGGTTTCTATGGGTCCCTATGGGGTCCCTATGGGGTCCCCATGGGGTCCCCCTATGGGGTCTTATGGGGTTCTATGGGGTCCCCATATGGGGTCCCATGGGGGCCCATGGGTCCCCATGGGGTCCCCCATATTGGGGGCCATAAGACCCCCATGGGGTCCCCATATGGGTCCCCATATGGGGGCCCCATGGGGTCCTATAGGGTCCTATGGGGTCTCCCCATATGGGTCCCATGGGGTCCCCATATGGGGTCTCCATGGGTCTATATGGGGTCCTATGGGGTCTCCTATGGGGTCCCACCCCAGGGTTCTATGGGGTCTCTGTGGGTCCCTATGGGGGTCCCCATATGGGGTCCCCCATATGGGTCCTATGGGGTCTATGGGGTTCCCCATTGGTCCTCTATGGGGTCCTATGGGGTTCTATGGGGTCCCCCTATGGGGTCCCTATGGGGGGTCCCATGGGGTGCCCCATGGGGTCTATGGGGTCTATGGGGTCCTATGGGGTCCATATGGGGTCCCCTATGGGGGTCCATATGGGGTCCCTATGGGGTCCCCCATATGGGGCCATGGGGTCCCTATGGGGGCTCTATGGGGGTATATGGGGTCCTATGGGGTCCCAATGGGGCTCTGTGGGGTCCTATGGGGGGCTATGGGGCTCTATGGGGTTCTATGGGGGCATATGGGGTCCTATGGGGGCTCTATGGGGGCTCCCTATGGGGTCCCTATGGGGTTCCTATGGGTCCCTATGGGTCTCTATGGGGTCCCTATGGGGTCTATGGGGTTCCTATGGGGTCTCTCTATGGGGTCCCTACGGGTCCCATGGGGTTCTATGGGTCCCATGGGGTCTCTATGGGGTCCTATGGGGTCCTTTGGGGTCTCTGTGGGTCCATAGTATGGGGTCCTATGGGGTCTCTATGGGGTCCCTATGGGGTCCCTATGGGGTCCCTATGGGGTCTCTATGGGGTTCTATGGGGTTCCCTATGGGCTTCCCTATGGGGTTCCCTATGGGGTTCCCTATGGGTCTCTATGGGTTCTCTATGGGGTTCTATGGGGTCTCTATGGGGTCCTATGGGGCGCTATGGGGTTCTATGGGGTCTTATGGGGTCCTATGGGGTCCTATGGGTTTCTATGGGTCTCTATGGTTCTCTATGGGTGTCTATGGGGTCTTATGGGGTCTTATGGGGTCCTATGGGGTCCTATGGGTCTCTATGGGAGTCTATGGGTCTCTATGGGTCCCTATGGGTCTCTATGGGTCCCTATGGGGTCTCTATGGGGTCTATGGGGTCCCTATGGGGTCTCTATGGATCTCTATGGGTTCCTATGGGGTCCGTATGGGGTCTATGGGTCCCTATGGGGTCTGTGTGGGGTCTCTATGGGGTCTCTGTGGGGTCTCTATGGGGTCTCTGTGGGGTCTCTATGGGGTCCTATGGGGTCTCTGTGGGGTCTCTATGGGGTCTGTATGGGGTCCTATGGAGTCCTATGGGGTCTCTGTGGGGTCCTATGGGGTCTCTATGGGGTCCTATGGGGTCTCTGTGGGGTCCTATGGGGTTCTATGGGGTCTCTATGGGGTCCTATGGGGTCTCTGTGGGGTTCTATTGGGTTCTATTGGGTCTCTATGGGGTTCCATGGGGTTCTATGGGGTCTCTATGGGGTCCTATGGGGTCTCTGTGGGGTCCTATGGGGTTCTATGGGGTCCCTGTGGGGTCTCTGTGGTCCCTATGGGTTATGGGGCTATGGGGTCTCTATGGGTTTCTATGGGGTCCCTATGGGATCCCTATGGGGTTCTATGGGGTCCCTATGGGATTCTATGGGATTTTCTGGGGTCCTTATGGGGTTTCTATGGGGCTCTATGGGGTCTCTATGGGGTCCCTATGGGGTTTTATGGGGTCCTATGGGGTCCCTATGGGGTCTCTATGGGTATCTATGGGGTCCCTATGGGGGGTATCTATGGGGTCCCATATGGGGTTTTATGGGGTCCCTATGGGATTCTATATGGGGGCTCTATGGGGTCTTCTCTATGGGGTCTTCTCTATGGGGTCGCTATGGGGTCTGTATGGGGTCGCTATGGGTCTCTATGGGGTCTTATGGGTCTCTATGGGGTCCCTATGGGGTCCTATGGGGTCCCTATGGGGTCCTATGGGGGCCCTATGGGGGTTCTATGGGTCCTATGGGTCTCTGTGGGGTCCCTATGGGGTCTCTATGGGGTTCTATGGGGTCTATGGGGTCATTATGGGGTCTTATGGGGTTCTATGGGGTCTCTATGGGGTTCTATGGGGTCCTATGGGGTCTCTATGGGGTCCTATTAGGTTCTATGGGGGCTCAGGGGTCCCATTGGGTTCTATGGGGTCTTAAGGGGTCTCTATGGGGGCCCATTGGGTTCTATGGGGGCTTATGGGGTCTCTATGGGGTCTCTATGGGGTCTCTGTGGGGTCTCTATGGGGTTTATGGGATCACTATGGGGTCCCTATGGGGTCTTTATGGGGTCACTATGGGGTCCTATGGGGTCAGTGGGTCCCTATGGGGTCACTGGGGGTCCTATGGGGTCTCTATGGGGTCCTATTGGGTTCTATGGGGGCTTATGGGGTCCCATTGGGTTCTATGGGGTCTCTATGGGGGCTTATGGGGTTCTATGGGGTCTTATGGGGTCTCTATGGGGGTCCATTGGTTTCTATGGGGTCCCATTGGGTTCTATGGGGCCTTATGGGGTCTCTATGGCATCTCTATTGGGTCCTATGGGGTCCCGTTGGGTTCTATGGGGTCTCTATGGGGGCTTATGGGGTTCTATGGGGCCCCATTGGTTTCTATGGGGCCCTATTGGGATCTGTGGGCCCTATGGGGTCTCTATGGGGGCTTATGGGGTCTCTACGGGGTCCTATGGGGGCCCATTGGGTTCTATGGGGCCCTATGGGGTTCTGTTGGTTTCTATGGGGTCCCATTGATTTGTATGGGGTCTGTATGGGGTCTCTTTGGGGTTCTATGGGGTCCTATAGTGTTCTGTGGGGGCTTATGGGATCTTGTGGGGTTCTATTGGGGCTTATGGGGTCTCTATGGGGTCCTATGTGGTCCCATTGGTTCCTATGGGGTTCTGTTGGGTTCTGTGGGGTTTTATGGGGTTTCTGTGGGGTCCTATTGGGTTCTATGGGGTCTTATAGGGTCCCATTGGGTTCTATGGGGTCCCATTGCGTTCTATGGGGTCTTATGGGGTCTTTATGGGGTCCTATAGGGTTCCATTTTGTTCTATGGGGTCTTATTGGGTTCTATGTGAGGTTATGGGGTCTTACGGGGTTCTGTGGGGGCCTATGGGGTCTCTGTGGGGTTCTATGGGGTCTTACGGGGGATTTATGGGGTCTTAAGTGGCTTCTATGGCACTTTTATGGGGTTTTACGGGTTTCTGTGGGGTCTTACGGAATCCTATTGGTTCCGGGATCCTTATGGGGTCGTTTTTGGGATGACAGGAGCGATCCCATAAAGCCCTACAGGCCCAGGTTGCGGGGCTGCAGAGGGAACTTCGGGATCGGGAACGGGACGAAGGGCGGCGCCTGAAAACCCTACAAGAGGAAATGGGGCGGTTGCGAAAGGTACGGGACCCCATAACCCACCCTATAAGAACCAGCAACCCTATAAACCCATGCTTCACCCTATAAACCCATCCCTGACCCCATAAACCTATCTGTGACCCTATAAACCCACCCAACCCAACCCTGACCCCATTAACTCAATCCTGACCCTATAAACCCATCCAACCCATCCCTGACCCTATAAACCCACCCCTGACCCTATAAATCCACCCCCGACCCCATAACCCCAGCCCTGACCCTATAACCCCACTCCCGATCCTATAAGCCAACCCCTGACCCTATAAACCCAGCCCTAACCCTATAAACCTAATCTTGGCCCTATAAGTTGACCCTGACCCTATAAACCTAACCTTGACCCCATAACCCCATCCCTGACCCCATAATCCCATCCCAGACCCCATAACTCCAACCTTGACCCTATAAACCCAACCGTGACCCTATAAACCCATCCAACCCATCCCTGACCCCATAAACCCAACTGTGACCCTATAAACCCATCCAACCCACCCCCGACCCTATAACCCCACCCCTGACCCTATAACCCCAGCCCCGACCCTATAACCCCACTCCTGACCCTATAACCCCACTCCTGACCCTATAACCCCACTCCTGACCCTATAACCCCACTCCTGACCCTATAAACCCGATCCCGACCCTATAACCCCAGCCCTGACCCTATAACCCCATCTCTGACCCTATAAACCCAGCCCTAACCCTATAAACCGAGCCCATGACCCTATAAACCCCCTGACCCCATAACCCAACCCCGACCCTATAACCCCAGCCCTGACCCTATAAACCCTATCTTGATCCTATAAGCTGACTCCTACCCCATAAACCCAACCCTGACCCTATAAGCCCGCCCTGACCCTATAAACCCGACCTCGACCCTATAAACCAAACCTTGACCCTATAAACCGATCCCCGAAGCCAACCCTGACCCTATAAGCCCCCCCTGACCCTATAAACCCGACCTCGACCCTATAACCCAGCCCTGACCCTATAACCCAGCCCCGACCCCATAAACCAAACCTTGACCCTATAAACCAATCCCATAACCTCCCCTGACCCTATAAACTGATCCCATAACCTCCGCTGACCCTATAAGCCCCCCTGACCCTATAAACCCAGCCCTGACCCTATAAACCAAACCTTATCCCTATAAACCGCTCCCCTAAGCCAACTCCGACCCTATAAGCCCGACCCCTGACCCTATAAATCCAACCTTGATCCTATAAACCAAACCTTGACCCTATAAACCTGATCCTATACTGCCCCCCCTGACCCTATAACTCCACTCCTGACCCTATAACCCCAGCCCCGACCCTATAAACCCACCCCGATCCTATAACCCGATCCCTGACCCTATAAACCCAGCCCTGACCCTATAAACCCGACCTCGACCCTATAACCCAGCCCCGACCCTATAAACCAAACCTTGACCCTATAAACCGATCCCCTAAGCCAACTCCGACCCTATAAGCCACCCCTGACCCTATAAGCCCGACCCCTGACCCTATAAACCCAGCCCTGACCCTATAAGCTGATCCTGATCCTATAAACCCGACCTCGACCCTATAACCCGACCCCTGACCCTATAACCCCACCCTTGACCCTATAAACGCAATCCTGACCCTATAAGTTGATCCCGACCCTATAAACCCAACCTCGATCCTATAAACCCAGCCCTGACCCTATAAACCCGACCTCGATCCTATAAACCAATCCCTGACCCTATAAACCAACCACAACCCTATAAACTCAGCCCCGACCCTATAAACCCCCCTGACCCCGAAACCTAAAACCCGACCCCTATAAACCATGGGACCCTACCTATAACCCCCCCCTGACCCTATAAACCCAGCCCTCACCCTATAAACCATACCTTGACCCTATAAACCCAGCCCTGACCCTATAAGCCCCCCCTGACCCTATAAACCCAGCCCCGACCCCATAAACCAAACCTTGACCCTATAAACCGATCCCATAACCTCCCCTGACCCTATAAGCCCCCCCTGACCCTATAAACCCAGCCCTGACCCTATAAACCAAACCTTAACCCTATAAACCGATCCCCTAAGCTGACCCCGACCCTACAAGCCACCCCCGACCCTATAAACTCCTGTGACCCTATAAACCCAGCCCCGACCCTATAAACCCCCCCCTGACCCTATAAACCCAGGTCCTGACCTATAAACCCCGAACCCGCTATAACCCCTATAACCTATAAACCCTAGACCCTATAACCCAGCCCCGACCCCATAAACCCAACCTTGACCCTATAAACTGATCCCATAACCTCCGCTGACCCTATAAGCCCCCCCTGACCCTATAAACCCAGCCCCGACCCCATAAACCAAACCTTGACCCTATAAACCAATCCCATAAGCCACCCCCGACCCTATAAGCCCCCCCTGACCCTATAAACCCGACCTCGACCCTATAAACCAAACCTTGACCCTATAAACCGATCCCCTAAGCTGACCCCGACCCTATAAGCCACCCCCGACCCTATAAACCCCTATAAACCCAGCCCCGACCCTATAAACCAAACTTTGATCCTATAAACCCCCCTCGACCCTATAGGGTGCCCCTGACCCTATAAACCCATGGGGCCGACTTATAAACCAAACCTTGACCCTATAAACCGATCGGCTATAACCCCCCCTGACCTATAAGGGGTCCCTGACCCTATGGGTCCTCTATGGGTCCCTATATAGGGGTCGGCTTGGGGTCCTTATAGGGTCACCTAATGGTCGTGGGGTCGCTATGGGGTCGGCTGTGGGGTCGCTTATAGGGTCGGCTATGGGGTTGCTTATAGGGAAGTTATAGGGTCGCTTATAGGGTCGGCTGTGGGGTCGCTTATAGGGTCGGCTATGGGGTCAGTTATGGGATTGGCTGTGGGGTCGCTTATAGGGTCGCTTATAGGGTCAGCTGTGGGGTCGCTTATAGGGTCGGCTATGGGGTCGCTTATAGGGTTGGCTATGGGGTCGCTTATAGGGTCGCTTATAGGGTCGGCTATGGGGTCGCTTATAGGGTCGGCTATATAAGCCACGCTTATGGGGTCGGCTATAGGGGGGTCGCCTATGGGGTCGCTTATAGGGTCGGCTATGGGGTCAGTTATGGGGTCAGTTATAGGGTCGGTTATGGGGTCGCTTATAGGGTCGGTTATAGGATCAGTTATGGGGTTGCTTATAGGGTCGGCTGTGGGGTCGGCTATGGGGTCAGTTATGGGGTCGGCTATGGGGTCAGTTATGGGGTCGCTTATAGGGTCGGCTATGGGGTCGCTTATAGGGTCGGCTATGGGGTCAGTTATGGGGTCGCTTATAGGGTCGGCTATGGGGTCGCTTATAGGGTCGGCTATGGGGTCGCTTATAGGGTTGCTTATAGGGTCGGTTATGGGGTCGGCTATGGGGTCGCTTATAGGGTTGGCTATGGGGTCAGTTATAGAGTCGGTTATGGGGTCCTTATAGGGTCAGCTATAGGGTCGGCTATGGGGTCGCTTATAGGGTCGGCTATAGGGTCGCTTATAGGGTTGGCTGTGGAGTCGGCTATGGGGTCGCTTATAGGGTCGGCTATGGGGTCGCTTATAGGGTCGCTTATAGGGTCGGCTATGGGGTCGCTTATAGGGTCGGCTATGGGGTCGGTTGTGGGGTCGCTTATAGGGTTGCTTATAGGGTCAGCTGTGGGGTCGCTTATAGGGTCGGCTATGGGGTCGCTTATAGGGTTGGCTATGGGGTCACTTATAGGGTTGGTTATAGGGTCGGTTATGGGATCTGTTATGGGGTCGGTTATAGGGTCAGCTATGGGGTCGCTTATAGGGTCGCTTATAGGGTCGGCTATGGGGTCGCTTATAGGGTCGCTTATAGGGTCGGCTATGGGGTCGCTTATAGGGTTGGCTATGGGGTCAGCTGTGGGGTCGCTTATAGGGTCGGCTATGGGGTCGCTTATAGGGTCGGCTATGGGGTCGCTTATAGGGTCAGCTGTGGGGTCGCTTATAGGGTCGGCTATGGGGTCGGCTGTGGGGTTGCTTATAGGGTCGCTTATAGGGTTGGCTATGGGTCGGGGTCTTATAGGGTCGGCTTGGGGGTCTTATGGGTCGCTATGGGGTCGGTTATAGGGTCGGCTATAGGGTCGGCTATAGGGGTCGCTATGGGTCGCTTATGGGGTCGCTTATGGGGTCACTTATAGGGTCAGCTATGGGGTCGGTTATAGGGTCGGCTATGGGGTCACTTATAGGGTCGGTTATGGGGTCTAGGGGTCGCTATGGGGTCGGCTTATGGGTCGGCTATGGGGTCGCTTATCGGGTCGGCTATGGGGTCGCTTATGGGGTCGCCTATGGGGTCGCTTATAGGGTCGCTTATAGGGTCGCTTATAGGGTCGCTTATGGGGTCGCTTATGGGGTCGCTTATGGGGTCGGGGTCGGCTGTGGGGTCGCTTATAGGGTCAGTTATGGGGTCGGCTATGGGGTTGCTTATAGGGTCGGCTGTGGAGTCGGCTATGGGGTCAGTTATGGGGTCAGCTATGGGTCATTATAGGGTTGCTTATAGTGTTGGCTATGGGGTCGCTTATAGGGTCGCTATGGGGTGGCTATGGGGTGGCTATAGGGTGGCTATGGGGTCGCTATGGGGAGGCTATGGGGTCGCTATGGGGTCTCTATGGGGTCGCTATGGGTCGCTTATAGGGTCGCTTATAGGGTCGGCTATGGGGTCGGCTATAGGGTCTTTATAGGGTCGCTTATAGGGTCGGCTATGGGGTCAGTTATGGGGTCGGCTATGGGGTCGCTTATAGGGTCGGCTGTGGGGTCGCTTATAGGGTCGGCTGTGGGGTCGCTTATAGGGTCGGCTATGGGGTCGCTTATAGGGTCGGCTATGGGGTCGCTTATAGGGTCGGCTATGGGGTCGCTTATAGGGTCGCTTATAGGGTCGGCTGTGGGGTCGCTTATAGGGTCGGTTATGGGGTCGCTTATAGGGTTGGCTATGGGGTCGCTTATAGGGTTGGCTATGGGGTCGGTTATGGGGTCGGCTATGGGTCGCTATGGGGTCACTTATGGGGTCGGTATGGGTATCGGGCTATGGGGTCGCTTATGGGTCGCTTTGGGGGGGTCGCTTATGGGGTCGCTTTGGGGTCTGTAGGGGTTATGGGGTCGCTATGGGGTCGCTTATGGGTCGCTTGCTATGGGGTCGCTATGGGGTCGGCTATGGGGTCGCTTATGGGGTCGGCTATGGGGTCGCTTATGGGTCGGCTCGTGTTATGGGTCAGCTATGGGGTCAGCTATGGGGTCGGTTATGGGGTGGCTTATAGGGGTCCTATGGGGTCGGGGTCTTATGGGGTCGCTTATGGGGCTTAGGGGTCTGGGTGGCTATGGGGTCGCTATGGGGTCGGTTATGGGGTCAGTTATGGTCCTATGGGGTCAGCTATGGGGTCTGTTATGGGGTCCTTATCCTATGGGGTTAGCTATGGGTCCTTATGGGGTCTATGGGGTCTGGGGGGGTCTATGGGGTCCGTTATGGGGGTTTTATGGGGGTCCTATGGGGTCTATGGGGTCCTTATGGGGTCTTATGGTATGGGTCCTATGGGGTCCTATGGGGTCCTTATGGGGTCGGGGTCCTATGGGGTCGGTTAGGGATCCTATGGGGTCTATGGGGTCTCTATGGGGTCGCTATGGGGTTCCTATGGGGTCCCTATGGGGTCTGGGGGGTCACTATAGGTCGTATGGGGGTCTCTATGGGTCTTATGGGGTCGCTATGGGGGTCTATGGGGTCTCTATGGGGTCGCTATGGGGTACTTATGGGGTCCCTATGTGTCTCTATGGGTCCTTATGGGGTGTTATCGGGTCTTATGGGGTCCCTATGGGTCGTTATGGGTTTTGGGGTCTCCATATGGGGTCGGTTATGGGGTCGTATGGGGTCGTTATATGGGGTCCTATGGGGTCACTTATATGGTCTATGGGGTTATGGGGTCGGTTATGGGGTCTCTTATGGGGTCCTATGGGGTTACTTATGGGTCTATGAGGTCTTGTGGGGTCTAAGGGGGCTTATGGGGTTTTATGGGGTGGGGGGTTATGGGGTCGCTTATGGGGTTATGGGGTCGCTTATGGTGTTATGGGGGGGTCCTGTGGGGTCTATGGGGTCTTATGGGATCCTTATAGGGTTATGGGGTCTTATGGGGTCCTTATGGGGTCTGGCTATGGGGTTGATTGATGGGGTGGGGTATGGGGTCCTTTGGGGTCTCTGTGGGGCTCTATGGGGGCAGATGGGGTCCTATGGGGTCTTATGGGGTCGCTATGGGGTCGTTATGGGGTCCTTATGGGGTCATCCTTGGGGTCTTGGGGTTTATGGGGTCTTATGGGGTTTATGGGGTCTTATGGGGTATGGGGTTTATGGGTCCTTCTATGGGGGGTCCTTATGGGGTGTATGGGGTCCTTATGGGGTCCTTATGGGGTCCTTATGGGGTTATGGGGTGGGTATGGGGTCCTTATGGGGTCCTTATGGGGTTATGGGGTCCTTATGGGGTTATGGGGTCCTTATGGGGTCCTTATGGGGTTATGGGGTCCTTATGGGGTCCTTATGGGGTCCTTATGGGGTTATGGGGTCCTTATGGGGTCCTTATGGGGTTATGGGGGGTTATGGGGGTCCTATGGGGTCACTTATGGGGTCCTATGGGGTATGAGGGGTTATGGGGGTCCTATGGGGTCTATGGGGTCTTGTATATGGGTCCTTATGGGGTCCTGTTGGTTCTATGGGGTCTTATGGGGTCCTTATGGGGTTTTGTGGGGTTGGGGTCTTATGGGGTCGTATGGGGTCGTATGGGGTCGTATGGGGTCGTATGGGGTCTTATGGGGTCTTATGCGGTTGTATGGGATCGTATGGAGTCTAAGGGGGTTTCTAGGGTCTTTATGGGGTCTTACAGGGTTCTGTGGGGTCTTATGGGATCTTATGGGGTCCTAGGGGGCCTTATGCAGTCCTATGGGGTCTTATGGGGTCTTATGGGGTCTTATGGGGTTGTATGGGGTTTTATGGGGCCTTATGGGGTCCTTATGGGGTCTTATGGGGTCCTTATGGGGACTTACACAGATGTTATGGGGTCTTATGGGGTCCTTATGGGGTCTTATGGGGTCTGTGGGGTCCTTATGGGGTCCTTATGGGGTCCTTATGGGGTCGTTATGGGGTCCTTATGGGGTCCTATGGGTCTTATGGGTCCTTATGGGTTTTTATGGGGTCCTTATGGGGCCGTTCTGGGGTCCTCTATGGGGTCTGCTTTGGGGTCTTTTGGGGTTCTTATGGGGTCTTATGGGGTCGATATGGGGTCTTATGGGGTCTTATGGGGTCGGTATGGGGTCGTTATGGGGTTGTATGGGGTCTTATGTGGTCTTATGGGGTCGGTATGGGGTCTTATGGGGTCATTATGGGGTCCTATGTTTGTGGGGTCCTTATGGGGCCCTAATGGGGTCCTTATGGGGTCTATGGGGTCCTTTTATGGGGTCTTATGGGGTTTTTGGGGGGTTTTATGGGGTCCTATATAGGGTTTTTATGGGGTCCTAAAGGCTCCTATGGTGTCTTATGGGGTCCTATGGGGTCTTATGGGGTTTTTATGGGGTCCTTATGGGGTTTTATGGAGTCTTATGGGGTCCTAGGGGTTCGATGGGGTTATGGGGTCTTATGGGGCCCTATGGGGTCCTATTATGGGGGCCTCTTATGGGGTCCCTTATGGGGTTTTTATGGGGTCTATGGGGTCCTATGGGGTCTTTATGGGGTCCTATGGGGTCTTATGGGGTCCTTATAGGGCATTGGGGTCCTATGGGGTCTTTATGGGGTCCTATGGGGTCTTATGGGGTCCTTATAGGGGGGGGGGTCTTATGGGTGTTCTATGGGGTCCCTTATGGGGTCTAATAGGGTCTTATGAGGTCCCTATGGGATTTATGGGGTCCTATGGGTTCTTATGGGGTCCTATGGGTTCCTATGGGGTCTTATGGGTTCTATATATGGGGTCCTTATGGGGAATTTATGGGTTTCTTATAGAGCCCATAAAGACCGCCATAGTAGGAACCCAGAGATCGCCATAAGACCCTAGCTGACCCTATAAAGCCCCATAACGACCCATAGATCCCCTACGTCCGACCCCATAGACCCCTCCTCGAGACGCATAGGGACACCATAGAACCCACATACCTGACCCCATAAGACCCCAGAGACCCCCAAAGATCATCTAGATCCTAAAACCGACCCCGTAACCCTCACAACCCCACAGCTTGTCCCATAAGGACCCCATCTCGACCCCCATAAGACACCCACAGATCCCATAACCACACCCCATGATCCCATAAAGGACCCCATAGGATCCCAAACCGAGACTCCATATATGACACAAACCCACATAGGACCCCACCCATAAAAACTGGCAATACCGACCCCATAAGACCCCATAAAACCCCATAAAACCCCATACCGACCCCATAAGACCCCATGAAACCCCATATTGACCCAATAAAACCCCAAAACACCCCATACCGACCCCATTAGACCCCATAACCGACCCCATCACCTCTCTGACCCTACAACCGACCCCATAACACCGTAACCCCGTAACCAACCCTATAAGCGACCCC
>JARXNR010000413.1:0-19830 GCA_036346035.1 Crossoptilon crossoptilon | reverse complement strand
TTTTTAGGATTGCAGTTGAGAACTTATGAAACAGTTATTAAGGTGTCAATTAATCTGTTAACAGCTGCTGATGAAAAATAAATAAATCCAAAGGTGTGGGCAGGGGAAGGAAACTGGTGTGGACTCAGAATTACTCCCTTAAAAATAACTGTCCAAGGAGGGAGTGGAGCTGCAAAACAGAGACAATATCCCATACCTTTTGAAAGGATAATAGGTCTGAAGCCTGTAATACAAACACTGATTAAGAATGGTCTTCTAGGACTTAGTATGTCACTGTATAGCACTCCAATTTTGCCATTACAGAAGGCACCTATCGGCTGGTACAAGATCTAAGAAAAATTAATGGAATAGTTCTCAAGCAACACCCCCTGGTTCTTAACCCTATAATGAATAAAATCCCACACAGCCTTAAGTGGTTCTGTGTTACAAATGGAGAATTGATTCTGAAAGAATTCAGGGCATTGTGCAGCTTCCTCTGCTCGGGACAAAGAGGGAGTGGCAAAAGTTTCTAGGTTTAATTGGATACTGTATTTTGTGAACAGAAGAATATGTACAAAAAACAAAGATGGTATCTCAAACTATCAGAGGGAGAACCCAACATATTAAAATGGACAAAAGAGGGGAAAAAATTAGTAGAAGTATTGAAATGGGACTTAATCACAGCACCTGTGTTAGAACTGCCTGCCTTATAGGAACCATTTCACCTTTTCGTAGCTGTCAGTGAAGGAGCTGCTTTAGGCGTTCTAACACAAGAACAGGGAGACAAAAGAAAGCCTATTGCATACTTGTCCAAGGTACTAGACCCTGTATCTCGAGGTTGACCTGAATGTGTCCAGGTGGTAGCAGCAGGTGCCCTATTGGTAGAAGAGAGTATGTGTGTACACTTTGGGGGTGTAAGGAGTAAATTGTTGAGTTGTTGATAGTATGTGTTTGTCCCCCCCAAAGAGATTGCTCCTCATTTTGAGGCATGATCATTAAGCAAAAAAAAAAAAAAAAAGGAACGAGGGCAGGAATCCGCTCCTTGACCTCTTAGAAAAGCATGGTGCCAAATTCTCCCCCATGGAGATGAATTGGGCACAGAATAATTGGTCCAACTTAGAGGGAGTTGTGGATCATATAGATTCCCTCCACAAGCAAACTCGTATGGTGGAGGAAAAGGGAAAATCAATCACTTGTGCAGTTCCAGGAGCTGCTCTTACTGCTGCCGTAGAGATCCACAATAAACAGCACACGGCAGAAACCCAAATTATTCAGTCCTTGCAGGAATTGGTTACAAAGACAAGTCAGAAAACCTTGTGATCCTTCTCTGCCTTCCAATAGAAACTGGGCATGCATGTGAAGAGACTGAAAGTGGGTATTCTGATGTTCGTATCAAGGAGGTCCCCCTATTCTGCTACAGAACTAGCCAAATTAAGGAAAGATTTTGGTTACACACCTAGGAAATTAGTATGTGTGGAAAGTGCCACTAACAGCGGGAGATCAGATCCTGTTGATTGAAAAGGAATCAGAGGGTTACTGGGGACCACCACTGGCAACCACTGTGTCCCGTGGTCCCTTACTCAAAGAGCTGATTATTGGGATGATTACTCCCCAGGGCAACTAGTGTTGATTGATTTGCCCCACACTGGTCCTGTCCCTTTAACCCTCAGGGAGACTCTTAACAAATACATCTGAAAGGCTCAAGATGATCAGGAGGAAATGTACAAAATTAGCTATCTGGATTTCACCTACCTTCTAACTTTGGTTCACTTGGGACCAGGAAGTTTTATGTTTGTTTTGTTTTCTTTTCCAGTTATGCTTCCTCTAACCTTGGTTCCTTTGGAACCGGGAAGTTCTCTCTTGTTTTCCAAATGCTAACGAATGCTGATCCTGTTTCTGTGCCTCACATGTTCCCTTCTCGCTCTGCTCCTTTCTCTGGGATCCGATCCCCATGGTATCATTAGTCACTGTTTTGGACAGGAATCTTCTTCAGATTAATTTTTGTAATTGCTTATGATGACCTTATCACAGTCACTGGCTGGTCCTGGTGCCATGCCCATATTGGCCGTACTGGGCATATGGGACTGAATTCTAATTCTAACAGAGGCTTAACCCTTTCAACCATGGTTAAACACAGTGATTAAATGCATTCAGGAAATGAATGGGGCTAGGATAGTACTGGCCGATTGCCCCCAACTCCGGAGAGATGCAGGATAAAGAATAAAACTAGGGTGTCAGATTAACAAGTGATCTATGTGCATTGCTACACCCCTGCAGTTTTCCCTATCAGCACTGGGAACAAATCAGCAGTTATTATCTAGTGTATTATCTCAGTGGGAAAGAACTAATATAAAAAGTCCACCAGTTAATTGTAGATGCACTTGCCATAACTCAAATAACATCTCCCTAGCTCTAAGTTGTAGAAGGTAAAAGAAATGCTTTACCCACTGAATTTTGAAAGGTGATTTGGGACAATGCAAACAAATTTCAAAGAGAATTTTAATCTTGGTGACATCTAGTTAATTTTACTTGTGATCCTCTCACTAACTATGCCACAGCTTTTGTCCTAACAATATGCAATGCTTTGGTACATACCATATACCTAATAATTGTGCTGGGACTGAATCACAATGGAGTTGGGTTTTTTTCCTGCAAAGAAGAAAGAATCCCAAATGCTTGTGGAGAAAGAAGACTCAGGGATTTCTTCTTCTTTCTTGCTAGCAGATCTTGAAGCTCTCCTGTTCCTGCCTGTGGGCTGCTTGTCATGCCAGAGGCATGCAGGGGCTGCAGGGGGGGAGCTAGCCCAATCGCGGGATAGTTTAAACAGCTTCCTGCCGTGTGTAACGGTCATTGCTGAGGAGACCAGCTTCAGAGCAGAGCTGTTTTTTGAAGGCAGCACAAGCACGCTGTCGGCGCCGGGGGCTGGCAGCTTGTGGGCGGGCTGCTGAGGCAGCAGGGGCTGCAGGGGGGGAGCTAGCCCAATCGCGGGATAGTTTAAACAGCTTCCTGCCGTGTGTAACGGTCATTGCTGAGGAGACCAGCTTCAGAGCAGAGCTGTTTTTTGAAGGCAGCACAAGCACGCTGTCGGCGCCGGGGGCTGGCAGCTTGTGGGCGGGCTGCTGAGGCAGCAGGGGCGGAGCTGGCTCTTATCTCTTGGCGTGACCTTGACTGCTCATTGGGGTATTAAAAGCAGCTCTTGCCCTTCCAGGACATCAGCTCTCCTCCTGACAGACCTCGAGACCGCAGGTTCAAACATGGTCTCTTCCAGGCGGCGGGCTTGCCCCAAGAGGACTGTGGCGACCCAGACAGAGGGTCTGCCGAGAAATGTAGCGGTTCAGGTCTCTGGCTGTAGGGAGTGCCTGAGTCTGCTGCTCCCGGGGGAGAATGGGAAGGATGCCACTTGTGCGAGGTGCGAGCAGGTGGAGGAGCTGCTCAGCCTGGTGGTGGAACTTAGAGAGGAGGTAGGGAGATTGAGAGCCATCAGAGAGTGCGAGCGGGAGATTGACTGGTGGTCTGACTCTCTGCGAGAAAGACACAGAGATTGCAACCCCCAAATGGTAGTGGACTCCCTGCCTTGCCGCAGTCGAACTGAGAGAGCTAACCTGAGGGCGGAGGAGGAATGGCAGCAGGTTCCAGCTCGGCGATGCGGGCGACCCCCATCCCGACCTACCTCGGTTCCCCAGGTGCCTCTGTGTAATAGGTTTGAAGCCCTGCAGCTGGAGGGTGCGGTGGCTGAGGATGAAGTGGGAGAACTGCCTCCAAGTGTTCCCAAGGAGAGGCGTCCAACTCCACGCTTAAAGACTGCCTCCTCCGGTAAAGAAAGGAGGGTGATAGTCGTAGGAGACTCCCTTCTAGGAGGAACTGAAGGCCCGATATGTCGGCCTGCCCCCACCCGTAGGGAGGTGTGCTGCCTCCCTGGGGCCCGGGTCAGGGATATTTCTAGGAAACTTCCTAGGTTGATCCGCTCCTCTGATTATTATCCCTTATTGATAGTTCAGGCTGGCAGTGATGAGGTCACTGATGCAAGCCTGAGGACTATGAAAAATGACTTTAGGAGACTGGGGAGGCTAGTTGAAGGAGCAGGCGTACAGGTAGTATTTGCCTGTATTCCTACAGTGGCAGGGAAGGATGCTGAGACCACCAGAAAAACACACCTTATAAACGCGTGGCTGAAAGGCTGGTGCAAAAGCAAGAATTTGGGTTCTTTGATCATGGGGCGGTCTACTCGGCACCGGGCCTGGGGTCTGCTGATGGGTCTCACCTGTCTCGAAGGGGGAAACGGATCCTTGCCCAGGAGCTGGCAGGACTTGTAGAGAGGGCTTTAAACTAGATATGAAGGGGGTAGGGGATAAAACCAGGCCTGCTAGAGATGAGCCTGGGGGAGTGGCGATGGGATCGGGGATGGGGGTAGGGGATAAAACCAGGCCTGCTAGAGATGAGCCTGGGGGAGCAGCGATGGGATCGGGGATGAGGCGAGGGGCTCGGCTGAAGTGCATCTACACCAATGCACGCAGCATGGGCAACAAACAAGAAGAGTTGGAAGCCGTGGTGCGGCAGGCAAGCTATGACCTAGTCGCCATTACGGAAACGTGGTGGGACTGCTCCCATGACTGGAGTGCTGTAATGGATGGCTACAAGCTCTTCAGGAAGGATAGGCAAGGAAGAAGGGGTGGTGGTGTGGCTCTGTATGTTAGAGAGTGCTTTGATGTTACTGAGCTTGTGGCTGGGGATGATAAGGTTGAATCCCTATGGGTAAAGATCAGGGGAAGGGCTGACAAGGCAGACATATTGGTGGGCGTCTGCTATAGACCGCCCAACCAGGCTGAAGAGACGGATGAGGTGTTCTATGAGCAGCTGGCAGAAGCTGCGAGGTCACCGGCCCTTGTCCTCATGGGGGACTTCAACTTCCCTGACATATGCTGGGAATACAACGCAGCGCAGAAGAAGCAGTCTAGGAGGTTTCTGGAGTGTATGGAGGATAACTTTCTGATGCAGCTGGTGAGAGAGCCTACGAGAGGAGCTGCCCCGCTAGACCTGCTGTTCGCAAACAGAGAAGGTCTGGTGGAAGATGTGGTGGTCGGTGGCTGTCTTGGACAGAGTGACCATGAGATGGTAGAGTTCTCCATTCTTGGTGGAGCCAGGAAGAGGAACAGCAAAACTGTTACCTTGGACTTCCGGAGGGCGGACTTTGAATTGTTTAGAAGACTAGTAGGGGGAGTCCCCTGGGTTTCGGTCTTAGAGGGTCAAGGGGTCCAAGACAACTGGTTGCTCTTCAAGAAGGTAGTCTTGCAGGCGCAGGAGCGGGCTGTCCCCCTGAGCTGCAAAAAGAGCCGGCGGGGAAGGAGACCGCGTGGATGAATAGGGAACTATTCTTGAGGCTCCAGGAGAAAAAGAGAATCTACCTCCTGTGGAAGAAGGGACGGGCGACTCAGAAAGAGTACAGAGAAGTTGTTAAGGTGTGCAGGGAGAAAATCAGAAAGGCGAAAGACCAGCTCGAACTCAACCTGGCCGCTGGGATAAAAAGAAACAAGAAACCCTTTTACAAATATATCAACAGTAAGAGGAGGACTAAGGAGAATCTCCACTCTTTACTGGATGAGGCTGGGAATGTGACTACTGAGGATAAGGAAAAGGCGGAGGTCCTGAACGCCTTCTTTACGTCTGTCTTTAAAGGTCAGACCAGTTATCCTCAGGGCACTCCGCTTTTTGACCTGATAGTCTCGGCTGGGGAGCAGACTAAACCACCCACGATTCAGGAGGAAACAGTCAGAGACCTGCTACTCCAACTGGACTGTCACAAGTCCATGGGGCCGGATGAGATTCACCCGAGAGTGCTGAGGGAACTGGCGGAGGTGATAGCCGAGCCGCTTTCCATCATCTATCAGCGCTCCTTGTTGACTGGTGAAGTACCGGAAGACTGGAAGCTTGCCGATGTGACTCCCATCTACAAGAAGGGCTGTAAGGAGGACCCGGGGAACTACAGGCCTGTTAGCCTGACCTCGGTGCCGGGGAAGGTTATGGAGCAGATTGTCTTGAGGGAGATCACACAGCAAGTGCGGGGCAACCGGGGGATCAGGCCTAGCCAGCATGGGTTCACGAAGGGCAGGTCCTGCTTGACCAACCTGATCTCCTTCTATGATCTAGTGACCCGCCTGGTGGATGAGGGAAAGGCTGTTGATGTAGTCTACCTAGACTTCAGCAAAGCCTTTGACACTGTCTCCCACAGCATTCTCCTGCAGAAGCTGGCAGTCCGTGGCTTGGACAGGTACACTCTTGGCTGGGTACGGAACTGGCTGGAGGGCCGGGCCCAGAGAGTGGTGGTCAATGGAGCCAAATCCGGCTGGTTACCGGTCACGAGTGGGGTTCCCCAGGGGTCGGTGCTGGGGCCTGTCCTCTTCAATATCTTTATTGATGACCTGGATGAGGGCATTGAGTGCACCCTCAGTAAGTTTGCAGATGACACCAAGCTGGCTGGAAGTGTCGATCTGCCTGGGGGTAGTAAGGCCCTACAGAGGGATCTGGACAGGCTGGACAGCTGGGCTGAAGCCAATGGGATGAGGTTTAATAAGACCAAATGCCGGGTTCTACACTTTGGCCACGGCAACCCCAAGCAACGCTACAGGCTTGGGGCGGAGTGGCTGGAAGACTGCATAGAGGAAATGGACCTGGGGGTGTTGGTTGACGCTCGGCTAAACATGAGCCAGCAGTGTGCCCGGGTGGCCAAGAAGGCCAATGGCATCCTGGCTTGCATCAGAAGTAGTGTGACCAACAGGAGCAGGGAAGTAATTGTCCCCCTGTACTCAGCTCTGGTGCGGCCGCACCTTGAGTACTGTGTCCAGTTCTGGGCCCCTCACTACAAGAAAGACATCGAGGCCCTGGAGCGTGTTCAAAGAAGGGCAACAAAACTGGTGAGGGGTCTGGAGCACAGGCCTTATGAGGAGTGGCTGAGGGAGCTGGGATTATTCAGTCTGGAGAAGAGGAGGCTCAGGGGAGACCTTATAGCTCTCTATAACTACCTGAAGGGAGGTTGTAGCGAGCTGGGGGTTGGCCTCTTCTCTCGGGTAACTGGTGATAGGACTAGGGGGAATGGTTTCAAGCTACGCCAGGGAAGATTCAGACTGGATATTAGGAAATACTACTTCTCTGAAAGGGTGATCAGGCACTGGAATGGGCTGCCCACGGAGGTGGTGGAGTCACCGACTCTGGATCTGTTCAAGAAACGACTGGATGTTGTGTTGAGGGATATAGTTTAGCGAGAACCATGGGTAATAGGTGGATGGTTGGACTGGATGATCTTATAGGTCTTTTCCAACCTTAGTGATTCTGTGATTCTGTGAGTCCTGCAGTCTCCAGAAGCTACCCCACATGGTACCAAAAGAGATCATGGACCTGGATTCAGGCATTCCTCATTCTCCCACTGCATGAGCTCTCACAGAGCAGCATGCTCCTCAGAAGTGGTCATGGTCATTTTGTGCAGTTACACAGTGTTTGTGTACTTATGTAGGTATGGAATGTTGTTTCTGCATTAGAACTAATAACGTGAGTATTTCATGTCGTTGTTTCTGCTCCCTTCTTGTGTTGTTTGTCAGTACTAATAGCTCTTTTTGGAAGTGTCTTTATTTCATCAGGAGTCTCTGAGGGTCTGCTTCACTTGTCCTTTAGGTGAATTTTCCACATTGGTGCTTGCTCAGTAGGTAGATGGAGTAACGATGGGTACAAGGACTGCAGCTCTTGTCTGTCCAGCCATCTGGAATATCTCTGATCCTTGAGTTCCAGACAACTTAGACATCACACTCCTAAACAGTGTGATAATGCCTTTAGAAATCCAAAACCCTTGACAAGGATATCAGTAGGGTCATTATGTTGCAAGATTACTGATTTTTGGACAGACAGGACCTCAGCAATGATAGAAAATTTAATGAGGAGAATGTAAGTCATTAGCAATAGATAAATTGTTTAGCTAACAACAATTTTTGTTTAGCCAGTATGTCTGTGTTTAGTTAAGCATTGGGAAGGTTTGTGAACCTGAAGTACTCAGGCAATGAGGAACCAGGGGAGAAGAAGATAAGCGTCAGATACTAGGGCATGTTCTTTGCTTTGTAACAGGGTTTGTTTGCTTTTCTTTCGGTATCATTTCTTGCCATTATGCAGTGTTTCTCTTTACTTGTTTTTCATGTTGCCAATCAACACCTCATTGGAGCTTGGATGACCCGAATGCAGTCAACTAAGTGTTGACCAAGTGTGATGTGAAATGAAGAGGTAGGCTCCAAAACAGGCTTCCGGTGAGTGCTGTGTATGACATGGGCTATCTGGAATTACCTCTGTTCCTCCCTGTCCCGTGTTGTTCTGTACCAGATGTGAAGGTTTCTTCTTTCCTTCTGGGATTGGATACTCCACGATCAGATGGTGTTCATCTTTCAAGCCTGGGTTGCAGTGCTGCATGTGCCCTGATCCTTGAAAAGGGGTAACTTCATTCATGATTCCTTCATCATTACCTGATGGTGACATTTACTTATCTGGTGTCCAACGAATGGCGGTGAAAAACTGTGGCCCTCCCGTGTGGTGCAAGGACTCTACTGAAGCTCATTGTGTTTATAGCAGGAAATTACAGCCATAGATGGATGCCAGTATCCACTCCTTACTCTGTCTGGCAAGCTATGTTGATCCCTGAAGTCATTCCCACACTTGTAGAGGTTCTTTGGGCTTGATGTCCGTTGTCTCTTGCGCTCACATGGTTTTCACCAGGTATTCTTCTTTTTCCCCATCTTTAGGACTGCCCAGTACTGATGAGATGTCAGTGCCTTCTGTCTCTCCCAAATAGCATGGGTTTGTTCTCTTCTTTTTGGGTTCAGTATCATTTCTTGCCATTATGGAGTGTTTCTCTTCCTTTCCTTTGTTTTCCAGGCTGTTAATTGACGCCTCATTGGAACTACAATGACCCAAACACAGACTACTATGCATTGACCAAGTGAGATGCAAAAAGAAGAGGTAGGCTCCAAAACAGGCTTCTGGCGAGTGCTGTGTATGACTTGTGGTTTCTAGAATGACACCTAATTCTTACTAACCTGTGTTGTTTAGTATCTCGTGTGGAGGTTTCTTTTCTCCTTCCAGGACTGGAGACTCCAGATGCTATTGCCCTTCCTGATCTCTTCGGGTTGCAGTGTTGGACATGCCCAGATGCTTGGAAAGGGGTGATTCCTTCATCCTTATTAGAAGGTGATCTCTACTTGTCTTGTGTTCAACAGGTGGCATTGGAGAACTGTGGCCCTCTGAGCCGTGCAAGGACTCTACTGAGGCTCTTGGTGGTTACAGCAGGAAACCAGAGCCATAGATGGGTGCCAAGATGCACTCCTTATTTTGTCTGACAAGCTATGTTGACCCCTGAGGCCATTCCCACACTTGTAGAGGTCCTATATGCATGGCATTGGTTGTCCCTCATGCTCACTTTGTGTTCACCAGATGTTCTCCTTATTTTACACCATCTTCTCCACCATATACTTACAAGCAAGTGTTCCACTTGGTCTCCATGTCTCGCTCTGGCCAGGTAGATGTGGTGTGCCAACAAAACAAAGCATGCAGACCCTGAGAAGAAAAAAACAGAAGAGAAGCTGTCCTGGGTGAGAGAGGAGAAGCGTCCCTTGAAGGGATGCTCCACTGGCACTGCCTCTCGCATCCACCGCCTGCATGTTCCTTCTCTCTCCTTGTCTTCCACGGCTCACGAAGTCCAAACGTACCCTGTCATGGTTTTGGTTTTTTTTTGATTTTCAGTATTCCACATCAAAACATCATGTACTGGAATTAAAGTGTTAATGCTCTAATTCTACGTACCTATCCCTATACATTACGGAAGTCATGGGATCTGACCCTTCCGGGGGGCGGTCTCTTACTGCCTGGCAGTGGGTGCTGGAGGGTGCTTTCCTAGCCGTTCCAAGCTTTTTCAGGTTTGACTCGGTCTCGGGAACTCTCTCTCATATCTTATTTGATTTATTAGACTCAATCTCAATTAGATTGTATTATATTGTATTATTTTGCATTCCGATATCATAGTTAGTAAAATAAGTTTACCTCCATAGATTGTTGCCGCTGTTTTTTTCCCTTTTCCCCTTCCTTCCCATTTTGTGGGGCCAGGCGGGGGGTGGGGAGGGCAGGGGCCTACTGCCCCCCTGTCACGGGCATAAACTGATCTGGTTAATTCCGTGACAGATTTTGGTGGAGAATGTGGGCAGTAGCATGGGGTACTGCATATGTTTCAAGCCACCCAGTGGTTGCCTCCACCATGGTAAGCACATAACACTTACCACTGTGGGATCGTGGCAAAGTGATATAATCAACCTGCCATACCTCTCCGTATTTGTACTTTTGCCATCGCCCTTCCTCCCAGAGTGGTTTCATCCTCTTGGCTTGTTTGATTATGGCACATGTTTCACAGTCATGAATAACCTGTGCAATAGCATCCATAGTTAAGTCCACCCCTCGGTCTCTAGCCCACTTATATGTTGCATCTCTCCCCTGATGGCCCGAGGTCTCATGAGCCCACCGAGCTAGGAATAATTCACCCTTGTTCTGCCAGTCCAGGTCTATCTGAGCCACCTCAATTTTGGCAGCTCGGTCCACCTGGTGGTTATTTTGCTGTTCCTCAGTAGCCCGACTCTTGGGCACATGAGCATCTACATGGCGTACCTTCACGACCATATTCTTTATTCGGGCAGCAATATCTTTCCACAGTTCAGCAGCCCAAATAGGTTTACCCCTTCTTTGCCAGTTATTTTGCTCCCACTGCTGTAACCACCCCCATAGAGCATTTGCCACCATCCATGAGTCAGTGTAAAGATAAAGCGTTGGCCACCTCTCCCGTTCAGCAACATCCAAGGCCAGTTGGACAGCCTTTACCTCTGCAAATTGGCTTGATTCTCCTTTCCCTTCGGTGGCCTCCGCAACTTGTCGTGTAGGGCTCCACACAGCAGATTTCCATCTGCGATGCTTTCCCACAATACGACACGATCCATCAGTGAACAGGGCATATTTTCTTTCATTTTCTGGTAATTCGTTGTATGGTGGGGCCTCTTTAGCTCGTGATACTTCTTCTGCTGGTGATGTTCCAAACTTTTTACCTTCAGGCCAGTCCATGATGACCTCTAGGATTCCTGGACGGCTGAGGTTCCCCATCCGCGCTCGTTGCGTAATCAACGCAATCCACTTACTCCAAGTGTACGCAATCCACTTACTCCAACTCTAGCTTGACCAACACTCACCACGTCCGCAGTAGCTGGCTTAGGGCTCCCAATTACCAATGGGATGTCTGTGCCTTCTGTCGCTCCTACCAGACATGGGTTTGTTCTTTTCTTTTTGGGTTCAATATCATTTCTTGCCATTATGCAATGTTTCTTGTTTCTCTTTTCTTGTGTTTCATGTTGTCAATCTGTGCCTCATTGGAGCTACAGCGACCCAAATGCTGACTGCTCTGCTTTGACCAAGTGAGATGCGAAAAGAAGAGGTAGACTCCAAAACAGGCTTCCAGTGAGGGCCATGTATGACTTGGGGTTTCTAGAGTTAACTACTTCTTTTCCAGTTCCCTTTCCAGTTCTCTTTCATTTTCTTTATTCCCCCCCTTTTTCTAATTTAATTTCATTTTCTAATTCGCTTTCTAATTCTAATGCTTTCCTTTTCCAATTCCTTTTATTTTTTCATTTCTGTTTCTGAATAATTTTCTAATTCGCTTTTTTCCTTTCTTTTCCTTTTTACCTTTTTCTTTTTTCTCCTTTTCATTTTCTAATTCTTTTGTTTCCTTTTCTACTTCCTTTTATTTTTCTTTCTAATTTATTTTCTCAAGTCTTTTTCCAATTCTTTTTTGTTTTGAATTCTTTTTCTATTTCTCTTTCTAATTCTTTCTTTTTCTTTTGCTAATTCTGTTTCCAATTCTGTTTCCATTTCCAATGGTTTCTCTTTTTCTTCATCATGTTCCTTTTCTTTGTCGTATTCCTTTCCATATTTTATTTTCTTCATCATATTACAATTCCCATTCCAATTCTCATTCCAATTCTTTTTCCTTTACCAATTATTTTTCCATTCTCTTTTCTAGATCTCTCTTTTTCTAAATCTGTTTCTTCTTTCCTGTTTCTAATCTATTTTGTTTTTCGATTTTTTTTTCTAATTCTTTTTCTATTTCTTTTTCCTGTGGCAAGTCTTTTTCCTTTTTCTGTTTCATTTTTTTCTTTTTCGAATCTCAGTTCTTGTGTTCTCTTTTTCTGGATAATTTTCTATTTTTTTTCCTAGTTCTTTGTCTAATTCTAATTTTTCTTTCTAATTTTCCTTTTTCTCATTCTTTTCCTTTTCTTTTTCCAATTCCTTTTCATTTCCTTTTTCCATTTCTCATTCTAATTTTAATTCTTCTTTGTTTTCTTTTTATAATACTTTCTGGTTTTTCTAATACTTGTTTCATTTTCTTTTTCCTTTTCTAATTATTCCTCTAATTCTTTTTCTAATTCTTATTCTACTTCTTGTTTTTTTCTTTTTCTAATTCTAATTCTTTTTCCAAGTCTTTTTTTGTGGTCCAAGTCCTTTTCCCAGTCTAAGTCTTTTTCTTTTTTCTATTTCAATTTTTTTTCTAACTCTTTTTCTAATTATAGTTCTTTATCTTTTCCCCGTTCCAAATCTTTTCCCCAATCCACATCCTTTTCATTTTTCTATTTCAGTTTTTTTCTAATTCTTTTCTGATTCTTTTTTCAATTAGTTTTCAAATTTTTTTGTCCTTTTTCTGATTCAGTTTCTTTTCTTTTTCTGATTCTAAATCTTTTTCTACTTCTCATTGTAAGTCTTGATATTTTTCTAATTTTTCTTTATATTTTTCCTTTTTCTAATTCACTTTATTTTTCTCAATCTTTTTCTAATTATTTTTCTGTTTCCAGGTTTATCTTTTTGCATTTTTTCTTTTTGCAGTTTTTTCTAATTACCATTCTAATTCTTCTTTTTCTTTATCCATTGGTTTTTCTTTTTCTAATTCCTTTTCTTTTCATATTCTTTCTCTTGCTCTAGTGCTTTTGTTTCCTTTCTTTTCTTTTTCATTTTCCAATTCTTTTTATCAGTTCTGTTTCCAATTCTTCATCTATTTCTTTTTCCATTTTTTTCTCAGTTCTTTTTTGTCCAATTCCTTTTCTTTTCATTTTCTTTTCTATATTCTTCTTGTTTTTCTCTCTAATTCTTTTATTTTTACTTATTCTTTTATTTTTCATTGTTCTATTTCTAATTCTTTTTCTAGACTCTCTCGCCTTTTCATTTTCTAATGTTTTTTTCACTCTTTTTTCATTTTCTAATTCTAGTTCTTCCAATTTTTCCAGTTCCTTTTCCAATTCTTTTTCTAATATTTTTTCTAATTCTTTCTCATTTCCCAATTCTTCATCTATTTCTTTTTCCAATTCTCATTCTAATCCTAATTCTTCTTCATTTTTCTTTTTCTAATTATTTTTCTTTCATTTTCTAATTCTAATTTTTTTTCTATTTCTAATTCTAATAATTTTTATAATTAGAATTCTTTCTTCCCCTTTTTCTTGTTTCCTTTCTATTTCTTACTCTTTTTCTAATTCTTTTTCTTTTATTTCCTAATTCCTTTTCTAATTCTTTTTCATTCTTTTACTTTTTAATTTCTTAATTCTTAATTTTTTTCCTTTTCTAATGCTTTTTCCCCCTAATTAGTTTTCTTTTTCTTTTTGTAATTCTAATTCCAGTTCTTTTTTTTCCTAATTCCAGTTCTTTTTCCACAGCCTTTCCCAATTCTTCTTCTAGTTCTATTTCCAATTCATTTTCTATTTATTTTCCTAATTCCAATTATTTTGTCTTTTTCCTATTTCTGTTCTAATTCAAATTCTTCTTTTTTCTTTTCTAATAATTTTTCTTTTTATAATTCTAATTATTTCCTTTTTTATTTCCTCTTATTATTCTTTTTCTATTTCTTTTTCTACATCTTTTCTTTCCCCTTTCCCTTTTTTTCCTTCCCCCCCCCCCCATTTTCATTCTCTTTTTTTTTGTTTCATTTTTGTCTTTTGTGAACCTGAAGTACTCAGGCAATGAGAAACCAGGAGAGGAGAAGGTAAGAGTCAGGTAATAGGGCATGAACAATGTCCTACCGATTCAGATTTCAGTATTTGTGAAGAAAATACTACCAGTCTACAAGGGACTTATCCAGTTGGGTTGCATTGCCAGATTCCAAACCCAAATAAACCAAAGGATGCCCAATTTTGTGGGTTTTCACTTGGTTTACTTGTATTGTCCGTGCAGATTCATGGTATTTTTGTACAGGTTTGTGGGTCTTCACTGGGCTTTGCAGAAGTCCACCCTGGTTCATTGAAGACTTTGCAGGATCACTGGTCTTCACTGAGGTTCCATGAAGGTCACGTGGTTTTGTAAAATTTTGCACGGCTTCGCTTCTGTTCACACTAGTTCACATATCTTCACTTTGGTTCAGTCAAGCCTGCACAATTTTGCTGGTCTTTGCTGCCTTAAAATTTTACTTCTTTACTTAGTCCCTGACAGTTTGCGAGTGGAATCTCAATTTCTGAGTCATCTAGTGCTGCTGCCACTTCCGCACCTTTCCAGGGTATGTGCCTGCAATTAAAATATCTACACATGGATACAATTTCACATTCTAAGGCAGTGAAACTTTCTGTCAAAGTTCAGTGAGGTGGCTTGAGCAATAGCGGGAGTCTGCTGAAGGTATATCGTATCCCCTTCTTTGTGAAAGCAGACTTTCTTTATCCTCTTCCTGCAAGGAAACTGTAAAGAACATGTTTTTTACATTGAAAACTGCCATCCAAATAGGCTCCAAAGCCCATTTCACCTCATACTCCAGCCCCAAACCATCAGTATTTCACGCCAAACTCCAGGTTCACGTCCTTACTAATTCACCCCCAAATTGAGCTCCCAAAACTTCATTATTTCATCCCAAATATCAGCCCCAAATCCTTACTATTTTCCCCAAAACTCCACTCCCAAACTGTACCTATTTCACCCCAAACATCAGCTCCAACGCCCCCTGATGTCACCCCACAGGGATGCTCCAGCATCACTCCCCCAACCTTACTCCTTAATATCAGCCCCCTGTCATCCCAACATCACCTACTAGCATCAACCCAACAATGTCACCCCCCAACATCACCACACAATCAACCCTCAGTGTCACTCCAACATTGTCATCACCCAGTGTCACCCCAACGCTCTCACCCCAGCATCAGTCATTCATGTTAAATCCCAGTGGTACTCCAACATCACCCCCAATGATGTCACCCCAGTGCTACTTGCTGATGTCAACCCTATTGATATCCCAACATCACTCCAACACAACCATAGTGTCACTCCCTCCAGTGTCGCTCTCTGAAATGTTAGATAATTCCATTAAGTGGGAAGCAGAATCTCCCTAAGCAAGTGTGCTATTACTATCTGACCCTTGAGAGATGGCAAGTCACCAAAGAGGAGAGAGAAGGAACATGCCACCAGTGGATTCAATCGGCAGCACCAGCACGGCATCCCCCACTTCAAAGTGCGCTTCTGCACTTTCTCCCGCTTTCTTTCTACCCAGGGTCTGCAGGGTTTGTTCCACTTGCATGCTGTACCCATGCGGCCAGCGCGTGATACAGAGCCCAAGTGGAACATCAGCTTGCAAAAGAAGTCTTTGCAAGAACAAGACCAAATACCAAGGACAGCTCTCTCCACAAAACATTTGCAGCCACAGCCACAAATATCAACTCCCTTAAAACTGCCAAAATACCTTATTCAATTCCAGGATCATTCTTCAGTCAGGGGCCTTTAGGTCCCCAACATAACACCCCAACAACGTCACCACCCAGCATTCACTCCCTGATGTCACTCCCTCCAGAAAAGCCCCAACATCACCCTTGTCACTAGAATGACACACCAGAATCATTCTCACAGAATCACAGAGTTGCCAGGGTTAGAAGGGACCTCAAGGATCATGAATCTCCAACGCCCCCCCGCCACATGCAGGGCCACCAATCATCCCACCTAATGCTAGACCAGGCTGCCCAGGGCCCCATCCAATCTGGCCTTGAACACCTCCAGGGATGGGGCATCCACAACCTCTCTGGGCAGCCTGTTCCAGTACCTCACCACTCTCTCTGTAAAGAATTTCCCCCTGATGTCCAACCTAAATCTCCCTTCCCTCAACTTAAAACCATTTCCCCTTGTCCTGCTGTCACTCACCCTTTCAAAGAGTTGATTCCCCTCCTCTTTGTAGGCTCCCTTTAGGTACTGAAAGGCTGCAATGAGGTCACCCCGCAGCCTTCTTTTCTCCAGGCTGAACAAACCCAGCTCCTTCAGCCTGTCCTCATAGGGGAGGTGCTCCAATCCCCTGATCATCTTGGTGGCCCTCCTCTGGACCCTCTCCAACAGCTCCCTGTCCTCCTTGTACTGGGGGCTCCAGACCTGGACGCAGTACTCCAGATGGGGCCTCACAAGAGCAGAGTAGAGGGGAACAATCACCTCCCTGTCCCTGCTGGCCACCCCTCTTCTGTTGGAGCCCAGGATACCATTCGCCTTCCGAGCCACAAGGGCACACTGCTGGCTCATATTAAGTTTTTCATCTATCAGGACCCCCAGGTCCTTCTCCACAGGGCTGCTCTCAAGGACCGCTCCTTCCAGTCTGTAGGGATGCCTGGGATTCCTCCGGCCCAAGTGCAAAACTCTGCACTTTGCCGTGTTGAACCGCATCAGGTTCACCCGGGCCCACCTTTCTAGCCTCTCGAGGTCCCTCTGAATGGCATCCCTTCCTTCAACCGTGTCGACCGCACCACTCAGCTTGGTGTCATCAGCAAACTTACTGAGGGTGCACTCAATTCCATCATTGATGTCATTGATAAAGATGTTAATGAGCACCAGTCCCAAGACAGACCCCTAGTGGATGCCGCTCGTTACCAGCCTCCACCTGGACATAGAGCCATTGATGACCACCCTCTGTCTGCGGCCTTTCAACCAGTTTCTTATCCATCGAGTGGTCCACCCATCAAATCCACATCCCTCTAATTTGGAGATAAGGATGTGGTGGGGGACCATGTCAAAGGCCTTGCTCAAGTCCAGGTATCCCCAGTGTCAGCCCCCAGTAATACTACAACATCACCCCAGTGTCACCCCCCTGTTGAACCCCCCAGCAATACCCCAACCTCACCCCTCCAACATTACTCCCTAATATCACCCCACTGTCACAGCAACACCACCCCAGTGTCATTCCTTGTATCACCCCAACAATGTTCCCCCAGCATCACCCCATGATGTCACCCCCAGTCATACTCATTACCTCTCAATGTCACTCCCCAAAATAAACCCAGTGTCACCCCAACAATTTCACCCCAGTAATGTCTCCCCCAACGTCACTCTTAACATCACCCCAGCATCACCCCCACATCCCCCCCAAACATCACTCCTTGATGTTAAACCCTAGTAATACCCCAACATCAACCCACAACTTCATTCCCCAACATTAACCCAACATCACTTCCTCCAGTGATACCCCAACATCACCCCCAGTGTCACCCCCTAATATCACCCCTGTATCACCCCAATTTCACTCCAGTGTCACCCTCCCAGCTTCACTTCCTGATGTCAATCCCAGCCACACCCCACCAGCACTCCCCAGTGTCACTTCCAAACATCACCACAGCATTGCTCCCTATTGAAACCCCCCTAAGGTAGGGATAGCCCAATATCCTTCCTAGTAATGTCACCCCAACAATGTCACTCCTTGATGTTACCCCAAGCGATACCCCAACATCACCACCCAATGTCTCTCCCTTGTCACCCCAACATCACCCCAATGTCATTTCCTGATTCCTCCCTCAGCAATACCCCAGCATCACTTCTCTCCCAGCATCACCCCAATAATGTCACCCTCCCAACAACATCACTCCTTCATCGCACCCCCCAGAGATACTCCAACATCACCCTACAGCATCACTGCGCAACCTTGACCCAGTTTCACCCCATTGTCACAGCAGTGTGCCCCCACCAGTGTCACCCCAACAATGTAACCCCAATATCACTCCCTGATGTCACCCCCCAGTGAAACTCCAACACCATCCTAGTCTTATTGCAATGTAACCTCCCAGCTTCACTCCAACAATGCTACCCCAAAAAAACCCCAACATCACCCCCACCAGTAATTACCTCCTGTAATGCTGCAACGTGATGGAAAAAGCAACAACAATAGCAGAGAAGCAAGTCCTAGGTTGCAGTAAGTAAGGACTTGCTCAAACACAGCAGCTGTAAACACAAAAACAAGGAACAAAATCTGCTTAACTTTAGAAGACCTCAAGCAAGCAGGGACCTCCAGCAAAAGCCTCTCATTCCCACTGACAACACTTAAATGAGGCCTGGGAGGGGGTGGAGCCAGGATCCACCCCTTCCATCACTCAGGGGCGTTTCATGCACCTGAGCTCCTCCGGTTTGTCCCTTCTCAATCATTGTTTCAAGCCACAACTTAGGGTTTCCACTACATTCCCCCCAACAATATCACTCCAACATCACTCCCTGATGTCCCCCCCCATGATACTCCAACATCACCCCCCAGCATCACCCCCCCACATCATCCCAGCCCAATGTCAGCCCAATGTCACCCCAGTGTCACCCACAGAGTCATCAATTTTAGAAAGTCAGGCAATTTTACCAATTGCCTTTGAGGACAGACTTGAATCAAAATACGTGCGCCGTTGTTGCTCATCCACTGACAAAACTCCCCTTGCCGGACAGGCAGATCCAATCGCCTGCTTGCTATTAGTCTTTTTTTTTTGCGTCAGGCCTTATGGGAACTGTTAGGACACAGTCTGAAGCAGTGATTGAGCACCTGGTGAGGGGTGTAGCCAGCCCTGTGAGCACAGGTGGAAGCAATTCACCTATGGGACCGGATAGGGCTGACCTTGGCTCCACCCCCTCCCTGACCACATTTAAGGGCTGGGAACAGTAAGGGCAGCATCTCTACTTGGGGGTTGCCTTCTTGGGAGTGAGTGCAGACCTTTGGAAAGTGGTGAGTGATTCGTGCCTTTTTATTGATTCGTGCCTTTTTATTGATTCGTGCCTTTTTATTGATTCGTGCCTTTTTATTGATTCGTGCCTTTTTATTGATTCGTGCCTTTTTATTGATTCGTGCCTTTTTATTGATTCGTGCCTTTTTATTGATTCGTGCCTTTTTATTGATTCGTGCCTTTTTATTGATTCGTGCCTTTTTATTGATTCGTGCCTTTTTATTGATTCGTGCCTTTTTATTGATTCGTGCCTTTTTATTGATTCGTGCCTTTTTATTGATTCGTGCCTTTTTATTGATTCGTGCCTTTTTATTGATTCGTGCCTTTTTATTGATTCGTGCCTTTTTATTGTTTCGTGCCTTTTATTGATTCGTGCCTTTTATTGATTCGTGCCTTTTATTGATTCGTGCCTTTTATTGATTCGTGCCTTTTATTGATTCGTGCCTTTTATTGATTCGTGCCTTTTATTGATTCGTGCCTTTTATTGATTCGTGCCTTTTATTGATTCGTGCCTTTTATTGATTCGTGCCTTTTTATTGATTCGTGCCTTTTTATTGATTCGTGCCTTTTTATTGATTCGTGCCTTTTTATTGATTCGTGCCTTTTATTGATTCGTGCCTTTTATTGATTCGTGCCTTTTATTGATTCGTGCCTTTTATTGATTCGTGCCTTTTATTGATTCGTGCCTTTTATTGATTTGATTCGTGCCTTTTTATTGATTCGTGCCTTTTTATTGATTCGTGCCTTTTTATTGATTCGTGCCTTTTTATTGATTCGTGCCTTTTTAATTCGTGCCTTTTTTTGATTCGTGCGTTTTATTGATTCGTGCCTT